>OZ019971.1:35364156-35909156 GCA_963970395.1 Ephialtes manifestator | reverse complement strand
ATAACAATAGGAACATAAGCGAATCAGTCCTTGCACTGCATTGCTTCATTCATCTCAAGTATTATAATATTAAAAGTACATTACTTTATCAATAAGTCCACTGAGAGAAATTAAGATGGTACCAGTAACTAATCAGCGATAATCATATTTTATTAGTCCAGGTGACTATTTTTGTAGTTACATTAACTACGTTATTGTTAATGTGACTATTTTTGTAGTTACATTAACTACATTACTATTAATGTAACTACAAAAATAGTCACGTGGACTAATAGAATATAATTATCACTGAATAGTTATCAGGACCATATCAATTTCTCTCAGTGTCCTTTATTGCTGTTGAAAAGAAAAAAACTTGCTACTGGCGTGATCGCAAAACGTGACTTTCTCATCACGATTGTTACTGGCGTCACGTTACTGTCGTGAAGTTAGTTTGTGAAGTTAGTTTGTGAAATTAGTTTGTGAAATTAGTTTGTGAAATTAGTTTGTGAAATTAGTTTGTGAAGTTAGTTCGTAATATTCGTTTTTGTAGTTATATATGAATAAATATCTCTCTATATTATAAAAAGATCGCGCCGCCGCCTTCGCCGCCGTGTCAAGAATCGAGGGACTTATTCGGGTTAGAAGCGGTCACCCATCCAAGTACTGACCACAAAAATTCTGGGGTCTATTTTTGAAAAAATTAGCTTGTTTAGGCTTATTTAAAAAAAAATTAGGTCTTTTTTTTAATTTAGGTCTATTTTTGAAAAAAAAAAAAAAATTAGACCTATTTTTTAAATATTATTTTACATACTTTGCATGTGATGAAAAAGTAAAAATTTGTTACTGGTGTAAAATTTTTATCGTGAATTTACTGGGTTATAGTGATTAATAATGTGTGAATTTCGCACATTAATTGTAATCTCCATTTTTAGCTATAATTTGTCAAGAACGCGTTTGTAAATTCGAAATTCGCGCGCGCGAGAAAGCGAGCGTGACATCGCGCGCCGGCGCGCGCCTTCACATCTCTCTTTCCCTTTGATGTTATTATCGTCGGCATTGCGATAGTTTGACAGTCGGAATTACATTTTATTTGATATTTCCAACGTTTCGCATATTATGGTGTGTATGAGCAGCATTTGGAATTGGTATAAAATGCTATACGAGTGATAAAATAAATAAAAAAACTATGATGTGATGAGTGCATGAGTGTTTATAGTCTAACATCAAGAGTGATGATAACCTCAAATGTTTTTCTCTTGTATTTTTACATTCTTTTTTTAAATTTTAATCTAACATATGGTGTAAATATTCATAGTATGTTATCATTGAAAACTGCTCAAGATCATTGCAGTTCTTTTTTTTAGTGAATGTGTAACACAATAACACAAGAAAGTAACATATTTCAAGCAATACATTTTTTACAACAGTTTAAGATGTCTTATGTGGGTGATTGAAAAAACAAAATCTTCTATATACTAAATCTCTTGTTGTTCATTTTTTATTTGCTGGTAATACTATTTGTATGTATCACATTGAAGCATAATATCTTTTATATTAACTTGCGGTACAAAAATAAATAAAATTTTTATTTTTTTTTATTTTGTATTTAAGGTAAAGTATCAGAAGCAGTGGAGATTTTGGATTGGATTTCAATACCAAAACCAGGATTTGAATGCAGAAGACACACAAAAAATTTCATTTCAGTCCATAGATGTTTTCAAAAGTTATTGTGTTTCCGGACGGCACATACAGACGCCAGACAGACAGACAGACAGACGGACGGACAGAAATGAGGTAATGTGTTTTTTGGAATCTAGGACACTCAAAACATCTATTTCCATCAAAATCTGGAAGTCGAATTTTTTTTGGATTGCAATACTTTCTCTTTATCCATACTCCGTATGTGATGAGAAAGTAAAAAAATAAATGTTTTTAATGTTTATCAATTTTAACATTTCCTACTAATTTTAGGTTTTATATGTATATTGTTTAAAAAAATTGATGCTTTTCATGTTTAGCAATTTTAGCATTACCTACAAATTTCAGGTTTTATATATATATATATTGTTTAAAAAAAAATAGATGCTTTTAATGTTTAGTAATTTTAACATTACCTATTAATTTCAGGTTTTATATGTATATTGTTAAAAAAAAATAGATGCTTTTAATGTTTAGCAATTTTAACATTACCTACTAATTTCAGCTTTTATATGTATATTGTTTAAAAAATAATAGATGGTTTTAGTGTTTATGAATTTTAGTATTACCTACTAATTTCAGGTTTTATATGTATATTGTTAAAAATATTTGGGAAATTGTATATACTGTATAGGAAGTTTTTTGCAAATTGTATTTATTAAAAAAGAATGTTGTAAAATTAAAGTACTTGAATTATGTATGTATAGTTTAAGAAAAAAATTCAAAGAATAATATAAAAAATAACAGACTTTGGTCAATGGTCAATTAATTCACTGCTACTACTGATAAAAAATTACTTATGTATTTATATGGATTTATAAAATTACTTTATAATTTTATGGATTTTAAAAATTACTTATGTATTTATATGGAAATATATTAATATAGAAATCCATATTTCTTATAGAAATATGGATTTATATATTAATATATTTCTTAATATATTTCTATTAAGGAATATTAATATACTTCTATAAGAAATATGGATTTCTAGATCATATATAATATAATATTTCTAGATAATATATAAATCCATATTTCTATAAGAAATATGGATTTATGGTAACAGTATATTAATATTCCTTAAAAAAAATTAACAGTATAATTCATAAAGAAATTATTAACTCAATAGCCTCCAACAGCATAATTTTCATAAGTTCATTCTTTCTTTGTACAAAGTTTCCTTTGACTTCAACTCGTAATAAAAATGTTTGCCCATAATAACAATGATATCCGAGTAATTAAAAGTGCCTCAAACAATACTCAGTTATTCCCTACTTCACTATTTTCTGTGTGAGAAAGTTCTACTTTTATTCAGCAGTATTTTTTTCCTCAAACACATGCAAACGAACAAAACTTCTATGGATTAACAACGAATTAAACGAAATTATCAATGTAAGAAAATCTACATTTCTTTAAAACTATAAAGTTTTTTTCCATGCTTATATCGATAATTAAAAGACTTACATTATTTCAGATGCTCCTTAAATAATAATCACTGCAATAATTAATCCCTCGGCGTCAAAAAATCTTGAGTTAACCTCCCAAAACGAAGGCGCAGAATGTACACATATTTTTACAAGTTTCTTGATTTCAAGGCACCCTGAAATTTATTTCCTAAGCACTTTTCTTTATTTCACTTTCCACAGTAACACTATTTATTGCAAATACCATAAGAAGAATTTTTAAAAGCCCAAAATCATGAGATAACCTAACAAAAGTTGTCACATTATCCTCGCATTATTTCGCGGCTATTTACATTCTTATGCATGTTGCAAACTACAAATAAACTGCAAGTAGGGATCCACTAATGTGTATCAATCTACACAATATAAAAATCCACTTTTAAACACGATAAACAATAGAAAAATCAATTTTAGTTCGATATTAGAATGGAAACTATAGAAAAAAGGAGCGGTCTCCAGAAACTTTGTGCTCCGGTCTTTATTTAGCAAATAGAAACAGCTGATTCGGTGAAAATTGTTATAGTGCTTCCCTCTACTGGTGACATGATTAAATAAACAAATAAAGTGGATTGCAGTGACATCTCGCGGACAATAATTTAACTCTTTCGGTCATCGGTTTCATTATAGAAGTAGGAATCGTAGGAATCTTCGTAAACACCTTTTGTTGCAACTCGGAAATGTATTTTGGTGAATAGTGAAAAAAACACGAAGAATTAGGTATCCATCCACGAAATGATTAAATAAATAAATAAAGTAGATTACAGCGACATCTGGTGTACAATAATTCAACTTTTTCGATCGTTGGTTTCATTATAAATGTAGGAATCTTCGTAAACACATTTGTTGCAACTCGGAAATTCATTTTGGTGAATAGTGAAGAAAACACGAAGAAATAGGTATTCATCCACGAAATGATTAAATAAATAAATAAAGTAGATTGCAGCGACATCTGGCGTACAGTAATTTAACTCTTTCAATCGTCGGTTTCATTATAAATGTAGGAATCGTAGGAATCTTCGTAAACACATATTTGTTGCAACTCGGAAATTCATTTTGGTGAATAGTGAAGAAAACACGAAGAAATAGGTATTCATCCACGAAATGATTGAATAAATAAATAAAGTAGATTGCAGCGACATCTGGCGTACAATAATTTAACTCTTTCGATCGTCGGTTTCATTATAAATGTAGGAATCGTAGGAATCTTCGTAAACACATTTGTTGCAACTCTGAAATTCATTTTGGTGAATAGTGAAAAAAACACGAAGAATTAGGTATCCATCCACGAAATGATTAAATAAATAAATAAAGTAGATTGCAGCGACATCTGGCGTAAAATAATTTAACTCTTTCGATCGTCTCTTTCATTATAAATGTAGGAATCGTAGGAATCTTCGTAAACACATTTGTTGCAACTCTGAAATTCATTTTGGTGAATAGTGAAAAAAACACGAAGAATTAGGTATCCATCCACGAAATGATTAAATAAATAAATAAAGTAGATTGCAGCGACATCTGGCGTACAATAATTTAACTTTTTCGATCGTCGGTTTCATTATAAATGTAGGAATCGTAGGAATCTTCGTAAACACGTTTGATGCAACTTGGAAATGTATTTTGGTGGATAGTGAAGAAAACACGAAGAAATAGGTATTCATCCACGAAATGATTACATAAATAAATAAAGTAGATTGCAGCGACATCTGGCGTACAATAATGTAACTCTTTCAATCGTCGGTTTCATTATAAATGTAGGAATCGTAGGAATCTTTGTAAACACGTTTGTTGCAACTCGTAAATGTACTTTGGTGGATAGTGAAGAAAACACGAGGAATTAGGTATCCATCCACGAAATGATTAAATAATTTTTTTTATTTATTTATTGAATGATTAAATAAATAAAGAAGATTGCAGCGACATCTGGCGTACAATAATTTAACTCTTTCAATCCTCGGTTTCATTATAAATGTAGGAATCGTAGGAATCTTTGTAAACACGTTTGTTGCAACTCGTAAATGTATTTTGGTGGATATTGAAGAAAACACGAAGAAATAGGTATTCACATTGATAAGAAACCAAAGAAAAATCGGTGTAATCGGAGAACAGACGTATGAGTTAAGTATGGCGGCGTCTTAGATCAAGGTCAGACTGACAATGCTTAACCTTACATTACGTGAACATTTTCTGCGTGTGTGAATACACTTGATTAGAATAGTATGAGAATGTGAATACGCTGTTATCAGAAGAAGCAAAACAATTGGCATCAATGGGCTGCGTGCAATCGCCATGATAGTGGACAAAGAAGTACCGTACTCGTCGATCGAACTACGTGAATATGATTTCAAATGTCACTCCAAAAATACTCTAGTTTTTTCGTAACATTCGTTGTTTAGTATCGAGTAATAGACAAATAGTTATTTTTTATTTATTGACAAAAAGTTGTACATAAATGGACTTTTAGGAAGATGAAAAGTATTTTATAGGGTATTTAAATTAGCGTTAAATTATTTTCCAACAAGTCAGAATTGACCAGTTTTCATAGTTAGAGAGTTTGATAGTTTGTTTCGTTTGGAAAATGAAGAAAATGCGTTTGGGATCTGAATATGTACCACTTGTGGGTGAAGATCCGTCGCCTTACAGACTTGTAATACCATTTTCGAAGCTCGCGTGGTTTACAGTATCGTTACCCTTCTTTGGTTTTGCGTTCTGCATCATTTGGTCCGTGATCTACAATTTTGAACATGCAACTTCTACTCACTGCCAGGTACGAATTTACTTTGTCTGACGAGTTTTTGGAAATTCTCTACGATTTGCTTTTGTATTCAGGTTTACAATTTTCTACCCTCCGTCTCCGCTGCGATTGGTCACTACAAACCGCAGCGAGATGTTTGGAGGGCGGCGATTGCAACTCAGGCTGTTATCAGAGCGCTGGTCCTAGCTATGTACTATCATTATTATCGAGAGACCGTTTATCAATGGGCACGAGGAATCAGTAACTGCGCACTTGTGACATACACTATTGAAAATACCGCACTGGTCACTCTGAGCTTTTGGTCTTCCAATGAAAATTACGGTATTTCCGGCTGATTAGTTTTATCCACTTTTATTCTGAAGGTTTTTAATCGTAAAGTTATTATTTATTAACATAACATAAAAAAATTATAAAAATTATGTCCTTTTTGCTGGTCCAGCAGCTAAAAGGCGATATAACTAAAATCAGAGTTGTAAATTCCCATTAATTCATGAGATATAGTTTACAGTACAATTTGTTTTGTAATTATGATTCATAATAATAATGAATAATAATTCATAATAAATGGTGCTATCTATCTCTATATCTGATACAGATAGAATAATTAATCTCAACGAAACTGTGATAACAAAGTGATAACAAAGTATTAAATATTATTAATGTTTTCCTTTTTCATATTGGAGCAATTCTAAATATATCAACAATTTATTATACTGCGAAAAATATTATATATATATATCTGTAAAAGGGTTTTTTCCGTAAAATAAATAAATAAATAAATAAATAAATAAATAATATGTAGTGATTATAAAATAGAGTGTAAACATTTGAAAAGCTGTAAAAAATACTAATTTTCGATTTAATATTGCAAGAAATAGTGGAAAAAATGGAAGAAATAAGAAATGCATTATTTTTTCCATTTTATCAAAAGGATTACCATGAATTTTTATTGAAAAATAATAATTTTTGCAGCCATTCCAAAGTTTAATCATCGTATTACAATCGCTACTTGTTATTATAAAATCATAATTATAGAGCTGATCGTATCATCATTATTTCTGTAAGTATTAGGCATTTACAACTCTGACTAAAATAAAGTCTCTGGCCCACGATAAGCGATTCAACGCTTGTGTGTGGGTATATATGTAGTAACTTTACATTTACTGTAACTTTCATATTTTTAGTTTGATTTATTATTGGTCTTTAAAAATTGTAGTATGGTTTTATTGTGGGTTAATTAATGTTTAGGTAATTTTATGCATTTGCCCATTTTACAGCTTTTCACAAGTTATCCTTCATAACTTTTCTCCTAATGTCGCTGATACACATGTCCTTGGCATGCTACATTGCCAAAAATTGTCGTAATCCAGCCAGAGATTCTGTAGAATCAACTTCTCAGACTTGGAAGTCACGATCCATGGCTCTGAATATAATGTCGATTTTTATGGCTTGTTACTTTTTTTGGAGACACAATGCCTACTGCGAACCTTTTGGTAAGTCTTCTACAAATTAAAAATGAAACAGAAAAGGAAGATTTGCAGCTTTTAAGCTCTCTGTACTTTTCAGTTTATTCGCTGTTTGCGCTCGCCGAGTATATGGTGGTCATCACAAACATGAGTTTTCATGTAACAGCAGCCTGGGATTTTGCTGGAAGAAGTCTAATGATATCGTCGAACGGTGTGCGAATAGTTTGATAGGATTAAATTAGAATATTAGCTAGGAAAATATGCAAAGAAAATTCATAAGAACAGATCTGGGCATTAATTAAATTACCAAATATCGATTAATTGGTAATGGAAATTAATCAATCGATGATTCTGTAATCGAGGTTGAAATTTAGATGGAATCAATGATCGAATTATTAGTTGTTGATTTTATTTATACGATTTAAAAAAAAAATGCCCTCTAACAAAATTGAAACGATTAATCAAACGATATCAATGCTACACGTTAACTTGTTTGTACATATGTAATTAGGAAGGAATATCTGCAGGACATGCCAATATTTTTCAAGGTCTGAATGTTGAGAGAATAAAAAAAGACACGTACGCATTGTAACGCTTGTAAAATATTGTACTCCAATATAAAAAGTAATACATCGAGAGAATATCTACATTTATATGTTATATACATTCTGATAATAAAAGTTTATACAAACATAACATCAAAAATTTGAATTTAGTCGCCGAAAATTGTATGAATTTCATTATCTATTTCCCAGTAATTTTCTATAAACAGTTCGAGTAAATGCTATCTTTTTACATATTTTTACAAAGCACGATCGTTTAAGATTTAAAGAGGAACATCGTAGAATCGTAGAGTGTTCTTTATATCGTTAAAATTTAAAGTCCTTTTCGAGCTTGTCGGA
This sequence comes from Ephialtes manifestator, assembly GCA_963970395.1. Taxonomy (NCBI): domain Eukaryota; kingdom Metazoa; phylum Arthropoda; class Insecta; order Hymenoptera; family Ichneumonidae; genus Ephialtes; species Ephialtes manifestator. The sequence continues at coordinate 35,900,890 of OZ019971.1, read as the reverse complement.
AATATATTTAGCGATTGCCATACTGCTTGTAGCTGCAGGAGACGGAGCGTTTCGGCAGTGTATCACTCTGCTTCCTATACTTCCCGTGCCGCTATCGAATACAAAGTCGTCGACCAATTTACCATCGTTATCCATAGCCTGAGCTCTGACTCCAGCGGGCCCTCTGCGATTTCAATCGAAAGTTCAAAAGATCATCACTAAATTAATTAACATAGCAGCGATAACGCTTGACCCTTCACATACGAACCTCTTGACGTCTTTGTACGTTAGTTCGGGAACAAACTTTTGCAAATCGCGAACAGCGAGTGGATAAAAAATGGATTTAACGGCTTCCATCATTCCAGGAACGATAAATTTGAAGCAGAGCTTCCAGAGGCCCGGGAATTTCGCCATTTCTATGCAGTCTTTTATGTTTATGTCGGTCCACCTAAAGCATAATATTCTCGTTGGTATTATTGACATTATTATTATTCTGTTTCCTCATAGAGGAAGCTTAGTTTTTATGAAAACATTTTTTTTCGAGATTTTCATGTCAATACGTTTAAAATGGTCTGAAACGTCGAGAAAAGTGGTTTAGAAAAATTGTCCAGATGTATGTATGTGTGTGTGATGAAAAGCCAGAAATTTATACAACTGTAACTTATAAAGTATTCGACCGAATCAGCTAAAATTTAAACAACATGTACAGCACTTGCTAATCTTCAATTGGTATAAATTTTACAAAAATCGCTTAACGCACTTCACTTTTATAAGAATTTTGAAATTTTGAAAAAAGTACATAAATGCTCTAGTTCGAACGAATTTTTAGCTATAGGGCTGAAACTTCGTATTAAAATTGAACAAAATGATACGATCTTTGATATTGAATTTGGGCCAAATCGGTAAAGCGGTTCGGTTTTTATGAGATTTTGAATTTTTCGAAAACATTTCGTTTTGCTCTAATTCAGGTAAAATTTCAACTAATCGACTGAAATTTTCTACACAGGAAAAATAATATTCAGCCCTGCTACGTACCAAATTTGGTGATGATCGGTAAAGCGGTTTAGATTTTACGTGATTTTGAATTTTTAAAAAATTTATTGGTGTCGCTCTGGATTTCGTAAAACGTCAAAAATCATCAACTTCGTCAATAATTTTCATTTTTCACAAAGTTTTCTCTATGAGGAAGCCAAAAATAAAATAAAGAAACTTCCTTATAGAGAAAGCTTTGTTTTCATGAAAAAACATTTTTTCGAGATTTTCATGTCAAGATGTTTAAAATGGTTTAAAACGTCGAAAAAAGTGGTTTAGAAAAATTGTCCGGATGTATGTGTATGTGTGTGTGTGATGAAAGGCCAGAAATTTATATAACTGTAACTTATAAAGTATTCGACCAAATCAGCTAAAATTTAAACATGTACAGCACTGGCTAATCTTCAATTGGTATAAATTTTACAAAAATCGCTTAACGCATTTCATTTTTATAAGAATTTTGAAATTTTGAAAAAAGTACGTAAATGCTCTAGTTCGAACGAATTTTTAGCTATAGGGCTGAAACTTCGTATTAAAATTGAACAAAATGATACGACCTTTGGTATTGACTTTGGGCGAAATCGGTAAAGCGGTTCGGTTTTTATGAGATTTTGGATTTTTCGAAAAAAAATCGTTTTGCTCTAATTCACGTAAAATTTCAACTAATCGACTGAAATTTTCTACACAGGAAAAATAACATTCAGCCCTGGTACGTACCAAATTTGGTGATGGTCGGTAAAGCGGTTTGGATTTTACGTGATTTTGAATTTTTTTAAATTTATTTATTGGTGTCACTCTAGATTTTGTAAAACGTCAAAAATCATCAACTTCGGCAATAATTTTCATCTTTCGCAAAGCTTTCTCTATGAGAAAGCCAAAAATAAAACAAAGAAACTTCCTCATAGAGAAAGCTTTGTTTTCATGAAAAAAAAAAAATTTCGAGATGTTCATGTCAATAAGTTTAAAATGGTCTGAAACGTCGAGAAAAGTGGTTTAGAAAAATTGTCCGGATGTATGTATGTGTGTGTGTGATGAAAAGCCAAAAATTTATACACCTGTAACTTATAAAGTATTCGACCGAATCAGCTAAAATTTAAACGACATGTACAGTACTGGCTAATCTTCACTTGGAATAAATTTTACAAAAATCGCTTAACGCATTTCATTTTTATAAGAATTTTGAAATTTTGAAAAAAGTACATAAATGCTCTAGCTCGAACGAATTTTTAGCTATAGGGCTGAAACTTGGTATTAAAATTGAACAAAGTGATACGACCTTTGGTATTGAATTTGGGCGAAATCGGTAAAGCGGTTCTGTTTTTATGAGATTTTGAATTTTTCGAAAAAATTTCGTTTTGCTCTAATTCAGGTAAAATTTCAACTAATCGACTGAAATTTTCTACACACGAAAAATAACATTCAGCCCTGGTACGTACCAAATTTGGTGATGATCGGTAAAGCGGTTTGGATTTTACGTGATTTTGAATTTTTTAAAAATTTATTGGTGTCACTCTAGATTTTGTAAAACGTCAAAAATCATCAACTTCGGCAATAATTTTCATCTTTCGCAAAGCTTTCTCTATGAGGAAGCCAAAAATAAAATAAAGAATCTTCATCATAGAGAAAGTTTCATAGCCAAAAATTTATATAACTGTAACTTATAAAGTATTCGACCGAATCAGCTAAAATTTAAACAACATGTACAGCACCGCCTAATCTTCAATCGGTCTAAATTTTACAAAAATCGCTCAACGCATTTCATTTTTATAAGAATTTTGAAATTTTGAAACAAGATCATAAATGCTCTAGCTCGAACGAATTTTTAGCTATAGGGCTGAAACTTCGTATTAAAATAGAACAAAGTGATACGATCTTTGGTATTGAATTTGGGCGAAATCGGTAAAGCGGTTCGGTTTTTATGAGATTTTGAATTTTTCGAAAAAAATTCGTTTTGCTCTAATTCAGGTAAAATTTCAGCTAATCGACTGAAATTTTCTACACAGGGAAAATAACATTCAGCCCTGGTACGTACCAAATTTGGTGATGATCGGTAAAGCGGTTCGGATTTTACGTGATTTTTAATTTTTTTAAAATTTATTTGTGTCGCTCTGGATTTCGTAAAACGTCAAAAATCATCAACTTCGTCAATAATTCTCGTCTTTCGCAATGCTTCCTCTATGAGGAAGCCAAAAATAAAATAAAGAAACTTCCTCATAGAGGCGGCTTTGTAAAAAGCGAAAAAGAATGAGGAAGCAATGTGCAAGGTTCTACTTTGCATCCTTTTTTTTGTTGAAGTAATTCCGTTTTTTCTTTTTTGGCTCGATATTCATGTGTAGATATAATAAAGACCTGTAGCCCTCTCTGGCTAAAGCTAGCACGGCGTTGGGTCCGAGCCAAATGTCTCCGCTCATTCTTGGAGTAAAATGTACACCGAGAAATGGAAATCTTGGATCCGGCACTGGATATAAATTCGTCGAGCACAGGTGTTTCTTGTTTTCGTTCAGAAGAAGATATTCCCCTCGGAAAGGAACTATGCGAGGACTTACGTCGCATCCAGTCATCACCGCCAATCGATCAGAGTGTAAACCAGCGCAGGTCAACACGTATTTGCTCTGAAGGCACTGCAATAATATCGAAAATTGTAAAAAAAACGATATTTTACTAGATAATTTAATACTAGGTAGTACTAATAATATTTTTGTCAATTTTTTATTCATTTTATTAATTTCTTACAAGGCAGATAGTTAAAAAAAACTATTATGTTTTTCGCTCTATATTTAAATAATTTCGTTAAATTATTTTCACCAACAACAACTTGTGGATAAAAAAACTTCAACAAAAATACTATCATCGCACAATTACTCCACAGCAAAAATATGATAATTCACTGAACATTGAATTAAATATTATCTCATAATCGTAACAATTAATTCGAATGACGTTCATACGAAAATATTTTAGATATCGGACATAAATTCGTTGTGAAAAATTATTATTTTAATAATAGTTAAGATATAGTAGTTCTGTAATGTCAAGAGTTTTGTGACTTAAAAAAAAATGTATAATATATTCTTGAAAGAATCTTAAATCTTAATTCTTAATTCTTAAAGAATCGAAGTATCCGGCAGATCCTTACAATAATATATAATAATAAAAAAAACAATTTCAATAGAACATTTCAATACTAGAGACATTTTTTTTTCAGCGAGTAGTACAATAACATGAGCTAAAAAATAATAAATTCTCTGAAGTATTGAACAAAATTAGTCGAACTAAAAAGATAATTTAATCCGAAATTATTTTTGTAGAAGTTCTTTTGTCGGAAATCACTAATTTTTCAAAATTATTTAGATATGCTAACCAATATCTGTTTTAATTGTTTTAAGGGATTGATAAAGTTTTTAGCGTTTACCCTATCTTTAGCTTGAACACTTATAGGCACAAATTCGTTTTGTCCCTTGGATTCAGCCGTTTCCGCAAATCCCGTTACTTCGTAATTCAGATACACATGGCCGCCCATTTTCTCAAATTCCTCCGCAAAATGGCGGCACACGAGGCCCCAATCGACAATACCGGTCCACGGAGACCAAATTGCTTTTTCTCCCTATAAAAAAAAGCCAGTTAATCGGTATTGAAAATTAGATTAAATTGGTCGTAGAATTATTTATCACCTGACATTTGGGCTCGAATTTGCTTATGGAATCTTTGTCAAGAAGTTGAAGCTCAGGAACGTTATTTTTTAAGCCCCGCTCGTAAAGATCCGCTATTCTTTTCACCTGATCCGGTGTATGCGCTACTATGAGCTTTCCAACTTTTTTATTGGGTATATCATTCTTGGCGAAATATTCGTGCGAGAGCTTCAATCCTTCGACGCATAGTTTCGCCTGTAATATACATAGAAAATATCGTTATTTTTGCTTTGTATCTTTTGTTACCGAGATCGTAAAGTTTCGTATATTGGCTCGCCTTTCACCTTCATACTACCGGGTGTGTAGTAAATTCCAGCGTGAACAACCCCACTGTTATGTCCAGTTTGATGCATAGCCAGAGCTTTTTCCTTCTCCACTATTGCTATTTTCATTTGGGGATGTCGCTGCAGCATCTCTCGTGCCGTTGCACAACCCACTATACCACCCCCTACCACCACTAGATCGTACGTACCATACGAATCTGTGCTAAAAATGTTTCGACGATTTTTATTACCACAATATTTTACTTTATTTTATTTAACATTATTTACTTTATTTGTTTATTTTAAGGTAGAATCTTCTATCTTAAAATGAACAAATAAAGTAAATAATGTAAAATAAAATAAAGTAAAATATTGTGGTAATAAAAATTAGAGTTATCATTAGGTAACAAAAATGTTTCGACGATTTTTATTACCACAATATTTTATTTTATTTTATTTTACATTATTTACTTTATTTACTTTATTTGTTTATCTTAAGGTAGAAGATTCTACCTTAAAATTAGAGTTATCATTAAGGTAAATGTCCCCATTCCCGTCCATGCTCCCTCTGCCGACCACTTCGACGGAAATAATTATTTACACGAGTGCTGCGCAAAAATAACAACAATTGAGCATAGTACAATATTCCGAGGACCCTATGTGTGAGAGTATTGCAACGTAAAGAGTAAATACAATAACACAATCCAAGTTTTGTTCGTATTTCCAAACGCTTATCGCGAACCCATCGTATTCTTAACAGTGAGGTTAAGTTGCGTTGACCGCTTCAATAGTCCGTACTGCATCCGGAATTTGTAAAAATCGAATAATTTTTAGTTCAAACAATAGATTATGAGTTCAATTACTGATTCAGCTAAAAAAAGAGTTATAAATAATTTATTTTTTATTTTTTTTACGGTGGTCGAAGTTAGGCACAACGAAATGCCTGGCTGCCCCCATTACCGTAAACGTTATTTAGGCAGTCAAAAAAATTTCTTTATTACAAGGTATACTTTCTCGGTGATAAAAAAGATTGATATAATTCAATTCTTACAGGATCGCTGCGAAGGACTTGGACTTTTTTCCCTCACTGATCAAAATTTTGAAATAATTCAATTTTTACAGCATCGCAAAAAAAAGTGTATGTGGAGACGGAAATGTAACATAAGTTCCGAAAAACGAAGTTTTTTTATAATTATGCAATACAAATATTAATAGGACAATCCCGGATCATGTTTATTTATTTTTAAAAAAATGTTATTACTCTTCGGGATCTCCGTTTCCCTAGTGGTCGAAAATGGGGTCATCGTTGGTCGGGATTGGGAACAGCTGTGTCGGCAGAGGGGACACTAATAAGCATGAATTAATCAGCCTCTATCTGGCGAAATAATTGGCGGAATCGATTGAATAAACCATTTTTAGAAAGAGAATTAACTGAATTTTACAGTGGTGCAAAAAAAATCTCCAAATTTAAATTCGTCACAACGAAAAAAGACATACATTTGTCTGGTTGGCCTTATAGGGTACGGCAATGGGGACATTTACCTTAGGTAACAAAAATTATTCGACAATTTTTATTACCACAATATTTTACTTTATTTTATTTTACATTATTTACTTTATTTGTTTATTTTAAGGTAGATGATTCTACCTTAAAATTAGAATTACAATCAGATAACATAGATGCGTAATATTTGAATAAAATTGTATTCAAAATACATTTCGCTCTAAATAACTATGAGTAATTGTAAGAAAATTGTATGACCGTTATAATTTTTCTTAATTGACAAAAATTAAATTAAATTAATTCACGATAAAAAATCGTATTATTCGTCTTAGTTGTGAATTGTTGACTGTTATTTAAATGGAAAAGTATTCTGAATACATTTTGCTTCCTCATAGAGGAAGCTTTGTTTTCATGAAATTTTTTTTTTTCGAGATTTTCATGTCAGTATGCTTAGAATCACCTAAAACGTCGAGAAAAGTGGTTTAGAAAAAATGTCCGTATGTATGTATGTGTGTGTGTGTGTGTGTGTGCTGGGCTTCGAAAATTCAATCTCCTCTCACTCGGTAACCGTTCGAGCGATCCGGCTCAAATTTGGCACGCAAGTAGAGTAGCTGCCCCTCTTTGAATGTTGTGATTTTTGCCAAAATATGTGAAGTCATTAAGATTTTATGTTGATTTTAATTTGTTGAAAAAAGGGCGTGGTCGCTCTAACTTTCGTAAAAGTTCGCCGATTTGGCTAAATAGTTCTTCATAACTGAAGATACGTTCAATGTTGTATGGTATTGAATTTCGACGAAATCGGTAAAGCGGTTCGGATTTTATAGAATTTTGAATTTTTCGAAAAAAATAGATTTTGATCTAAATTACGTCGAATTTCAACAAATGAACAGAAATTTTGTACAGACGAAAAATAACATTCAGAAATGCCATGTACCAAATTTGGTGATGATCGGTAAAGTCGTTCGGATTTTACACCATTTTTCATTTTAAAAAAAATGTAGATTTTCGCTATAACTTCCGGAAAAGTTGAGAAAGTACGACAAAAATTTGTATCTAATCAAAATTAGATGTAACGGTGTTTGCAGAGGTGATTTATAGCTGTATAAAACACCTCTGCAAAAGAGACACAAGGTATAAAAAAAAAAGATGCAAAGTAGAACCTTGCACATTGCTTCCTCATTATTTTTCGCTTTTTACAAAGCTTCCTCTATGAGGAAGCCAAAATTGAATAACATACTGCTTCCTCACAGAGGGAGCTTTGTAAAAAGCGAAAAATAATGAGGAAGCAATGTGCAAGGTTCTACTTTTTTATTCGAATATTGCCCATCCTTGTATTTTTGTTTACTAGTTAAAAAGCAATTGGATGGCCACAATATAAAGGCTAAAGTATTAAATCTTTATGTACTATATTTTAAAGTTTTTTTAAAGGTTACATTTTTATGGAATGGGTCGTTAAGGTATTTTCGAACTTCATAGAAGAAATTAATGATTCTCTGTTACTAATTAATCGATTCTATATTATATACGTGTTTTTCTTAACTCAACAAAATGAAATTTTTTGAAGAATAGAAGAAATTATGCTTCATTTAAAAAAGGAGAGTATTAACCTTCCAGTTGATCCATGACGATAAACGTTGTTGAAACTGCGGAGGGTCGTCCTGTTGGTCAATGACCTCATCACGCTCGTCGTCATTGTCAAAAGACTAGAAAAAAAAACGTCATTTTAGATTCAGCTAATTAATTAATTTTCGGAAGTACAGAAATTTCGTTGGTGCTGTCATTGTAAAATGTTTGTGGAATTTTCATGATGAAAGAGGAGCTATATTCAAGTGAGATATTACAGAAATATTTTCATGGCTTTCTGAGACTTCCCTGATAAAAATAAATTATGGAGATGGAAGAATTATAGAGATTATAGAGTTAAATTAATGAATAATAATAAATAATAGAAAATATATATATATTATAAATAAAAATTTATAATATAAATATAATATAAATAAAATATAAAATTGTAAATAAAAATGTATAATATTTTATATTGAATTTACGTTTCGTCACTTGTAAATTTTTATCCGTTTATGGTGTATCGTAAATATCATATTATATCGTAAATATATGATTCAACATTAATCGTTCGCAATCAAAGAGGCATAAAGTGACCCTATAATTTTTTATCGTCTCGCAATTATAGAAAGTATATCAGAATAAATCGTACGGGTTTAGGCTGAAACAATTATCATAATCTATAATATAATCATTGATTCAATAATTTCATGCTGATTGACTTGTTTCTCTTCTTATCGTTTCACAGTGGATAACATTTTTTTTTAAATAAAAAATGTAATATTATTAATAATATGCCCACGATTGTATATTTTTATTATTAAATATAATACAAAAATTATATTATAATATAATATTTAGATTGTAAATTTATGATAGTACTTCGTAAATTCGTGAACCAAAGTCCGTATTCGGAACGACAGAATTTTAAAAAATCGTTTTCTAGACTGTTAAAAATATTTTGAAAATAATATATGTATTGGAAGTTCTTTCGTTGATGGGGAATATTAAATTTCATTTAATTTACAGATACGTTGTAAAATTCCAATAATTATATTATAAACACAACTTTTATGAAGTATTTATACTGTATATTAATTTTACACCAATTATTTTATATATTTATTAATATTTGGGTATTAAATTAAATATACACGTATCCGCGAAAAAACGTCCAATACTTTATATTAATTTTCATACAAAAAATTCTAACAGTGTACCATTTATTTTAATCAGGATCCCGTAAAAGAAAGAGGGAATTTTATATTGCGATTGATTAGTTTCATAGTTCATTGATACAATTAGCTTAAGGTAGTTCTGTCGGTACGCCGGAGTCATAAATCTCCGAGTCTATATGACGTTAAAAAATAATCATACGCATCACTTTGACTGCCTCAATAATAATGTCAAAAATAATCGAGAATCCTTCGAAATTGTCGTAATCAAATTAAAACGATTATTTGTAAATAGTTGATATGTTTAGTGCGGATTTGACCTCATTTTTACGATAATTAGGTTAGGAAACGTCATTTAGCCCGGTATCGTGCACTTTGACCTTGGTTCAATTAAACATTATTCCGGAGACTTCACCTTTTTTCATGATCCATCAATTCCTGAATAATTTGCGAATCCGTAGTACTTTTTATTTTTTCTCTATCTTTGATCTAAGTATGTTAATTTTCGATTTAAAGATCAATTTTTTCAGCCCTCCCGTTGGCGCCGTGTAAAAAGATCGATTTTCAAGTTTTAATTGTTCATTCAAATACTCGGTAAGAGCCTTCAAGATTTTGTGCAAGTAAAATTGAATAGCTAAATTACAACATGTCAAAAATTCATGCATATGAGTTTGGATTGCCTTCACGACAGAACTACCTTAAGTACAACATAGAAGGGCAGATTACAGGCTTCAATATAGAACACCGATTGATCTCTTCGGAGCGGATTCTCTTTGAGGCGATTACATGCAGTTAAGCCGCATGTGAGTGCTTAAGGAGATGTCAGTCGTCGTTAGGATTCCCGAGGGACGAGCTGTAAATTATTAAACGAAATCGGATCTAATATTTTCCTCAGCGAAACGTAATATCCTGTATTCTTATCTCAACGTCACATTTTCGTCACTTATCACGTTTTTAAGATTAGATCTTTTTATATAAACATCTGATATAACGCTCTTAATTATTCTAAACGGGATATTGAATACCAATAATTACGTAATAACAGAACGACTTTTAAAAAAATTCTTAAAATCTTTATTAAATTCTTATCGTAAAAATTAGATCTACAGATCAAAGTTATTGCACTACGTAAATGCATCAAATAAATATACGTTTCTCTCTCTTTGTCTTTAAGCGACAAAATAGTTCCGAGAGCGACTACGTTGATGTTAATACACGTCAGCTGAAGGATCGTCAACAACTAAACTACACAATAGCGCAACCAAAACGTATAGTATTATATTTGTAAACAATCTTTTTTATCCGAGAAAAAAAAGGAAATCACCTAGATGCACCTTAGCGAATTCCGTCCACTCGCGACACTATTGCACGTTTCACACGTGAGAATTTTATCGACGACGGTGTTTCAATAAAGCTTGAGAACAGAGCTGCGAAAGCCTCGTGTGGTAAAGTGGATACAAGGTCGAACAGCCTGTAAAGTGGCGCCACGAGAACAAAACACCGTTCAACACTGTCTTATCAGTCGATTGCAAAAACCTCTGCTGATAAGTTTGAGGTCGTTATCTTGTTCATAATGTGCAACTATTTTGGTACTTCTACTTTGACATCTCCCGACTATTGTATAACAAAACGGGAGTTGAATAATTACAAACAAATAATTGAAATTTATTGTTATGTAAAATAATGGAATTTTTTTGTTACAATTGTAATAAAAAAATTTGGGAGTTATTCTTCTATCAATTTTATAAACTATTTCACACTTTTTATATATAATTTTTTATTAAATATCAACTTTAAACAAATTTTTACCAATTTTTATAATCATTTTTTAAAAAATATTATTGTATTTTTTTTCATCAATTTATTTTGCAGTCGGGAATTTTTTTAAATTTTTGAATTTTTTTTTAGTTGTAACAATAATTACCCAAGTAAAAAAAATATATAAAATACATTAAAAAACATATAGTTTTAAACATAAAATTGGACATACATAATTTACATACGCTCTATATACAATATATATGCATTGTATATAAAACAAACTGTATAAATTGTATATAGAGTTTATACAGTCTATATATGTCGAATTCGATGTCGGACTATATAATATATAATATAAAATTATAGACTATACAGTATACAATACATGTATATAAAAATATATAATATTTTATATTTTTTAAAATTTTTGAATTTTTTTTTAGTTGTAACAATAATTACCCAAGTAAAAAAAATATATAAAATACATTAAAAAACATATAGTTTTAAATATAAAATTGGAGATATATAATTTACATACGCTCTATATACAATATATATGCAATTTATATATAAAATAAACTGTACAAATTGTATATAGAGTTTATACAGTCTATATATGTCGAATTCGATGTCGGACTATATAATATATAATATATAATATAGACTATATAGTATACAATACATGTATATAAAACAATACAATGCAATATTTTATAAATATAAAATACATTTTTTAAAAATATAGATTTAACCATAAAATTGGACATATATAATTTACATACGCTCTATATACAATATATATGCAATTTATATATAAAATAAACTGTACAAATTGTATATAGAGTTTATACAGTCTATATATGTCGAATTCGATGTCGGACTATATAATATATAATATATAATTATAGACTATATATTATACAATACATATATATATAAAACAATACAATGCAATATTTTATAAATATAAAATACATTTTTTAAAAATATAGATTTAACCATAAAATTGGACATATATAATTTACATACGCTCTATATACAATGTATATGCAATGTATATATGAATCAAACTGTATAAATTGTATATAGAGTTTATACAGTCTATATATGTCGAATTCGATGTCGGACTATATAATATATAATATATAATTATAGACTATATAGTATACAATACATGTATATAAAACAATATACAATGCAATATTTTATAAATATAAAATACATTTTTTAAAAATATAGATTTAACCATAAAATTGGACATATATAATTTACATACGCTCTATATACAATATATATGCAATGTATATAGAAATCAAACTGTATAAATTGTATATAGAGTTTTAACAGTCTATATATGTCGAATTCGATGTCGGACTATATAATATATAATATATAGTCTATAATTATATATATATAATTCTTTTACTTGGGTATTTTTTGGAGATTATATGATTTTACATGGCGCTGATTCTTTCACAACGATAAAACGTTAAGTTTTATTATTATTATTATTTAGGTTGATGGTCGTTGGACTGCATAGAGGAATTATTATAACGGTTACAGAGATATATCATTTCTTGAGATGATCCTCAGGGTCTTGAGATTAATAATATAACAAAACATTCGTCTTTGTTGATAATCCTCGAAGTGAATCAGCCATAAAAACATATATAGCTCGATTAAGCGAGAATGGTTGGAGCGCGATCTCGATATGGGTTGTAGAGAGGAAGATGTTGCCATAGCGAGTAGCAGAATCGGGAGAGGCAACCGGCTGCTACGTAGCGCGGAGCAAAATGCACCTGGATGCGATACATCCTGAAAAAGCTACGACTTCCCTGTCCTCGATACACATCATCTCTTTACGCTCCCCCTCTCCTTGTATTCCTCGAGTATTCTACGATGTTATCGCTCTTTTTCTCTCTTTCCATTCTAGCCCTTCTCTCGATTCCATCTCCCCCCTTCGATGTTCTCCCCCCTTGAGCTACTTCACGTCTCTAGTGCTTTCCCTCTTCGACGCTCGAGTTTCCCCGATTGCTCCGGCACCTTCGAGAGAGAAAACGAGACAAGAGTTCAGTAGTGTGTCATCGAATCTCGGAGCCCTTTCCAAATGTGTAATCAAATTTTTACACCTACTTATTTAATCGCTTAATTTATCAGAAACTACAATCATTTCTGTAAACATTGACGCATATTCCGAGACTCTATCGAATAATATAATCTCATGCTCATGTAATTATTTTAATTCAGAATAAATATTATTATTATTTCTAATAAATGGAATAGCATTTTTTGAAATTTTCTTACGTCCCTTGACGATTATATTGTAAATTGTCATCGATTTTTTTACAGATATTTAATCGGTTGATTTATCATAAACTACAATAATTTCTATAAATATTTACTATTCTCACATATTCTGAGAGTCTATCGAATAATACAATTATTTTCATTCGGAATTAATATTATTATTACTTTTATTAAAGCAAATAATTTTAAAAAAAATTTTTTATGTTTGTTGACGATTATACTGTAAATTGTCATCGAATTTTTACACATACTTATTTAGTCGCTTAATTTATCACAAACTACAACAATTTCTATAAATATTCTAGCATATTCCGCGACTTTATCGAATAATACAATCATTGTAGTTCAGAATAAATATTATTATTATTTCTATTAAAGAAAATAAGATTTAAAAAAATTTCATACGTCCCTTGACGATTATACCGTAAATTGTCATCGAATTTTTACACCTACTTATTTAATAGCTTAATTTATCATAAACTACAACAATTTCTATAATCATTTACTATTCTCACATATTCCGAGACTTTATCGAATAATACAATTATCGTAATTCAGAATAAATATAATAATATTTATTCTAATATTATCTATAATCTATAATATTATATAATATTATTCTGATTATCTAAGTAATTCAGAATAAATATAATAATATTTATCGTAATTCAGAATAAATATAACAATATTTATTCTGAATTACGATAATTGTATTATTCGATAAATTGTTTTTAGTTTAATAGAAGTAATAATAATAACTTCTATTAAACTAAAAACAAATTTTTTAAATTTTATACGTCTCTTGACGATTATACCGTAAATTCTCATCGAATTTTTACACCTACTTATTTAATCGCTTAATTTATGACAAACCACAAAAATTTCTACAACCATTTACAATTCTCACATTGAATTGAAAATTCAGACTAAATATTATTATTATTTTTATTAAACCAAATACAATTTTTTAAAATTTCTTACATTTCTTGCCGCGATTATACCGTAAATTGCAAAGAATATAAATTATTGCGCTTACAAAAAATCTGTAAGGTAAATGTCCCCATTCCCGTCCATGCTCCCTCTGCCGACCACTTCGACGGAAATAATTATTTACGCGAGTGCTGCGCAAAAATAACAACAATTGAGCATAGTACAATATCCCGAGGACCCTATGTGTGAGAGTATTGCAACGTAAAGAGTAAGTACAATAATACAATCCAAGTTTTGTTCGTATTTCCAAACGCTTGTCGCGAACCGAGCGTATTCTTAACAGTGAGGTTAAGTTGCGTTGACCGCTTCAATAGTCCGTACTGCATCCGGAATTTGTAAAAATCGAATAATTTTTAGTGCCAACGATAGATTATGAGTTCAATTACTGATCCAGCAAAAAAAAAGTTATAAATAATTTATTTTTCATTTTTTTTACGGTGGTCGAAGTTAGGCACAACGAAATGCCTGGCTGCCCCCATTACCGTAAACGTTATTTAGGCAGTCAAAAAAATGTCTTTATTACAAGGTTTACTTTCTCGGTGATAAAAAAGATTAATATAATTCAATTCTTACCGGATCGCTGCAAAGGACTTGGACTTTTTTCCCTCACTGATCAAAATTTTGAAATATCTCAATTTTTACAGCATCGCAAAAAAAAAAAGTGTATGTGGAGACGGAAATGTAACATAAGTTCCGAAAAACGAATTTTTTTATAATTATGCAATAAAAATATTAATAGTACAATCCCAGATCATGTTTATTTTTTTTTTATTTATTTTATTACTCTTCGGAATCTCCGTTTCCCTAGTGGTCGAAAATGGGGTCATCGCTGGTCGGGATTGGGCACAGCTGTGTCGGCAGAGGGGACACTAATAAGTATGAATTAATCAGCCTCTATCTGGCGAAATAATTGGCGGAATCGATTGAATAAACCATTTTTAGAAAGAAAATTAACTGAATTTTACAATGGTGCAAAAAGAATCTCCAAATTTAAATTCGTCGCAACGAAAAAAGCCATACAGTTGTCTGGTTGGCCTTATAGGGTACGGGAATGGGGACATTTACCTTAGATATTATTAAGAAGAAAAATCGTAAAAATCGTCGGTGAAAATTAGTAGTTTACAGTTTGATTGATGATTTGATGCATCAGGAAGTGCAGTTCGATAGGCAGATTTTGCGATATAGTCCGGCAGAGGCGCTTTTCATGAGCGGCCCTGAGCCGTCGTGCGTGGCCGTGTTGCGCGGCGGTTCTTTGACTCTGCGCCGGGAGTCAGTCAACCCGGTGACGGCCTCGACGGTAGTACTGCTGTGAAACGGCAGCAGCGGTTTGCCCGGTGTTCCGAGCTTCCGAGAGAGCAGCGTGTGTACTACGCGCCGCGAGTGCGCGAGTGCATTTCCAAATAATAATCCGTGTGTTCATTTTCCTTGCCAACGCCGCTAACCCGTATACCATTTTTTTTCACAACTGAACAGTGTTAAAAAAAAAGATTTCCAAAAAAAAAAAAAACAATCGTTTGCAGCTAACTCACAAAAATGTAGAGTCGACATCGTCATTCATAAAAAAAAAACATGAGTTCCATCGAAAGGTGAATTGTTAAGTAAATAATCGTCAGTGCTTTTTAGTGTAATACGTAAAGTGGAAGAAACCGAGTCTTAAAATATCGTAAAATATAGGTGAAAAATAATTGTCAATACAGTGGATAAGTTGGTTTTTATTGTGAAGAAAAAAAACAGTTGTCGTGTCTCTTGAACATCTGTCGTATATATCAATCGTGTATAAAGAAAAAAAGGACCAAGGATTCAGAAATTCGGTGCACGCTGATAATTTTTAATACAGTGGTTAAGTTGCTTTTTATTACGAAAAAAAAAACAAAAAACATTTGTTGTATCTTGAACATTTGGATCGAAACTTTTTCTCGTGAATTATCGTCGAGTGATTATTAAACTGACGCCGTATATAAAGAAAAAGGGTCAAGGATTCAGAAATTCGGTGCACGCTGATAATTTTTAATACAGTGGTTAAGTTGCTTTTTATTACGAAAAAAAAACAAAAAACATTTGTTGTATCTTGAACATTTGGATCGAAACTTTTTCTCGTGAAGGATCGTCGAGTGATTATTAAACTGACGCCGTATATAAAGAAAAAGGGTCAAGGATTCAGAAATTCGGTGCACGCTGATAATTTTTGATACAGTGGTTAAGTTGGTTTTTATTCAGAAAAAAAAAACAAAAAACATTTGTTGTGTCTTGAACATTTGGATCGAAACTTTTTCTCGTGAATTATCGTCGAGTGATTATTAAACTGACGCCGTATATAAAGAAAAAGGGTCAAGGATTCAGAAATTCGGTGCACGCTGATAATTTTTGATACAGTGGTTAAGTTGGTTTTTATTACGAAAAAAAAACAAAAAACATTTGTTGTGTCTTGAACGTTCGAATCGAAACTTTTTCTCGTGAATTATCGCCGAGTGATTATTAAACTGACGCCGAATATAAAGAAAAAGGGCCAAGGATTCAGAAATTCGGTGCACGCTGATAATTTTTGATACAGTGGTTAAGTTGGTTTTTATTAAGAAAAAAAAAACGAAAAACATTTGTTGTGTCTTGAACATTTGGACCGAAACTTTTTCTCGTGAATTATCGTCGAGTGATTATTAAACTGACGCCGTATATAAAGAAAAAGGGTCAAGGATTCAGAAATTCGGTGCACGCTGATAAATAATTTTTTATACAGTGATTAAGTTGGTTTTTATTCAGAAAAAAAAAAAACAAAAAACATTTGTTGTGTCTTGAACATTTGGATCGAAACTTTTTCTCGTGAAGGATCGTCGAGTGATTATTAAACTGACGCCGTATATAAAGAAAAAGGGTCAAGGATTCAGAAATTCGGTGCACGCTGATAATTTTTGATACAGTGGTTAAGTTGGTTTTTATTAAGAAAAATAAAAACAAAAAGCATTTCTTGTGTCTTGAACGTTCGAATCGAAACTTTTTCTCGTGAATTATCGTCGAGTGATTATTAAACTGACGCCGTATATAAAGAAAAAGGGCCAAGGATTCAGAAATTCTGTGCACGCTGATAATTTTTGATACAGTGGTTAAGTTGGTTTTTATTCAGAAAAAAAAAACAAAAAACATTTGTTGTGTCTTGAACATTTGGATCGAAACATTTTCTCGTGAATTATCGTCGAGTGATTATTAAACTGACGCCGTATATAAAGAAAAAGGGCCAAGGATTCAGAAATTCGGTGCACGCTGATAATTTTTGATACAGTGGTTAAGTTGGTTTTTATTACGAAAAAAAAAACAAAAAACATTTCTTGTGTCTTGAACGTTCGAATCGAAACATTTTCTCGTGAATTATCGTTGAGTGATTATTAAACTGACGCCGTATATAAAGGAAAAAGGGCCAAGGATTCAGAAATCGGATGCTCGCCGATTTTGTACTGAGAACAACGTCTCACGCTCTCCGCCCAGCATCATCGTCTGGTCCATACGAACTTCCCATTATGCGACACGTTGGATTATAATCAGGTCGCGGTTTAAAATCGTGCGCGCTTCATTCTTCCACGTGTAGCGCAGAACCAACAAAGCGGCTTATCCCCGTTCCATTAAAACCACTTTGTGATTTCCACATCGTTAATAAATCGACTCTATTGAAAAACAAAAGAAAGAAAACACAAAAACAACACCAAACGACCTTGCAACTATTTATCTACACTCGTCGTAGTAAAACTAGCGGGAAAGTTTTATCGATAACGTTAAAAGTGCGGTTTTGGCGTAATACGCTGTTTAGGTTTTTGAAGCTTTGCAGAAAATTGATAAGTTCTTACGTACTAAAGAAACGATGGAGGACGAACTAAGATGCCCTTCCTGCAAAGAACTATTCGCCGATCCGGTGTTGTTGCCCTGTTGGCACGCTTTGTGCCTTTCGTGCGCGGTAAATCTTCAAGCACCACCGGATTCGCCACCGGAATCAACAGCCGATTGCTCGAATGCTCCAGGTTCCGATCAGGAGGCAGACAAACTGTCGATACTCTCGGAAACGGATTCGGGTGTTGTATGCAGCAGTACATCGACAAGCTCACGACCAGGAAGTTACGTTGGGACACCGGGAAACGGTGGATTTCCACCGTCCGGTGGTACACTGTGCTTATCCTGTCCGGTTTGTCAGAAGAGCGTTTACTTCGACGAGGGCGGCGCGCACAATTTGCCAAAGTACAGGGCGATGCAGAGAATCGTTGAGAAGTATCAGGAGGCGAGAAACGTGAGGATGCTCTGTCAGATGTGCGAGGGAGAGCCGAGGGATGCTACCGTCGCTTGCGAACAGTGCGAGGTTCGATTATTACGATGTATTATCTCGTGTTCTTGTAGTAGGGTAGATATTAGCACTTGTGATTGCGGATGAGTTTTGCGGTAATGTTCAGTCTAGAGTTGTAAATCCCCATTAATTCATGAGATATAGTTTACAGTACTATTTGTTTTGTAATTATGATTTCATAATAATAATATGTAGTGATTATAAAATAGAGGGTACACATTTGAATAGCTGTAAAAAATAATAATTTTCGCTCTAATATTGCAAGAAATAGTGGAAAAATGGAAGTAATAAGTAATGCATTAACAAGGTAATGCATTACTTATTTTTTCCATTTTTCCACTATTTCTTGCAATATTAGAGCGAAAATTATTATTTAGTAATGCATTAACAAGGTAATGTATTACTTATTTCTTCCATTTTTTCCACTATTTCTTGCAATATTAAGGTAGTTCTGTCGCTTCACGCTCACTTCGCATAAGTTTCCGAAAAATGAGAGCGAATTGCAAACACTTCTCGATGATATAAAAATCTGTAAAAAATCATGCATATTAAAGATGCTGAAGACATTAATTCGGCATAATAATAATTCCAAAATCTTATTAACAAATTGA
Source organism: Ephialtes manifestator (assembly GCA_963970395.1). Taxonomy (NCBI): domain Eukaryota; kingdom Metazoa; phylum Arthropoda; class Insecta; order Hymenoptera; family Ichneumonidae; genus Ephialtes; species Ephialtes manifestator. Next base: position 35,881,692 of record OZ019971.1, on the reverse strand, counting down.
TGAAAAATAAAATTGTTTAACAAATTTTCCGACAACTTAATTTTTTTGATTCGGTGAAAATGATTGGTTCATTTTTCTGAGTACGTATGAATTTTTTCAAATTTTTTTCTTTGCTTTCAATTTTTCGATTTTTTACATGGAAAAAATCACAAAATTCAAAGCAAAGAAAAAAATTTGAAAAAATTCATACGTATTCAGAAAAATGAACGAATCATTTTCATCGAAACAAAAAAATTAGGTTGTCGGAAGATTTGTTGAACATTTTTATTTTTCATCAATTTGTTAATAACATTTTGGAATTATTATTATGTCGAAATACTGTCTTAAGTATCTTAAATATGCATGATTTTTTCCAGATTTTTATATCATCAAGAAGTGTTTGCAATTCGCTCTCATTTTTCGGAAACTTATGCGAAGTGAGCGTGAAGCGACAGAACTACCTTAAAGCGAAAATTATTATTTTTAATTAGAAATAGTGGAAAATAGTGGAATTTTTAATTAGAAATAGTGGAAAAAATGGAAGAAATAAGTAATGCATTACCTTCTTAATGCATTACTTTTTTTTTTTCCATTTTTTTTCAAAAGGATTACCGTGAATTTTTATTGAAAAATAATAATTTTTTCAGCCATTCTAAAGTTAAATCATCGTATTACAATCGCTACATGGTATTATTATAAAATCGTAATTATAGAGCTGATCGTATCATCATCATTATTTCTATAAGTATTAGGCATTTACAACTCTGGTTCAGTCGAAGAGGACTCTGAAATGGACTCCGATGTGAGTCGAAACGTAAAAAGAAGATTTTTTAATTTTCTCTATGATCGAACATTGCCGCAAAATTCATCCAGAATTCCAAAAAATCGGTCACGACCTTATCAACTTATTACCACTTGTGTACTGAGAAAAATTGTGGTAGTTCAGGCAAGTATTAAGGAGGTTGGAGCGCTCCACACTAGTCAAATCAGTGCTAAATTTTTAAAAGCAATATTTTTGTTTACTAGTTAAAAAGCGATTGGATGACCACAATATAAAGGCTAAAGTATTAAATCTTTATGTAGTATATTTTAAAGTTTTTTTTAAAGGTTACATTTTTATGGAATGGGTCGTTAAGGTATATTCAAACTTCATAGAAGAAATTAATGGTTCTCTGTTACTAATTAATCGATTCCATATTATATACGTGTTTTTCTTAACTCAAAAAAAAATGGAATTTTTTGAAGAATAGAAGAAATTATGCTTCATTTAAAAAAGTAGAGTATTAACCTTCCAGTTGATCCATGACGATAAACGTTGTTGAAACTGCGGAGGGTCGTCCTGTTGGTCAAGGACCTCATCACGCTCGTCGTCATTGTCAAAAGACTAGAAAAAAAACGTCATTTTAGATTAGGCTAATTAATTAATTTTCGGAAATACAGAAATTTCATTTGTGCTGACATTGTAAAATTTTTGTGGTATTTTCATGATGGAAGAGGAGCTATATTCAAATGAGATATTAGAGAAATATTTTCATGGCTTTCTGAGACTTTCCTGGTAAAAATAAATTAGGGTAGATATTACCACTTGTGCACTGAGAAAAATTGTGGTAATTCAGGCAACTATTAAGGAGGTTTGAGCGCTCCACACTAGTAAAATCAGTGCTAAATTTTTAAAAGCGTTTCTACAATCTCAGAGGGTTTAATAATCTGTTCCAAGGTGTTAATCACATAGCAGCATTAGTTCTTGATATTCAAATACATTCACAGCTGTCATATGAACAGTAAATCGATCAATATCTCCAAATTTCCAATGTCATGTTTTTTCATCCAGCTTTGTAAAAGGGTAAACCGTAATATCAGTCCGATTATGACGTAACATAGCTCATTTTGATCAGTGGAAGATCCTTAATCGATTGACCGTCCGGATTTTCTATAGTATCAGGCGTTCAAAAGTTACAGCCATTTGTATACTTGATGTTAGGTTATGATAGGATAAACAAACGGTTGTATCTTTTGAACTACTAATACGATTTAAAAAAATAGACGGCCAATCGATAGAATATCTTTTAGTAAACAAAATGAGCTATTGGTCGTCATAATCGGACTGATATTACGGTTTACCCTTTTAAAAAACTGGATGAAAAAACATAACATCGGAAATTTGCAGATATTGATCGATTTACCGTTGATATCACAGCTGTGAATGTATTTGAATATCAAGAACTAATGCTGCTTTGAATATTACCCAGGGAATTTGAATAATACCCAGGGTTGCCGGTTTAACGACAAACTATCGGTATTTGAATTGTTTTAGAGTGTTTTCCAGTACTATAAAAAAAATCTACTTGAAATTTAGTGTACTTTTACTGAAAATTTTTATTCATAAACTGGTATATTAAATTTAGTATACAAGTGTAATGTAAAATTAATTTATGGTACAGCACATTCAATAATTTACTTCAATTTTACTGGAAAAGTACATGAATTTTATACCACAATTGTATACTAAATTTCGATGACGAGTTTATGAATAAAAACTTCTAAATATTGATATACATTTAATATAATCACTGAAAGATATTATTACAAAAAAATAATTACAACGCCAATTGCACCATCAATTTTATTTCTGAAATAATTGGGGATTTATAATTCTGATTCTATTAAACAATTTACTTAAATCACTTTACATATTAACACGTTTTTAAAGTTTTATCCTAATTGCATGTTACATTCAATTAAGGATATGAAAAAAAAAATCTAACTTCACCTTAAACAAAATCAGACATTTTGATAATACAATTATGGCACTTTTTTTATGAATGCTTCCCGAATTTAAAGGATATTATATAGGTGTAGAACATGTCGATAACGTATTATCGACATGTATGATGCACCAATTAATTTGTAATATTTTATATTGAATTTTCGTTTCGTCAATAATTGTAAATTTCAACCCATTTGTGGTGTATCGTAAATATATGATTCAACATTAATCGTTTGCACTCAAAGAGGCATCAATAGAATGATCCTATCATTTTCTATCATCTCACAATTATAGAAATTATATCGGAATAAATTCGCATAAGTTTAGACTGAAAGAATGATCATAATCTATGTATGTATTTTTTTCTCTGATTGGAGGAAAATTAGATAATGGAATCTATTTGATCAACAAGGGCAAAATAGTAGATTATGCATTTTTTTCTCATTTTATTTTTCCAAGTGGAAATTTGCTTTTTTAATTATTTAAATGTTGAAACAAATCGCCAAAATATGACGATAACTTGTACATCTTCATCATTTATAAAATTGAATAACTCGTATGTTTTGTGTTGTGGCGATTATATTCGTTACAATGTTCTTATTGCAGTTTCCGTTCGTAGTACAGTTATAATCATTCGCGTTCTTATTGGGACTTTTTCAAAGTGGAACAGAAAATAATGTGGGTTGTTTGTTGGGGAAGGATACGAATCGGGATCTTTCTGTTGCTAGTTAACTCTAGGATTGGCTGATCCGGTCATTAAGTTACGCGAAGCTGATACCGATATTTATTTTCAATTTTCTTATTACAGAATAGGGAGAAAAATATAGTACAATTTAAAGAATCGTAGTAGACCTTGCAACTAAAATTACAACGATTCAATTGTTCGTCCGTGCGACTATTTCTACATTTTCATATTAACCTTTTTTATTGCTACTATTATTATCTTTAATTATAGTTACAGTAAATCTAGTTGCGATAACAACAGAAAACAAGACTGAAAAGTAGAACCTTGTTAAGTGCTTCCTTATTATTATTTTACGATTTTTAAAAAACAACCTCTATGAGGAAATATGTTGAAAAACGTTGGATTCCTCGTACAGGAAACATTGAGAATTAATGGAGAAGCAATTTGCAAGGATCCACGGCAACCTGGTTCATGTACTTTACACACATGTATATACATATATATACTGCTGAATATATTTCATCTAGATGAATTTGTACGGTAGCGGCAAAAATATTACGGCACATTAAATTTCTGGAAAAATGTCTTTGGTGCATAATCGAGTCTGTAAAGTAGAACCTTGCAAATTGCTTGTCAATTATTTTATATTTTTCACATTTTTTCAGTTGTAGAATATTTACGTGAAACATTTTTTGTGAAAAAAAAATAAAGCTGCATAATTGAATTTTCCAAATTGCTTCCAAATTATTTTTAACATGTTACCAAAATCGATAAAAATAATTTCTTATAGAGATAAATTTGTGAAAAGTTAAAAATATGACGTTTTAAGTAATCTGACATGATAACATATAGAAATATTTTTCTGCCGCGTACAAAATGTGAAAACAAAAGTGAATGCACATAAAATCCAGTGTCCAATTTTACTTTGTTGCGCTTGCAAATTGCTTGCCAATTATTTTGTTTTATTCAGATTTTTTCAGTTATATAATATTTACGTGAAAAATTTTTTGTTAGAATAAATAAAGCTGCATAATTGAATTTTCCAAATTGCTTCCCAATTATTTTTAAATCGTTATCAAAACCGATGAAAATAATTCCTTATAGAGATAAATTTTTGAAAAGTTAAAAATATAGAGAAAGCAATTTGCTTGTCATGACGTTTTAAGTAATCTAACATGGTAAAATCCAGAAATATTTTTCTTCTACGTACAAAATGCGGAAACAAAAGTGAATGCACATATAAAATCCAGTGTGCAATTTTACTTTGTTGCGCTTCCAAATTGCTTGCCAATTATTTTGTTTTATACAGATTTTTTCAGTCATATAAATTTATGTGAAAAAATTTTGTTGTTGGAAAAAATAAAGCTGCATAATTGAATTTTCCAAATTGCTTCTCAATTATTTTTAACTTTTTACCAAAATTCATGAAAATAATTTCTTATAGAGATAAATTTGTGAAATGTTTAAAATATAGAGGAAGCAATTTGCTTGTCATGACGTTTTAAGTAATCTGACATGGTAACATCTAGAAATATTTTTCTTCCACGTACAAAATGCGGAAACAAAAGTGAATGCACATATAAAATCCAGTATGCAATTTTACTTTGTTGCGCTTGTAAATTGCTTGCAAATTATTTTGTTTCATTCACATTTTTTCAGTTATAGAATATTTATGTGAAAAAATTGTCGTTAGAAAAAATAAAGCTGCATAATTGAATTTTCCAAATTGCTTCCCAATTATTTTTAACTCGTTACCAAAACCGATGAAAATAATTCCTTATAGAGATAAATTTTTGAAAAGTTAAAAATATAGAGGAAGCAATTTGCTTGTCATGACGTTTTAAGTAATCTGACATGGTAACATCTAGAAATATTTTTCTTCCACGTACAAAATGCGGAAACAAAAGTGAATGCACATATAAAATCCAGTGTGCAATTTTACTTTGTTGCGCTTGCAAATTGCTTGCCAATTATTTTGTTTTATTCAGATTTTTTTCAGTCATATAATATTTATGTGAAAAAATTGTCGTTAGAAAAAATAAAGCTGCATAATTGAATTTTCCAAATTGCTTCCCAATTATTTTCAACTTGTTACCAAAATTGATGAAAATAATTTCTTATAGAGATAAATTTTTGAAAAGTTAAAAATATAGACAAAGCAATTTGCTTGTCATGACGTTTTAAGTAATCTGACATGGTAAAATCCAGAAATATTTTTCTTCCACGTACAAAATGCGGAAACAAAAGTGAATGCACATATAAAATCCAGTGTGCAATTTTACTTTGTCGCACTTGCAAATTGCTTGCCAATTATTTTGGTTTATTCACATATTTTCAGTCATATAATATTTATGTGAAAAAATTGTTGTTAGAAAAAATAAAGCTGCATAATTGAATTTTCCAAATTGCTTCCCAATTATTTTCAACTTATTACCAAAATCGATGAAAATAATTCCTTATAGAGATAAATTTGCGAAAAGTTAAAAATATAGAGGAAGCAATTTGCTTGTCATGATGTTTTTAATAATCTGACAATATCTATAATCTCTAAATATTTCTATAATCCAGAAATATTTTTCTTCTACGTACAAAATGCGGAAACAAAAGTGAATGCACATATAAAATCCAGTGTGCAATTTTACTTTGTTGCGCTTGCAAATTGCTTGCCAATTATTTTGTTTCATTCACATTTTTTTCAGTCATATAATATTTACGTGAAACATTTTTTGTTAGAAAAAATAAAGCTGCATAATTGAAATTTCCAAATTGCTTCCCAATTATTTTCAACTTGTTACCAAAACCGATGAAAATAATTCCTTATACAGACAAATTTGCGAAAAGTTAAAAATATAGAGGAAGTAATTTGCTTGTCATGATGTTTTTAATAATCTGACAATATCTATAATCTCTAAATATTTCTATAATCTAGAAATATTTTTCTTCTACGTACAAAATGTGGAAAGAAAAGTGAATGGATATATAAAAATCCAGTGTGCAATTTTACTTTGTTGCACTGCCGACGGTTTTATGGAGATAAATCTGACAGACAGGAGTTAGCAGACACTGATCTGACGTTTGTTGTTGGAGTTTGTCTGCCAGTTGCAACGTCATGATCGTTCTTGGTTAATCAGTTTTTAATCCTCATGCTGTGCCAGTCGTTCCTACGTGTTTTTCAGTCCTATCTCCAAATATTTCACAGTATGTATGTATGGATAATAATGGTATTGGATAAGTTCGTCCTCGATCTGGATTTATAGTCCTCTGCGACCTTCCCACGAGCGCGCGACCCCATTTCTTCTTATGTTCCGCACTATTGTGAGTATCTCTCGAGAACAGCTGTACCACCAACCTCGAGATCTATAGAATTGTTGTTCGGGCTCGTCTGAGTTTTACTCTCGAGTTTTATGTTTGTGGAACTAATTGGCTGACACGTATTTCAATGCTCTTCCTGTAACGTATAACATTGGCATATTTTTAAAAATAAAAGTTGACAGTCGATTACTTTAAAATTAACATCTTTGTTATGTAAAACAGAAGATGAAAACGACCAACAAATTTGAACAAACAGTAACATTTTACTGTTTTATGAGATATTCAATTATTCTACAGCTGCATCAATAATTTACATATGTCATATGATAATAATTCGTGAATGCTTTTACTTTATTCAAGATTAATAATTCTGAATGCAAATCAACACTTTTTGATTTTTTACTGACATTTATGTTATTAGTTGACAAATTATCGTGTTGAAAATAAATGAAATTTTGTTTTTAACTACACTATTAAAAAAATTTCTGTCCATAAACTTCTATATTAAATTTAGTAAAAAATTATTGGGAATCAACACCAAGCAAAAATTGCCGCGTTATCCCAGTCGGTCAAGACTTTGCGCTCTTCATTTGTAAGAGTTTTAATTATTTCAACGGATATCATTACAAAAAATGTTTATTCACTTATGAATATCGATTTATATTAATGATAAATTGTTTTTTAAAATAAAATAATAGGTTATGACGACCGGGATAAAGTAGTTTAAAAAAAATCCACCAGATGTCGTATTGTTACATGTTATTTCTCAATATTCTTTGATGATATTTACACTGAGAGAAAAGTATATCGTTGATTTAACGATTTCACATGATAAAACGAATATAGGAAGGCTTGCAATGATTTATGGTTGAAGCGATGATAATATGGTTCAATAAACGATACTTGCAAGGTTATTGGAAACAAACGCTGAAATCGTATATGCAACGAAACGGAATATTTGAAACTATTAGAATAGTTTTTGAAACTATTATCATTTGGATGATTGCTACTATAATTATATTTGCTATAACCATAAAATATAGACGTTCCTCCTGCGAATTATAGTTTATAGTTAGTTTATCGTCGGTCTAACTATTTTTTTTTTAAATTACCAGATTTTTCTGTCAGTGTAATATAATGTTTATAAATTTAGGAGCATTTTCGAATATTAAAGACTCTATACTGTTTTACAGATAAAAAATTCCAAAAAATATATATCAATATGTATATTGGGGTGGCCTAAATTTCATCTGTATTTTTTAATTTTTGGTCTCACCCCATAACATAGTTGTTTTCGGTGAAAAAACAATTCTCACGAAAAATGGAGATTGTGAAAAATTATTTAGAGGTCGCTCAACAATTTTGAAAATTTTCGAAAAGATTTTTTTTTCTTCATTTTTTGTGATCTCTCACCCCTCATATCATCTTGTTAACTCCTACTTAATTCCTAGTTTATGTTCGACATTTTAGAAAAAAATATCAACTTCAAAACGTCTCAGAACGACAAAAAACATTTTGGAATTTATTTTCAATTTTTATTTTTTCTCAACTTTTACCCCTGATTTTCTCTCATTATCAGACGTCTAGTTCATAGTTTAAAAAATGTTATGAAAATATTAACGTTAGGCGATCGCTGAACGAAATAAGTCGTTTTTCGCATTTCTCGATTAGCAAAAAAAACGACTTACTTCTTTCAGCGACAGCCTAAAAGCTTTCAGCCTTTAGCGACAGCCTTAACTATGAACTACACGTCTGATAATGAGTGAAAATCAGGGGTGAAAGTTGAGAAAAAAATAAAAATTGAAAATAAATTCCAAAATGTTTTTTGTCATTGAGCGACGTTTTGAAGTTAATATTTTTTTCCAAAATTTCGACCATAAACTAGGAATGAGATAACAAGATGATAAGAGGGGTGAGAGATTACAAAAAATGAAGAAAAAGAAAACGTTTCGGAAATTTTCAAAATTGTTGAGCGATCTCTAAATAATTTTTCGCAATCTCCATTTTTCATGAAAATTGTTTTTCACCGAAAACAAATATTTTATGGGGTGAGACCAAAAATTAAAAAATACAGCTGAAATTTGGGTCACCCTAATGTATATATTTGCTATTTTAATTTTTGTTTTTTTTTTTTCCTGGACACAGTGTGAATTTAGTTCGGTGAAAAACTTTCATAGTTCATGGCAGTGAGATTTTAGATCTGTCCCAGCCAATATTTCGCAGTGTGGAGACCTCGTCATAGTATTAATGGGCCAACGTAAGCTGCATCCGGCGACGAACCCCTATCGCTTCCCCTTTCCTCAACCCTCATCCCTTCATCGTTTTACGCTGGGCTTTCTCCCTCTCGCACCATTTCTAGCATTGGCTGGCCGGTATAGGCTTCCCAAATTCTCCGAATTAAGCCACATCGCCGGTCACTGTCCGCAGAGATTCGTGCTGCTAGCTCACTGGTATATAGGCAGACGGGCGAGCGCAATTCCTTAATCAGCTCATTCAATTAGCTAGTTCGCGGAGCCAAAGCCGCACACCGTCGACGTCAGCGAGAACATGAACGAGGGAAGGGCCCGCAGCACCCACTAGTACTATTTGACGATATATACCGAGCCGCCTTCGCATGACACTGCGCCAGAGCGGGCTAATTAAATTGGTTTTCTATTTAAACGTCAGGGAACGCGAGCGAAACGAGCGCATACCTCGTTACGCCACAAGGATAACGTCCTTCCTCTTCCTGTGCAGTTTCGTCGAGTCGTAGATCCTCGATCTTTCTGTTTTAATGAAACAATAATAAACAAATTGGGTTATGAAAAAATTGTTAAACAATAATCAATCGCATATTGTTACAGTCGGGGGATTAATTCATTTGGTAATCTCCCGACTGTAATATGCGAATGATTATTATTTCATGACTTAATTTGTTTATTAATTACATTCATTTTTTTAGTGGTGATTTTTTTAATTTTCATAGAATTATTTTTATTTTATCGTTTTTATAGTAATTTTAATACTTCACTATAAAAACGATGAAAGAAAAATAATTTTATGAAAATTTTAAAAAATCGCTACTGATATAATGAATGTAATTAATAAACAAATTGGGTAATGAAAAAATTGTTAAACAATAATCAATTGCATATTACGGTCGGGGGATTAATTCGTTTGGTAATCTCCCGAGAATAATATGCGAATGATTATAGTTTCACTATTATTTCATTACTTAATTTGTTTATTAATTACATTCATTTTTTCAGTGGTGATTTTTTTAATTTTCATAGAATTATTTTGATTTCATCGTTTTTATAGTAAATTTAATACTTCACTATAAAAACGATGAAAGAAAAATAATTTTATGAAAATTTTAAAAAATCGCTACTGATATAATGAATTTAATTAATAAACAAATTGGGTAATGAAAAAATTGTTAAACAGTAATCATTCGCATATTACAGTCGGGGGATTAATTCATTTGGTAATCCCCCGAGAATAATATGCGAATGATTATAGTTTCACTATTATTTCATTACTTAATTTGTTTATTAATTATATTCATTTTTTCAGTGGTGATTTTTTTAATTTTCATAGAATTATTTTGATTTCATCGTTTTTATAGTAATTTTAATACTTCACTATAAAAACGATGAAAGAAAAATAATTTTATGAAAATTTAAAAAAATCACGACTGATATAATGAATGTAATTAATAAACAAATTGGGTAATGAAAAAATTGTTAAACAATAATCAATCGCATATTACAGTCAGGGGATTAATTCGTTTGGTAATCTCCCGAGAATAATATGCGAATGATTATAGTTTCACTATTATTTCATTACTTAATTTGCTTATTAATTACATTCATTTTTTCAGTCGTGAGTTTCTTAATTTTCATAGAATTATTTTTATTTCATCGTTTGTATAGTAATTCTAATACTTCACTATAAAAACGATGAAAGAAAAATAATTTTATGAAAATTTAAAAAAATCGCTACTGATATAATGAATGTAATTAATAAACAAATTGGGTAATGAAAAAATTGTTAAACAATAATCAATTGCATATTACGGTCGGGGGATTAATTCGTTTGGTAATCTCCCGAGAATAATATGCGAATGATTATAGTTTCACTATTATTTCATTACTTAATTTGTTTATTAATTACATTCATTTTTTCAGTGGTGATTTTTTTAATTTTCATAGAATTATTTTTATTTCATCGTTTTTATAGTAATTCTAATACTTCACTATAAAAACGATGAAAGGAAAATAATTTTATGAAAATTTTAAAAAATCGCTACTGATATAATGAATGTAATTAATTAACAAATTGGGTATTGAAAAAATTGTTAAACAATAATCAATCGCATATGACAGTCGGGGGATTAATTCGTTTGGTAATCTCCCGACTGTAATATGCGAATGATTATAGTTTCACTATTATTTCATTACTTAATTTGCTTATTAATTACATTCATTTTTTCAGTGGTGATTTTTTTAATTTTCATAGAATTATTTTGATTTCATCGTTTTTATAGTAATTCTAATAATTCACTATAAAAACGATGAAAGGAAAATAATTTTATGAAAATTTTTAAAAATCGCTACTGATATAATGAATGTAATTAATTAACAAATTGGGTATTGAAAAAATTGTTAAACAATAATCAATCGCATATTACAGTCGGGGGATTAATTCGTTTGGTAATCTCCCGACTGTAATATGCGAATGATTATAGTTTCACTATTATTTCATTACTTAATTTGCTTATTAATTACATTCATTTTTTTAGTCGTGATTTTCTTAATTTTCATAGAATTATTTTTATTTCATCGTTTTTATAGTAATTCTAATACTTCACTATAAAAACGATGAAAGGAAAATAATTTTATGAAAATTTAAAAAAATCACGGCTGATATAATGAATGTAATTAATTAACAAATTGGGTAATGAAAAAATTGTTAAACAATAATCAATCGCATATGACAGTCGGGGGATTAATTCGTTTGGTAATCCCCCGAGAATAATATGCGAATGATTATAGTTTCACTATTATTTCATTACTTAATTTGTTTATTAATTACAATCATTTTTTTAGCCGGGAGATTTAAAAAAAAAATTTATAACATTATTTTTATTTCATCGTTTTTAAAGTAATTCTAATACTTCACCATAATAATGGCGGCCATCTTGTGGCATTTCGATCTATTCAAACAGGCTCTTTGTTAAAACGCTTATATCTTTCGTAAATCGCATCTATAGTACATACAATCTATGAAAAAATTCAATAAAAATCAATAAAAAACTGTCTCAGCTCGTTTTGAATCTCGAGACAAATCAAATAGAAAATAATTGCACACCGAATGGCGGCAACAATTAAGGCTTTTCTCTCATATCGCGTTTTTTTTTTTAAATTCAATTATCGGACATTTCCAATGCCTCAATGGTAGATAATTCAATTTCACATCGGCATTCAATAATTATCGACTTTTTGCAGATATTTTTCGTGCTGATTATTTTTTAATCATCACACGTGGGTGTGATTGGTTATTGTAGAGAATTTATTCTACAAACGTTATGTTGGAAACCTTAAATCTGAAAGTATTCTTCACTGCAATGTAGACAAACAATATATGAAAAATATTTTAAAAATTAGTTTATCTTATTAATAAAAAACAATGCAATCATTAGAATCGAAACTATTCAATAGAAAGAAGATTGGCAGTCGCAATTGGTCAGTTTTTACAATTCCATGTTTCTTTCAGTATAGACAAACGTCTTAAATTTCCATGAATTATTAACCAACTACTTTCTAATGATTGACAATTTATCGAGTTATATCATTAAGAATTAATAAGACAAATTAGTTTATTAAAATTATTTAAGTTTGTGTCTTTTCGAATTATTAAAAAGATTTTATTAGAAATTATGATTAAAGTGCACGCAAAAAAAGACTTGGTTAGAATAACCAAGTGCCTTGGTTATATATGCGCTAGGCGATTAATTGGTTAGACCAACCAAGTAATTTGTTAGGCTACCAATTTCTTGGTTGGACTAACCAAGTCACTTGGTAAGCTAACAAAGTGACTTGGTTGGACCAACCTAGAAATTGGTAGCCTAACAAATTACTTGGTTGGTCTAACCAAGCCTTTTTTCCGTGTAATAAAAATAAAAAGTAAATTGATTTGTTATAAGGTAAATGTCCCCATTCCCGTCCACGCTCCCTCTGTCGACCACTTCGACGGAAATAATTATTTACACGAGTGCTGCGCAAAAATAACAACAATTGAGCATAGTACAATATTCCGAGGACCCTATGTGTGAGAGTATTGCAACGTAAAGAGTAAATACAATAACACAATCCAAGTTTTGTTCGTATTTCCAAACGCTTGTCGCGAACCCATCGTATTCTTAACAGTGAGGTTAAGTTGCGTTGACCGCTTCAATAGTCCGTACTGCATCCGGAATTTGTAAAAATCGAATAATTTTTAGTTCAAACGATAGATTATAAGTTCAATTACTGATTCAGCTAAAAAAAGAGTTATAAATAATTTATTTTTCATTTTTTTTACGGTGGTCGAAGTTAGGCACAACGAAATGCCTGGCTGCCCCCATTACCGTAAACGTTATTTAGGCAGTCAAAAAAATTTCTTTATTACAAGGTATACTTTCTCGGTGATAAAAAAGATTGATATAATTCAATTCTTACAGGATCGCTGCGAAGGACTTGGACTTTTTTCCCTCACTGATCAAAATTTTGAAATAATTCAATTTTTACAGCATCGCAAAAAAAAAGTGTATGTGGAGACGGAAATGTAACATAAGTTCCGAAAAACGAAGTTTTTTTATAATTATGCAATAAAAATATTAATAGTACAATCCCGGATCATGTTTATTTATTTAAAAAAAAATGTTATTACTCTTCGGGATCTCCGTTTCCCTAGTGGTCGAAAATGGGGTCATCGCTGGTCGGGATTGGGAACAGCTGTGTCGGCAGAGGGGACACCAATAAGCATGAATTAATCAGCCTCTATCTGGCGAAATAATTGGCGGAATCGATTGAATAAACCATTTTTAGAAAGAGAATTAACTGAATTTTACAGTGGTGCAAAAAAAATCTCCAAATTTAAATTCGTCACAACGAAAAAAGACATACATTTGGCTGGTTGGCCTTATAGAGTACGGGAATGGGGACATTTACCTTATTACCTATTATTTGTGTGTTTCAGGTTCTGTATTGCGATGCGTGCAGAGAATCCTGTCATCCCAAGAGAGGTCCTTTGGCGGCGCACAATCTGGGCCCTCCTCGTGGCAGCTGGCAATCCCACAGTTCGAGGGGTACAAGGGGTTTGGGTCCAGACGGTATTCCGATATGTTCGGATCACAACGGCGAGACTGTAAGCCTCTATTGTGCTCTGTGCAAGATTGCCGCGTGTTCCATGTGTCTTCGAGACAGACACGCAGCTCATCCACACGACGTTCTGCCACTCGCTGCTGCCTGTAAAGCGCAGAAGGTACGTCACGACACTATTCGCTTCATAATATAATCAGAATACTCATGTTTCCAACGACTCATTCGATTTTTATTTATTATTATCGAACGTCTTCGTCCATACGATGATCAAATGGTCTCAAGATAAAGAAGCAGATTAAGTGATGCAGTATAGACATATTAATTCGTACACTTTTAAACAGGCGATAAAATTGTTGATACTGAATTGAAAACTCTGTATGAGAGTGTATCTTTAATTATAAAAAGATTCAGAAGATCATTCGGTGTTAGTAAAGCAGCAGCCAGAACTTTTAATGTTTCCAGCAGGCAGATTTTCAATGTTTTCATAATATGAAAACATAATAATCTGAACAGTCGGGTTTTCAATGACTAATTCGATGTTTATTATTTTCGAACTTCTTTTTCCATACGAGGATCAAATGGTCCCAAGATAAAGAAGCTGATTAAGTGATTCAGTATAGACATATTAATTCGTGCTCTTTTAAACAGGCGATAAAATCGTTGATACTGAAATTGAAAACTCTGTACGAGAGTGTATCTTTAATTATAAAAAAAATATTCCGAAGATCATTCGGTGATAGTAAAGCAGCAACCAGAATTTTCAATGTTTCCATAATATTAAAACATAATAATCTGAATACTCGGGTTTTCAACGACTAATTCGATGTTTATTATTTTCGAACTTCTTTGTCCATACGAGGATCAAATGGTCCCAAGATAAAGAAGCTGATTAAGTGATGCAGTATAGACATATTAATTCGTGCACTTTTAAACAGGCGATAAAATTGTTGATACTGAACTGAAAACTCTGTACGAGAGTGTATCTTTAATTATAAAAAGATTCAGAAGATCATTCGATGCTAGTAAAGCAGCAGCTAGAATTTTCAATGTTTCCATAATATAAACAAGGCTGCAAAGTGGAACTTTGCAAATTGCTTCCTCATTATTATTGGATTTTTACAATTCTACCTCTATGAGGAAGCATGTTAATTAATCTATTTTGGCTTCCTCATATAGGAAGCTTCGTAAAAATCCAATAATGATGACAATGTTCATTTCAAAGTTCTACTTTGCAGCCTTGTTTTAAAAATTTTTAAATAGCATTAGTTTTGAACCCCTTGACAGATTCTCGCTAGATTCGAACTGATGCTTAGTTTACCCACACTCGACTTGTGGACGAAATTTGAGCCCGATATCTTAAAAATTGCGGAAGTTAGAGCACAAACAAAAAATTCAAAATGCCATAAATTTTTAACTCCTTAACGGATTGACGTCAAATTCTCTCTCAAATTCATAACAGTCCACTTCTGGTCCAAGTTTGAGCCGGATATCATAAAAATTGCGGGAGTTAGAGCCCGAGCTGACATTCTTCAAAAAATTCAAAATGCCATAAATTTTGAACACCTTGATGGATTAACTCCAAATCCATTCCATACCTTGGTTAAGAACAGTTTACTCGTGGTTCAAATTTGAGCCCGATATCTTAAAAATTGCAACGGCTATCGTGCTAACAAAAAATTGTGCACATACGCACACACACACATATACAGACATTTTTTCTAAACCACTTTTCTCGACGTTTTAGACTATTCTGAGTGCACTGACATGAAAATCTCGAAAAAAAAAAAAATTTCACGAAAACAAAGCTTCCTCTATGAGGAAGCAAAACATAATAATCTGAACACACGGATTTCCAACGACTTATTCGATGTTTATTATTTTCGAACTTCTTTGTCCATACGACGATCAAATGGTCCCAAGATAAAGAAGCTGATTAAGTGATGCAGTATAGACATATTAATTCGTGTACTTTTAAACAGGCGATAAAATTGTTGATACTGAATTGAAAGCTCTGTACGAGAGTGTATCTTTAATTATAAAAAAATTCAGAAGATCATTCAGTGCTAGTAAAGCAGCAACCAGAATTTTCAATGTTTCCATAATATAAAAAACATAATAATCTGAATACTCGGGTTTTCAACGACTAATTCGATGTTTATTATTTTCGAACTTCTTTTTCCATACGACGATCAAATGGTCTCAAGATAAAGAAACAAATTAAGTGATGCAGTATAGACATATTAATTCGTGCACTTTTAAACAGGCGATCAAATTGTTGATACTGAATTGAAAACTCTGTACGAGAGTGTATCTTTAATTATAAAAAAATTCAGAAGATCATTCGGTGCTAGTAAAGCAGCAACCAGAATTTTCAATGTTTGCATAATATAAAAAACATAATAATCTGAATACTCGGGTTTTCAACGACTAATTCGATGTTTATTATTTTCGAACTTCTTTTTCCATACGAGGATCAAATGGTCCCAAGATAAAGAAGCAGATTAAGTGATGCAGTATAGACATATTAATTCGTGCACTTTTAAACAGGCGATAAAATTGTTGATACTGAATTTGAAAATTCTGTACGAGAGTGTATCTTTAATTATAAAAAAATTCAGAAGATCATTCGGTGCTAGTAAAGCCGCAACCAGAATTTTCAATGTTTCCATAATATAAAAAACATAATAATCTGAATACTCGGGTTTTCAACGACTAATTCGATGTTTATTATTTTCGAACTTCTTTTTCCATACGAGGATCAAATGGTCCCAAGATAAAGAAGCTGATTAAGTGATGCAGTACAGACATATTAATTCGTGCACTTTTAAACAGGCAATAAAATTGTTGATACTGAATTGAGAATCCTGTATGAGATTATATCTTTAATTATAAAAAATTCGGAAGAGCATTCGATGCTAGTAAAGCAGCAGCCAGAATTTTCAATGTTTCCATAATATAAAAACATAATAATCTGAACACTCGGGTGTTCAACGACTCATTCTTTGTTTATTATTTTCGAACTTCTTTGTCCATACGAGGATCAAATGGTCCCAAGATAAAGAAGCTGATTAAGTGTGTAAAGTGCAAAAAACCAAAAATAATATATTGTCGATGACAGAGATAATTAACTTCTTTAAATACCAAATTGCCTCACGAAACCAAACATTTCTTAATTTCTTCTCCACATTTCCAAACTTACATTGACCAATTTTTATTAATAGTCTTTGAATTCCGAGTTCTAGCTACACGTAACTAAAACCTTGCACAAAGTTACGAAACAGCTATAAAGAAGAAGCGTGGTCAGCCTGTAGATTGTCTTACTACGAAGGAAGTAACGATTTATTTCGCACATCCGGTGTGTCCAGCAGACGTTATTTCCCCTGGTGGTGTGACGATCGACTCACGCGACTATGGAACCAAAAACCAATCTACACAGTTGCCGGACACTTCGCAGATCACGTCTTAACCAACACACGAGACAAAAGAGGACAGAATCATGCCAATGACTCTATTTTTGGATGATCGTTGAGGTGCCAATCGCCGTATAACCAGGACTTTACTATACCAATGGAGAAATTGGGTATATGAGCTTGTCGATGCTTCGTCGTGGACGACATCTGTTCACGATATCGCGTGTCGCGTGGGCGTGTTCGATACAGAGAGAAAGAGAGAGAAAGACAAAGCGACAGAGAAAGAGAAAGAGAAAGAGGGAGAGAAAGAAAGAGAAAGAGAAAGAGAGAGAAGGAAATCGAGATAGAGACTGCCATACGCGCCCTTTGGTGGTCTGGGTACGTTTTCCCTTCTCTCCCTTTCCCCTAGGCTCCGTAACACCTGGTTGCTTCCTCCATAACACTCTCCTAGCATATGGAACGTGCATTGCATGTCCCCCGTTCTCTTCCTCTATTCCTCATCCACTCTCGGTTCGGCTCACTCTGCGGAACGCTCTTGTATCCAATATACCTTGGTTCTCTGACCGGCCTCACCCTCGGGAATCACTTCCTCCGCGATTAGACTGATAAATTGGTACACCCCGCGTTCCTGATGCACCCACCAGTGCAACATAGTCTAGGATAGTCTCGCAGTATACTATTCTGAACGTGGAAGCAATATTCAGACCACGATAGTTCACTGCTATAGGATTTTTAATAGAATTACCGATGGGTGATTTTGCAATATGATTTCTGGTTTAATCTTCGTTTGGTTTTGTTTTTGTTTTGTTTTTTTTTTTTTTTTTTTGGTGATTAGTAAAAATGAATTTTGTGAATAAAATGAAAGATTAATAAATTATATTTTAAGGAAAGTAATTTCGCGTATTTTATCAATCCGAAACGCGCTTGTGTCCGATACACGGAAAGAAAAAATCATGGATAATTCATTCAATTCCGAGTACGTTTTACTGGAATCTCCATGAGAGGTGCGCTCTGTGACGATAATACAGGAATTTTTCCTGCTCTTATTCGACAGTAAAAATAACTGGAATAACACCGGACTTTTTAAGAGCAAATACATTGGATTTTTCGTGAAGTACTGCAAATAGTTTACTGCATGAGAACAGAAAAAAATACTGGAATACACTGTAATTTTTTCATTTCCATATTGCGATTAATGCTCGAATTACTGGAATGAACAGAATTATTACCCAAATATCAATAATTTTTCATGTATGGCACATAATTATTATTAATATTTTTTCGCCGTTTATAAATTGGTTCAGATCAGAAAAAATACAGGAATATACTGTAATTTTTTCATTTCCATATTGCGATTAATGCTCGAATTACTGGAATGAACAGAATTATTACCCAAATATAAAAAAATTGTCATATATAGCACATAATTATTATTAATATTTTTTCGCCGTGTATAAATTGGTACAGATCAGAAAAAATACTGGAATATACTGTAATTTTTTCATTTTCATATTGCGAATAATGCTCGAAATACTGGAATGAACAGAATTATTATCCAAATATCAATAATTTCTCATGTATGGCACATAATTATTAATATTTTTTCAACGGATATAAATTGGTTCAGATCAGAAAAAATACTGGAATATACTGTCATTTTTTCATTTTCATATTGCAAATAATGCTCGAATTATTGGAATGAACAGAATTATTACCCAAATATCAATAATTTTTCATGTATGGCACATAATTATTATTAATATTTTTTCGCCGGGTATAAATTGGTACAGATCAGGAAAAATACTGGAATATACTGTAATTTTTTCATTTCCATATTGCGATTAATGCTCGAATTACTGGAATGAACAGAATTATTACCCAAATATCAATAATTTTTCATGTATGGCACATAATTATTATTAATATTTTTTCAACGGATATAAATTGGTTCAGATCAGAAAAAATACTGGAATATACTGTAATTTTTTCATTATCGTATTGCAAATAATGCTCGAATTACTGGAATGAACAGAATTATTACCCAAATATGAATAATTTTTCATGTATGGCACATAATTATTATTAATATTTTTTCACCGTGTATAAATTGATTCTCTGGTTGGCCTCACCCACGGGAATCACTTCCTCCGCGATTAGACTGATAAATTGGTACACCCCGCGTTCCTGATGCAACATAGAGTCTATAGTCTAGGATAGTCTCGCAGTATACTATCCTGAACGTAAAAGCCATGTCCAGACCACAATAGTTCGCTGATATAGCGTTTTTAATAAAATTGCCGACTGGTGATTTTACAATATGATTTCTGGTTTAATCTTCGTTTGGTTTTTTTTTGGTGATTACTAAAAATGAATTTTGCGAATAAAACGAAAGATTAATAAATTTAAAATAAGAAAGATGGAATCCCTATAAGCGGTGCGCTCTGTGACAAAAACACAGGAATTTTTCCTGCTCTAATTCGACAGTAAAAATAACTGGAACAGAGTTCTAAATCCCCATTAATTCATGAGATATAGTTTATAGTACAATTTGTTTTGTAATTATGATTTCATAATAATATTTTATAATATGTATTTTATAATATGTAGTGATTATAAAATAGAGTCTAAACATTTGAATAGCTGAAAAAATACTAATTTTCGCTGTAATATTGCAAGAAATAGTGGAAAAATGGAAGAAATAAGTAATGCATTACTTATTTTTTTCCATTTTTTTCAAAAAGATTATCGTGAATTTTTATTGGAAAATAATAATTTTAGTCATTCCAAAGTTTAATCATCGTATTATAATCGCTACATCGAGCTGATCGTGTCACTATCATTATTTCTATAAGTATTAGGCATTTACAACTCTGAACTGGAATAACACCGGACTTTTGAAGAGCAAATATATTGAATTTTTTTGTGATTATTACCCATATATCAATAATTTTTCATGTATGACACATAAATATTACTAACATTTTTTCTCCGTGTATAAATTAGTTCTCTGGTCGGCCTCACCCTCGGGAATCACTTCCTCCGCGATTAGACTGATAAATTGGTACACCCCGCGTTCCTGATGCATCACCAACGCAACATAGAGTCTATAGTCTAGGACAGTCTCGGAGTATACTATCCTGAACGTGAAAGCCATGTCCAGACCACGATAGCTCGTTGGTATAGCGTGATGCACCGATGCACCAAACCCCCAGCGTTCCTGCAATTTGGTGATTGATCGGTGAAATATCCAGGTGCATAGCACAACCCAGGAGCTTTTGTAGTTTAGGTCCAACGCGCTGTATCGTTGAAAGAGGCTTGTCGATGATAACGATTATGGTTTTGTTGATAACGCAGCTAAATTCGTGAACGATTTGCCGTTGTATAACTGTAGTTGCATATTGTATATCAACTTGAAGCTCAGAGATAGAGCCAGGTATTATTTGGCAGAATAGGTAGAATGAGTGTTATGTCGGGATGTAATGAAATGGAAACTGTGCTACAATGTTTAGTCAATTTAGTAATTATCTATGGGGTATTTCACATAATCGGAACTGATACCATTTGGATTAGAGGAATTTGCAGATCCGTTCAACAATTAATAGAGGAGCCAGACATGGTGATAAGGGCTTATAAATTTCGTTGTAAGCCCTCATTATCGTATATATATGGGTCATTCCACGGGATTTCGCACAAGAAAAAACCCGACCGACTCCAATTTTCGCCTAATTTTTTTATATTGTTGAATATGTCAAACGGAGCATCTGTGAATTTTTTGAGAATTTTATTCTTATATTTCGACGAGCCATAAAATAAAAGGTGAAAAAATGAAAAAAAAATCTGACGTCAAGTGGAATAATGATATCGACAAAAATAACTAGGTCAAAATTTTCGTAATTCAACACGGTTTACGGTAAAAATAATCAAAATAAAAAATAAACATAACTTCTATTTTATTTATGTCTTTTACCAAGAAAAGGTACCATTTCGCTAATTTGGCCCCCTCCGATTTCAATACAAAAAATCACGAATATACTACATGGAGTCCCAAACATTTTAAGCACAAGCCCAAGATGGAGAACGCATTTTACCCATTTTTAAAAAAATATTTCGGGTAATTGATTTTTTTAATTTTCTTCCAATCTTCTGCGTATTTTTTTATGTAATTGGTAATATTAAAAGGAGCTTATGTGATTTTTTTCATAATTTTATATGTAAATGTATTCGATTTATTAAATGTAATCGAATTACAATTTTTAAAATTTGTATTTCGATGTAAATGTATTCGATTCATTAAATGTAATCGAATTACAATTTTTAAAATTTGTATTTCGATTACATTTAATGAATCGAATACATCTACATATAAAATTATGAAAAAAATCACATAAGCTCCTTTTAATATTACCAATTACATAAAAAAATACGCAGAAGATTGGAAGAAAATTAAAAAAATCAATTACCCGAAATATTTTTTTTTTAAATGGGTAAAATGCGTTCTCCATCTTGGGCTTGTGCTTAAAATGTTTGGGACTCCATGTAGTATATTCGTGATTTTTTGTATTGAAATCGGAGGGGGCCAAATTAGCGAAATGGTCGGTCGGGTTTTTTTTTGTGCGAAATCCCGTGGAATGACTCATATATAAATTAAAAAGGATGTTGAATAGAAATTTGCTTATATTTGTTACGCATTATTTTCCATTGTTTAGAAATTTACCTCAATGCGGAAGTATTGTCATCGATTTTGGTGTTCTAATGAAGAAAGATTTGTAAAAAGTTCCACTTTGCATCCTTATTTTAAATAAATTTGAAGCTGGAGTTTTGCAAAATTTTAATCTTTAATAAATAATATCGGAAAATTCGAATTCCTGTATAATCCAAAAACCTTCTACCGATATCCACTAAATTTCATATCTACCATCACTGAATATTGAATATTGTGCAAAAGTTTATGCAATAACTTCAATTTTTCGAAAATTTTAAAACTCCATAAAATCCGCAGCACTTTTTCGATTTCGGTCAAATTCAATCCCAAACAACATTAAATGTACCTGCATTCATGAATCTAAATTTGAATGTAACGAAATATCGTCAATTTTATGAAAATGAAAGTATTCATGTCCTTTAAAAAAATCGGGAATATATAAAAACAAAATTTATGCATAAATTCTATCAAAAATTGCAGCAATCAGAGACTGGAAGCTGCTTCACATATGTGCCAAATCTCCACTCGATCGCTTTAACCATTCTCATTGTTCTGATATGAAAAACTCGAAAAAAAAAGAAAAAAAAAAAAAGAAAAAAAAATGTTTTATGGAAACAAAACTTCGTCCATGAGGAAGCAAAATGACAGATAATGTTGTATATGTCTTAGATAATTTATTGTAGAAAAAATGTATGCACGAACAATGTCAGTCCTTGTACCGATAACCAGAATTATGTCATAAAGGCAATTTTGCCTGGATATTTTCTTCTTACTCTTTTAATAGTTTCCTGTCGCCATTTAGTTAATTTATTGGCCATAGGAGAACAAGAGAAGGCTTTGTGGTTTACTGTAGCGTATTTCTATGTATAACTGATGGCGTAAAGATAACAGAGACTGTGGTGCTGATAAATCGTCACACAGCGACGCAGTCGTGCCGGTTACACTGCAGATCTTCGTGAAAATGATAAAAGTAGTTGATATACGGTCTGCTGCAAGATCAATGGTGGAGATTTTGTGTTATGTCTGTAGAGTTAGAATTGTTATTATGAGAATGATATCGCCGAGATGGATTGATCGACGGAGTTGTATTTACCATGGGACTGGCGATCCTTCTACTTCCTCGAATTGTTGATAATCGCATCAAGACTATTTATTTTTGTACAGTGTACACGGAAAGAAATGTTTGGTTGTGGCAACAACGTTTTCGATTTGCTGTACAGAATGTCTAAAAAATTAGTTGCCTTAACCATATCGAATAGTAACCTCAAATATTCACGATTAGTTCTCGCGACCCTGGTAAAAATAAATTATAGAAAACGATTATAAAAAATTCTATCGTTTCAAATACGGACTTTGGTTCGTGAATTTACGATGTACTATCATAAATTTATGATCGAAATCCTATATGTTTCGTCCATATCCTATAATATTATTATAAATAATATAATTTTTGTATCTAATTTAATAATAAAAATATACGATTGTACCTATATACCCGTGATGTACTATTCCAAGCAAAAAAAAAAAAAGAAATCGACCGGATAATTACGTTTTTTTCTGGTCACCCATCTTTGTAGTGACCGCGGCCCAAGTTGCTTAACTTTCATGATCTCTGATAGACTGCCTAACTATTCCATCCAAACTCGTTCTTGTAAGATAATATACATCAATAATATATAAGCCGCTTTACATACTTATGAGTAACAACAGTAAATTGAGCAGTTTTTTAGCATATTTCTTACTAAATTATTTATGTTAATTAACTCTTTAAGAATGCTTCACGTATACATTCCTTACCGAAAGTTTTATTTTATCCGTATTTGAGTACTTCGCGATACGAGAAAAATCTAATAAATAATCAAGCACATCAAGATACTAATAAGAGCATTGATTTCGGATAATAAGAGGTCTAAGAATTTATTAAAAAATCAGTTTAAAAAAAAATTATAAAATATTATAAATCCGTTAGTGTACCATACATCCCGATAAAGTATCTATCGAATATAAAGAAAACTAATAACAACGATTCAATTTGTATAAATTGAGCAAAGTCTGAATAGATAGAGATGATAACATACGATTAAATTCCATTCAAATTCTATCGATCTCTATCAATCTCTATAATATATTTTTACCAGGGGAGATTAGTTAGGTTAACTAATCCAATCGTTAGGACTACACCGAGAGAAAAAAATTTCATTGACGCCAAAGAAATGGGTGGATTGATTTTTTCTTCATTGATTTCAACGAAATATTTCTTTGATTTCAATGAAATAGTGCATTTGAATCTCAAAGAGAACATTTCATTGCCTGTAAATAAAGATTTACTTAGTGTGCGTATAATAAAGATACAGTTTCATTGTTTTAAAGATACAGTTTCATTGTTTTGAAGAAACGTTTTCATTGATCTCTCTCTCGCACCTAACCTTACTTTTTGTTTTCCGGTTCTCCCGAACGAACGCCTTCGAGTTTCGAGGAGCCAGAAGCTCAGCCTATTTCTGCCATACTTCCTTACATACTCACAAAATTTGAGCTTTATCTGCCGCGTACTTTAGGAAAAAATAGGTTTCGAAATTTTGAGCTGGTAAGAAGAAGGTTTCATTGAATCAGAGACGATATCTTTGAAATCAATGAAAAAGGTTCGTTGGTTTAAGGAGGTTGGAGCGCTCCACACTAGTCAAATCAGTGCTAAATTTTTAAAAGCGTTTCTACAATTTCGGATGGTTTAATAATCTGTTCCAAGGTGTTAATCACATAGCAGCATTAGTTTTTGATATTCAAATACATTCCCAGCTGTGATATCAACAGTAAATCGATCAATATCTGCAAATTTCCGATGTTATGTTTTTTCATCCAGTTTTTTAAAAGGGTAAACCGTAATATCAGTTCGATTATGACGAAACATAGCTCATTTTGATCAGTGGAAGATCCTTAATCGATTGACCGTCCGGATTTTCTATAGTATCAGGCGTTCAAATGTTACAGCCATTTGTATACTTGATGTTAGGTTATGATAGGATAAACAAACGGTTGTATGTTTTGAACTACTAATACGATTAAAAAAAATAAACGGCCAATCGATAGAATATCTTTTAGTAAACAAAATGAGCTATTGGTCGTCATAATCGGACTGATATTACGGTTTACCCTTTTAAAAAACTGGATGAAAAAACATAACATCGGAAATTTGCAGATATTGATCGATTTACTGTTGATATCACAGCTGTGAATGTATTTGAATTTCAAGAACTAATGCTGCTATCTGATTAACATCTTGGAACAGATTATCAAACCATGCGAAATTGTAGAAACGCTTTTGAAAATTTAGCACTGATTTGACTAGTGTGGAGCGCTCCAACCTCCTTAAAGAAATGTTTCTTCGAATCAATGTCACTAATTTTCATTGAGTTTGAGATCATTCAAAGAAATGATAGTATTGAAATTTAAGTAATTCATTTCAATGGCAAAAATTTCCGTGAATAAATGAAACTTTTTCTTTCGGTGTACCACTCGAATAGTTGGGACTACCATTCGAATCGTCGGTAATACTATTCGAATCGTTGATATTACCATTTGACTTGTAAGGGAAATAGAATAATCGATTAGTTGTGTCAACTCATTCCTTAGTTATGGCAACTAATCTTTATTTTCCGTGTACTTTTTATTTATGATTTTTCAAAATGATTGAAAGAAAGTAAAGACTGTTCAAAAAATTTGACAATGTTTTTTTCGTTACTATGAAATTGTGTTTTTCATATAATTTCTTATTTTGTGAATGTATTATGCATAAAATGAACAGATGTTACGTTTAAACTTTAGAGACAGAATTTTTTTAAAATGTATTGCCCAGAACGTTGAAATATTTGTTTTCACTGTAGTGGATTGATGTTATATTACCGTGTACATTTCCGTCAATTGAAAATTATTAAGTTATGGCAACTAATCTTTTTTTTCCGTGTACTTTTTATTTATGATTTTTCAAAATGATTCAAAGAAAGTAAAGAGTGTTTAAAAAATTTGACAATGTTTTTTTCGTTACTATGAAATTGTGTTTTTCATATAATTTCTTATTTTGAATGTATTATGCATAAAATGAACAGATGTTATGTTTCAACTGAAGAGACAGAATTTTGTTTTAAATGTATTGCCCAGAACGTTGAAATATTTGTTTTCACTGTAGTGGATTGATGTTATATTACCGTGTACATTTCCATCAATTGAAAATTTATGTATGCACCCGAGGCAATTTCGAATAAAATTTCGCAGGGCATAATTCATGCTCTCTGTGGAAAACGTTATTAATATTTCACATAGCGAAATGGCATGCGAGTCTGTAGTGCACTTTGCCCCAGGTATCCATGACTGTAAACAAAGTTACGTGGATGCAGCTTTGTCGAATAGAAATACAATTACCTCGTGCACATAGTTGTTTCGTAATTTCGTAATATACCACAGCCATTTTGTGGCATCGAAGGGTCGAACTATAACCCTTTCAGAAAATCGATCAACATGACCAGCACTTTAAATTAATATTAATATTAATTTACATGTAAACTCTGCGGCAAAGTTTCGTTTGGGAAAATTACAATTTTGACATGAGAATAATGAAAGATCAATTGTTTAACGTGAATATTGTTCATGAGGGATTGGCATCAAAAACATCTGCGGATGAGATTATAAACGCTTCTAATACTCGCCGCAGTGAACTATAAACGCGTCGGCTACCCTGGATCTGTACTTGCACGATGTAGTCGGAAAATTTATGCACCGAAAGTGCCAAGTGGTTCAGGAAAGCCTCTCAGTAGTGGTAGCAGCCGGTTGTGGTACTGGTGAACCGGGCACCGTTGCATATTAATTTTGTTCGTTGCCGTGTATATAACGGAGTTTGTGTCGACGAGCTTTGTGGGCCAATAGTTCTCGCCTGGGGTTTGCCAAGAGTTGGAGAATAAGGCACAGTGGTAGTGGGTGAGGCGCCTCTTGCCGTTTCGATAGTTTGGTAATTAACCCTCTTGGCTTTAAGTGCACAGTAATCTACTCGAGAGAGATGATCTACATAGAACAGTACATAATCGTATGACAGATTACTACTGCGGTTCAAGAGAATAATAATAATAATAATAATGATAATAACAATAATAATAATAATAATATTGCAGGCTGATAATTATTCAGTGATAATTATATTTTATTAGTCCAGGTGACTATTTTCGTAGTTACATTAATAGTAACGTAGTTAATGCAACTACGAAAATAGTCACTTTAACAATAACGTAGTTAATGTAACTACAAAAATAGTCACCTGGACTAATAAAATATAATTGTCACTAATTAGTTACCTGTACCATCTTAATTTCTCGCAGTGAAGGATTGCAGTCAATGGCTTATTGGCAATATGAGGTATTCTTTACCAACTGGGCCACTTTTTTCGGTCTCGGATATTTTTCGAAATTTGTCAGTTTGTTGTACTATTTGAGATGGGTGTTTGTGATTTTTTTTTCAGATTTTTAAAGGACGCCGTTCAGGAATTACGTTTTTTTTTTAATCACTATAACTCAGAAAATATTAGATTCTCAAAAAATTCTTAAGAACAGTAACTTTTTCATTTTTCATCTATTTTCGAGTGATGGTAAAATCATGATTTTTCCAACGGAAGAAAGTCAATTTTTCGCAAAAAAAGTAATCAATAATTTTTTTTAACGAAAAAAAGCATCTTTGATTGCGGTCTTAATTTTACAAGGTGTTTCGCATTATATGAAGATTCTGAGAAAAAAATTCCAAAGTGGCACCTCCAATTCTTAGGCAGTAAAAAATTGAAAATGAAAATAAAAAAAATTAATACATTTTTTCCTGCCTAAGAATCGGAGGTGCCACTTTGGATTTCCTCCCTAGCACATTTCCAAAAGATAAAATGAAACTTCTTGGACGACGAGCTGCACCAAATAATTCGGAAAAAACGGGCAGGAAAAAATGTATTAATTTTTTTATTTTAATTTTCAATAGTTGGAGAATAAGGCACAGTGGTAGTGGGTGAGGCGCCTCTTGCCGTTTCGATAGTTTGGTAATTAACCCTCTTGGCTTTAAGGGGAGGGAGTCAGGTAAAAAAAATTGATTTTGGAAATTCAATATCATTAAAATCCTATTGCATATAAAAATGCCCAATGCACTATATTGTTGGTGCTCGATGAAAGAATTTTTTACTGTCGTCTGACTTGCATATGCTTTTCAATATTATCTTAAGCAAAGTTCTTAGGTTTTCCATTCTGCGCATGATTCAGATCAAACTACGAGGCAGATTGAAATGGTTGACATCTCATTTTCTTCTTCATGAAAAGATACACCGGCTAAATGGAGCAAACTATTTTTTTTCATTCTGAAAGCAAAGTTAATCACTGATTTAGAAAATAGCATAAAATTTATTTATTAATAATTATGTTACTTAAAAAATATTACAGTTTATTAACATCTGCTTCATTTAGCTGGTGTATCTATTCATGAAGAAGAAAATGAGACGTCAGCCATTCCAATCTGCCTAGTAGTTTGATATAATATTGTAGGCTGATCACTGAGAGAAATTGAGATGGTCCTTATAACTATTCAGTGATAATTATATTTTATTAGTCCAGGTGACTATTTTCGTAGTGACGTTAATAGTAACGTAGTTAATGTAACAAAAATAGTCACCTGGACTAATAAAATATAATTGTCACTGATTAGTTACCAGTACCATCTTAATTTCTCTCAGTGAAGGATTGCAGTCAGTGGCCTATTGGCAATATGAGGTATTCTTTACCAACTGGGCCACTTTTTTCGGTCCCGGATATTTTTCTAAATTTGTCAGTTTGTTGTACTATTTGAGATGGGTGTTTGTGATTTTTTTCAGATTTTTAAAGGGCGCCGTTCAGGATTTACGTTTTTTTTCTTTAATTACTATAACTCAGAAAATATTAGACTCTCAAAAAATTCTTAAGAACATTAACTTTTTCATTTTCAATCTACTTTTGAGTGATGGTAAAATCATAATTTTTCCAACGGGAGAAAGTAAATTTTTCGCAAAAAAAAGTAGTAACAATTTTTTTTTTTTAAAACGAAAAAAGCATCTTTGATTGCAGTCTTAATTTTACAAGGTGTTTCGCATTGTATGAAGATTCTGAGAAAAAAATTCCAAAGAGACACCTCCAATTCTTAGGCAGTAAAAAATTGAAAATGAAAATAAAAAAAATTAATAAATTTTTTCCTGCCTAAGAATCGGAGGTGCCACTTTGGATTTTCTCCCTAGCGGATTTCATCACATTTCCAATAGATAAAATGAAACTTCTCGGACAACGGGCTGCACCAAATAATTCGGAAAAAACGGGCAGGAAAAAATTTATTAATTTTTTTATTTTAATTTTCAGTTTTTGATAATGTCAATTCAATCAAAATAAATTCAATCAATTCAAAATAATCTATGAAAAAAATTAACATTTCAAAAAATTTTAATTTATAATAATTATAATTATAATCATTATTATAAATTACATTTTTTTATTTAATTCAATTAAAAAAAATTTAATTTATAATAATAATAAAAATAATAATAATAATTATTATTATTATAAATTAAAAATTTTAAATTGTTAATTCTTTTTCTTATGTAAAAAAATAGAATAATAATATACTTCGCTTTCGAAGCCATGCAAGAAATGAGCAAAGCGAAGGTCTTTCGTGGAAATAATCATTGCGAGTGGAGCACTCGATCATTCGTGCAAAAAATGAGCCACATTTACTGCCTACCTCGTGACCGAGCGCCACTCTGCATCTCAATTAGACGTTGTTGAACTGTTCTTTTTTTTGTATGCATTTACTATAGTCAGATGACACGCTTTTTTAATAGAATTGCCGACAGGTGGTTTTACAATATGATTGCTGTTTTAATCTTCGTTTGTTTTTTTTTTTTTTTTTTCTTTAGTAAAAATGTATAATGATTTTTTTTCCGTTTGATTATTCACATGTCACTATAAAACTTTTTAAAAAGTTGGACTTTTGAATAAAACGAAAAGATCGATCATGAGTTTATTTTATGAACACTTATCGTCATATTGACTTAATAGTAGATAATAGTTAGAGAATTTTGCAACATTTATTTATAACTCTTATAAAAAGATTTTGCGGTGATTGTGATTCTAATAAGAATGGCTCTAAAATATACCACCACTTATCACCACGCATGTGGTCCCATTTATTTGAGAAAATATCTGTGAACTATTGCATTGTTAATGCCATATTGCATGTTTTTTTTCCTGATTAATATAATTCGAAAAAAATGCATTAGTTCACAGATATTTTCGTAATTACGCAAATTATATGTAATTAGGAAAAAAATACAATACTTCAGAAACATTTTTTCAAATAAATGCGATCACATGAGTGTTGATAAGTGGTGATTGTGGATTAAAAATAATATTATATCAAATATAATTAAGAAAAAAAATGCAATACTTCACACATATTTTCTCAAATAAATGGTACCACATAAGTATTTTATAATGTATAAACTACTTATACATACTACAATACTAAATAGAGGACTGTTTTTGTTCCACGGTTATTATTATCAAATAATAATTATCATTATTATATATAGTATTATATAAATTAAAGTTCTTTTTTTTTTGGATATCACAGCTGAGAAATAATTTGAAATTAGTGGACTTGGCGATGGTGAATTTTCGATGAACAAGCTCTGAGGCGAAGTGCAAGTAGTATTTGACAATTATGGTAATTAGTGACGGTGCTATTGGCGAACTCAGACGTCATCAGTATTAGTACAACGTAGTGAGGTGTACGAGAGTTCTCGACTGACTGCTAGTATCTTGGGACTCACTCCCTGCAGTCTGCCGTACTTCTCCTTTGGGAGGAACTGAGTGATCACGTCTTGTAATACGAGACCTCGGCCTGACTCTCGCCTGAATGCCTCTTCGTATAATCCTTGCTCACCTGCAGTCAACCGAAAGTTTAATAGTTAATGCCAAGTTTATATAATCGTCGTAACACTGCTCGTAGTTCGTATAGCTAGTTTCTGCAATAGACAAGCTTCTGGCCACGTCTTGCACCTTGGAATAATCGGAAACTTCATACTGCTGTGGATCTCCATAAAATTATGCAAATTATAAGCCATGAACATCGTGAGTATCGAGTCTGAATAGTCGGGTCAATGACTCTATGGATAATATTTTCTATTTTCATTTTAATACACGAAACTTTATTTAAATAATCTTTGCCTAAGATAGAATCTGTTTCTTTATTTTTCTGGTTTTCTTTTTTTGACACTGAAATTATAGCTTTCTGTGAAGAAATTTCAATCATAAAAGAAACGCGAATTCGTGTAAATTTCTTTTCTTTTTATTTATTTTCATTTTAATACACGAATCTTTATTTAAATAATCATTGCCTAAGATAGAATCTGTTTCTTTATTTTTCTGGTTTTCTTTTTTTGACACTGAAATTATAGCTTTGTGTGAAGCAATTTCA
Source organism: Ephialtes manifestator (assembly GCA_963970395.1). Lineage (NCBI taxonomy): Eukaryota > Metazoa > Arthropoda > Insecta > Hymenoptera > Ichneumonidae > Ephialtes > Ephialtes manifestator. The sequence continues at coordinate 35,849,981 of OZ019971.1, read as the reverse complement.
ATCATAAAAGAAACGCGAATTCGTGTAAATTTCTTTTCTTTTTATTTATTTTCATTTTAATACACGAATCTTTATTTAAATAATCATTGCCTAAGATAGAATCTGTTTCTTTATTTTTCTGGTTTTCTTTTTTTGACACTGAAATTATAGCTTTGTGTGAAGCAATTTTAATCATAAACGAAACGCGAATTCGTGTAAATTTCTTTTTTTTTTAAATTTATTTTCATTTTAATACACGAAACTTTATTTAAATAATCATTGCCTAAGATAGAATCTGTTTCTTTATTTTTCTGGTTTTCTTTTGTTGACACTGAAATTATAGCTTTGTGTGAAGAAATTTCAATCATAAAAGAAACGCGAATTCGTGTAAATTTTCTTTTTTTTAAATTTATTTTCATTTTAATACACGAAACTTTATTTAAATAATCATTGCCTAAGATAGAATCTGTTTCTTTATTTTTCTGGTTTTCTTTTTTTGACACTGAAATTATAGCTTTGTGTGAAGAAATTTCAATCATAAAAGAAACGCGAAGTCGTGTAAATTTTCTTTTTTTTAAATTTATTTTCATTTTAATACACGAATCTTTATTTAAATAAACCTTGCCTAAGATAGAATCTGTTTCTTTATTTTTCTGGTTTTCTTTTTTTGACACTGAAATTATAGTTTTGTGTGAAGAAATTTCAATCATAAAAGAACGCGAAGTCGTGTAAATTTCTTTTTTTTAAATTTATTTTCATTTCAATACACGAATCTTTATTTAAACAATCATTGCCTAAGATAGAATCTGTTTCTTTATTTTTCTGATTTTCTTTTTTTGACACTGAAATTATAGCTTTGTGTGAAGAAATTTCAATCATAAAAGAACGCGAATTCGTGTAAATTTCTTTTTTTTTTAATTTATTTTCATTTTGATACACGAAACTTTATTTAAATAATCATTGCCTAAGATAGAATCTGTTTCTTTATTTTTCTGGTTTTCTTTTTTTGACACTGAAATTATAGCTTTGTGTAAAGAAATTTCAATCATAAAAGAACGCGAATTCGTGTAAATTTCTTTCATTAAAAAAATATCTTTTATATTTATAAAATTCGAATTGTTACTTCAAATAAATATGCAAAAAAAAATAGTACACCCAGAAAAATCGGTTTGATGGGATTATTTAAGTCAAATATAGAATCTATGTCGAATTAATAAAAGGTTTTTCGATCAAATAAAACTTTTGAAATCAATACGATTTATTTGAATGAAGTAAATTGTATTTGATCAAAACAAAATCCTATTATGCTAGTATTGGAAAAAGAAATATATTTAATGACTGGCTTAATAGGATTTTATTTCAATCAAATATAATTAATTGCATACAAATAAATCGTATTAATATTTAATAAAATTTATTTGAAATTGATTCCATATAAAAATTATTAATTTCTAAGCTTTTTTTTATAAATTGTCTCACAAAATGATCTAGTTACAATCTTTTTGCCGATGTTGATCAAAATCCTACAGACTCATATGAAATTTACGTTATAGGGTAAAATCACCAGTGAATGAACAGTTAAGCAGAACAATTTGTTTATCATGGGTTTATATAAAATATAATATTTCCCCACTGCCGTTGAAAATTTTTATGAACAACCAGAACGTCGTTTTTATCGCAAAGAATATAAAAATAAGTACCAAAAATTCAAAAATACCAGTAAATGAACAAACCAAACTAATCTGCAGTTTTTGTTAAAAATATACTTTTGCGATAAAATAATCACAGTAGATAGCAAAAAAATAGTCAAATTAAAAATCGAATGTTCTGTTAAGTGGTAAAAATTTCTCATGATCTCTGAAAAAACTTTGTTCATTCACTGGTGTCTGTTCAATTACTGGTGCATTCATCCTATATGCAAAATTGCAATTGGGTTCGCAGACTGATGTTGACTCGATATAATGTGGTAATAGGGTTTAAATTGGGAATTCCTCTCATTGAGAAAATAGAAACCGCAGATATAGTACAACCTGATAGAAGCGTCTACTTTAACATCGCTTTCCACCTATCAGCAAGTTATGTAGCTCGTATTAGTAGAGAGAAGTGAACGGTGTTATAGGTACCATCTATACCTAGTTCTATTCTGCACTACCTGTGCTCATCACGGTAATCGATTGCTCGCAAAGTGAACGTTCATACCCTGCCCCCTACTTCACCCCCCCCCCCCCCCCCGACAAGCATGCGGGGGGTTGATTTACTCGCACGGCACCTCAACTCCTCATCGACGGAGAAAATTGCATCGAAAATTGCGCTGCCCTGTCTGATACACGTTCCACGATGAGTGATTATTTAAATAATCGACACATTCCTGGATCTTATATTTTCCAACCGGATTGTAACTTCAGATTATGGTCGTTTATTTTATTCCGATTTTTAAAACAGCTCTTTTTCTAATTCAAATTAGAATTTTGCGAACTGCAAATTATTATTAATTTGTGATAAAAAAATGCTTTTTACAAGCAGGGAAATATTCGAATAAAAATGTATTCAGAATAATTTTCCATTTGAATAATTGTGAATAATTTGTAATTAAGACCAATTATACGATTTATTTATCATTAATTAATTTAATTTATTTTTTGTCATTTAAGAAAAATATACTGCTCATACAATTTTCGTACAATTTCTCATAGTTGTTCAGAGCGAAATTTATTTTGAATACTATTTTATTCGAATATTTCTCACCCCTGTTTAGAAGGAAATCAATAGGAAAAAAAAATGTTTTCTTTACGTAAAATATTTCAGGTTTTTAAAAACCGTAGTGTTGAAATTTAATTTCAGGAAAACCATGGAAATCTCAAAAAAGTAATAAAAATTGATTGAAATGTGTTTAGTAATTATTACGAAAAAAATCATTAAAAAGAAAATAAGAATTGCAGACAATCGTTATGATATAATAAATAATTGTTCAGTCATAAATTTGTATCGAATTAAATGATGGAAATTTGTAATTTTAATGAGAATACATTATATCTATTGAGACTTAATTTACTGTTTAACCAGTTCGCATACGTATGAGGATGGGAATGTAATGTTATAACTAGATGAACATTATTCATGTTGTACCACAGGTAAGGCAGAAATACATATAGTTAGTTGCGAAACTTTCTGTAACTTTGAAATAAGAGATTATATTGTGGTTCCATGTTAAGACAGGCAGACGTCGGAACGTCTGATTCAGACTAGTATGTAACTACTTCGAGACAGAACTATGAAGATATGCAACTCAATTGTACGTCTGCTTATTCTGAAATTAAGTACTTCTCACTCAAAACTAAGGGTGAGGAGTATTTGAATACAAATGTCTTGTAAATTACTTTAAGATCAAGTATCTTAATAATTCTGAAGAACTATCTAAAATGTAAATCATCTCGACTTTACTCTCTTTACTCAAGAAACGAAATGTATCATTTTATGATTCTTAAATTAAGGTTAGTTGATTGCTAGTATTATTGTGGGATTCAAAATAGCGAATAGCTAAATTAGTAAACAGGTAAAATAGCGAATGGCTTAAATCGCGAATAGCTAAAATTAGCGAATATCTAAAATAGCGAATATCTAAAATAGCGAATGGCTAAAATAGCGAATAGCTAAAATAGTGAATAGCTAAAATAACGAATAGCTAAAATAGCGAATGGCTAAAATAGCGAGTAGCTAAAATAGCGAATAGCTAAAATAGCGAATAGCTAAAATAGCGATGGCTAAAATAGCGAATAGCTAAAACACCGAATAGCTAAAATAGCAAATGGCTAAAATAGTGAATAGCTAAAATAGCGAATAGCTAAAACAGCGAATAGCTAAAACAGCGAATAGCTAAAATAGCGAATAGCTAAAATACCGAATAGCTAAAATAACGAATGGCTAAAATAACGAATGGCTAAAATAGCGAATAGCTAAAATAACGAATGGCTAAAATAGCGAATAGCTAAAATAGCGAATAGCTAAATTAGCGAATAGCTAAAATAGGGAATAGCTAAAATAGCGAATAACTAAAATAGCGAATAGCTAAAATAGCGAATAGCTAAAATAGCGAATAGCTAAAATAGCGAATAGCTAAATTAGCGAATAGCTAAAATCGCGAATAGCTAAAATAGCGAATAACTAAAATAGCTAAAATGGCGAATAGCTAAAATAGCGTGTGAATTATAAAATTGCCAGGACTTCCACATCCGCTATTCTCCACAATTTCACTGAGTGTATCTGATGAATATCACTAAATTCGATCTTAAACTAGTTTTACGAACTCGATACAATAATCACTTTTTCAAATGTTTCGCCAGTTTTGTCCCTAAAGTAAATTTCCCAGACAACTTTCGAGACTATTAAACTGGACGAAGTCCATCGGGATTGATGTATCCACTGTATATCAGTAGAGAGAGAGCACACGTCAGTTAGGATGGATATATCTCCTGATCATTTATCATCTCCCTCGACATTTTATATTTATTTATTGCGTCTGGACTCCGAATCGATTATTTCTGATTGCCAAAAAAAAAAAAAAAAAAAGAATTCATTTCGCCGTTTATAGTTCACTTCAGGATACATTTTTAAAAAAATCCATTTTCTGTGTTCCTTGTTTCCTTATAATGTTTCAGGCTACCCTTGCTTCTGATTGTTATAAATGGCACGTTCTCGGACGTCCGGTTTTCCACGGCTCATCGATGTTCGTCATTCCCTCGCGTCCACGCCCTCTGCGCTTCGTCAAACCCATCGAGGCTGTACCTACACCCCATAAAATGGTATAGTGCATGCGCGATGTGTGTACAACGCGCGTCCATTCGATCTGTATGTGCCAGAACGCGCGTATATAAATTATTGCAGCTTCGTCGAATTTGATGGAGCGTCGGATGCCGCTCGAGTGCTGGCATTAACGGAAAACAATCGAGGGATTATCGGTCGTTTCAGTATTGTTTCTATCTGGCACGAACGGCGATGTTCGTGGGCTAATTATTTGATGGATTCGTTAAAATTTGCTAAATCCCTCGTGTTGATCCTCGGCATTAAAAAAAATAAATTCTTCGCTTATGCTGCGCTGTATTTTCCGCATCGCCACCTCGATATATCGTGTCGAACATATCGAACGCGTACGCAACACCGAACGTACAACCTAGCAAGTAATTCACGTGTTTTCGAATGGATATTCGGAATTTTATGTCTCCCGATGTGTAGATATATATATATATATTTTTTAAAATTACTCAGAGGTAATCTTGGACATGGCAATATAATAGACGGTAGCGCACTATTTTGAGCGGGAATCAAAATAGCGGATAGCTAAAATAGCTAATAGCTGAAATAGCGAATAGCTAAAATAACGAATAGCTAAAATGGCGAATAGCTAAAATAGCGAATGGCAAAAATAGCGAATAGCTAAAATAGCAAATAGCTAAAATAGCGAATAGCTAAAATAGCGATGGCTAAAATAGTGAATAGCTAAAATAGCGAATGGCTAAAATAATGAATAGCTAAAATAGCAAATAGCTAAAACAGCGAAGAGCTAAAATAGCGAAGAGCTAAAATCGCGAATAGCTAAAATAGCGAATAGCTAAAATAACGAATAGCTAAAATAGCGAATAGCTAAAATAGCGAATAGCTATAATAGCGATGGCTAAAACAGTGAATAGCTAAAACAGCGAATGGCTAAAATAGCGAATAGCTAAAATAGCAAATAGCTAAAATAGCGAATAGCTAAAATAGCGAATAGCTAAAATAGCGATGGCTAAAATAGCGAATAGCTAAAATAGCGAATAGCTAAAATAGCGAATAGCTATAATAGCGATGGCTAAAACAGTGAATAGCTAAAACAGCGAATGGCTAAAATAGCGAGTAGCTAAAATAGCAAATAGCTAAAATAGCGAATAGCTAAAATAGCGAATAGCTAAAATAGCGATGGCTAAAATAGCGATTGCTAAAATCGCGAATAGCTAAAATAACGAATAGCTAAAATAGCGAATAGCTAAAATAGCGATGGCTAAAACAGTGAATAGCTAAAACAGCGAATGGCTAAAATAGCGAATAGCTAAAATAGCAAATAGCTAAAATAGCGAATAGCTAAAATAGCGAATATCTAAAATAGCGAATAGCTAAAATAGCGAATAGCTAAAATAGCGAATAGCTAAAATAGCAAATAGCTAAAACTGCAAATAGCTAAAATAGCAAATATCTAAAATAGCGAATAGCTAATATAGTGAATAGCTAAAATAGCGAATAGCTAAAATAGCAAATATCTAATATAGCAAATATCTAAAATAGCGAATAGCTAAAATAGCGAATAGCTAAAATGGCGAATATCTAAAATAGCGAATAGCTAAAATAGCGAACAATTTTATCCCTTGGCGTCTTATTCAACATATTATTTTTTGTTCTCTGTACAATTAATAATTCGAGATTTCGTAAAAGAGTAACGCAAAAGTATGCTATATCGTTGCTAGTGATGTTATGATTGTGTTCGCAAAGCTACAAATGGCTCGATCCCTCTCACCGCGCGGAATCCTGGAGCACCTTGGCCCATCGCGCCCATCATCCTCTTCTCCCTCCGCCTCTGTGTATACGATCTGCCGAGAGAGGTCTGACTCGCTCTTTCGCAAACTCGAGAGTACTCCGACAGAGGCAACAGCGTCAGCAACAGCAGAAGGTCGGTGATCCCTCAATGTTATTCCACTCGCGGGGATAATCGCGTGGATTTCCGACAGGAAATTACTTTTCCCGGAAGAAAGTGAGAGAGGATGAGGGAAGAGACTACAAAGAGCACTCGTACCTGAATCATGATGCTGTAGATGCTGTAAGACCTCCAGAAATTGTATTTTGATACGAACAAGCGGCTGAGAAAAGGCTGTTACTATCTATAAACCGATCACGTTTTTGTCGTAAGCCAAGCATGGACACTTTGCATTTCTTTTTCTTTTTCGCATCCCTATTATAGCCTGGGGAACGCTGAAAATAATTGATGAAGACCCAAAGCTGATCCATTATTTCTCCGTGTGGAAATGCTCGACGCATCCCACGTGAACGGCTGAAACGATGGCATTTCAAATAACGGTTTCATACGGTAAGATCACTTGACCCGACTTGACCCCCTCCTCCGCGTGAGCTGCCGGGTGAATAGACTGCAGAAAACGAGGTATACTCAGAAAAACAAATGTGATAATAAATATAGTGAGTTCTGCTACAAAAGATAATTTTACGAAAATTAGAAAAAACTCACGACTGAAAAAAATTAGTGTAATTAATAAACAAATTGGGTAAATGAAAGATGATTAAATATGAATCATTCGCATATTATAGTTGGGAGATTAATTCGTTCAAGGGTGTGAACAACTTTAATATTGAAACGCTGTGAATTTAAATATGCACATAAATCTTTACTTATTAAAAATTCACTAAATAATTGGTTATGATTAATCCAATTTTCACTGCATCCTGAATCGTTATATTCAAAACGGAATGCACACTTCAACAGATGAAATATGATGTCAAACACTAAAATCTGCTTACTGGTTTGGTCTGAAAATTACGACAAGTGAAAAAGTTTACTTTTCATCTCATACCATTTTGGCGCACTGTATGTCTTTACAAAATTATAGAATCATAGTGATCGATGTGTATTTCATGAGATTAAAATTTAAGAATTTTTGATAGAAGTCCAGCAACAATAAAAAATTTCTTATGTATTTTATTTAGAACCTTAAATAATGTCTCTTTATAAAGTCTTATAAAAAAATGTGGCTCTTATGTGAACGTTTAACGCATCCCAATAAATCATCCTATAAGCAACTTAGCTAACGAGGAATACACCGAGAGAAAAGATTTCATTGACGCCAAAGAAATGGGTGGAATGATTTTTTTTTCATTGATTTCAATGAAATAGTGCATTTGAATTTCAAAGAGAACATTTCATTGCCTGTAAATAAAGATTTACTTAGTGAGCATATAATAAAGAAACAGTTTCATTGTTTTAAAGAGACGTTTTCATTGGTTCGAAGAAACATTTTCATAGATCTCTCTCTCGCACCTAACCTCACTTTTTTGTTCTCCAGTTCTCTCGAACGAACGACTTCGAGTTTCGAGAAGCCCGAAGCTTAGCCTATTTCTGCCGTACTTCCTTACATACTCACAAAATTTCAGCTTTATCTGCCGCGTACTTTAGGAAAAAATGGATTTCGAAATTTTGAGCTGGTAAGAAGAAGGTTTCATTGAATCAGAGACGATGTCTTTGAAATCAATGAAAAAGGTTAATTGGTTTAAAGAAATGTTTCTTCGAATCAATGTAACCACTTTTCATTGAGTTTGAGATCATTCAAAGAAAAAATAGTATTAAAATTCAAGTATTTCATTTCATTGGCAAAGATTTTCTTGAATCAATGAAACTTTTTCTCTCGGTGTACCTTAATATTATAACAATTACAAAAAATATATAAAAAATTGAAAAAACTACAGCTTCAATTTTTCAGTTCTTTTGAATTTTTTAATAAATCGGTGGCGTAATTTTGAAACAAAAAAAATTCCTGCACATCTTCTCATCGATAAAACAACTCATTTAACACGTTTTCGTTTGCACAAACGAATCGAGCTGATTTTAATGACAAACACGTAACCGGCAACTCGTCTCTTAGTCTGTCAAGAGAAAAAAATCTGGGGCAAAGATATTGAATGCAGTGGCATAGTATATAGATATCAGATATCACAAGCTCATGTGAACGAAGGACTTTCTAGACGGTTTGTACAGGCTCGAGTACCATAAATGGAAACTTGCTCGTAAATGTGCTCGCGACCCAAGCAGTGAGAACGGCGTCGCTCTTAGCGCCGCATATAAAGCTCCTTTCACACGCGCGGTTGGCTCCGTTGCAATTTCAACCAAGCGGCGCGTAATATAGTGTATAATACAATAGTATTTTGTACAAACGCCTAAGCGACGTTTCTACACCACACGACCACTTCTGCCTATATTATGTCTAGTTCAACTCGGTCTTCTCGTTAGCAACCGTCTAGCATATCTACAGCCTTAGCTATAGACCAACCAACCAACGAGGACGAATACTTGAAACTTCAACCCAACAACTGCAGCTTTACAGCCATCTTAGCTATAACTATAACACAGAACAATCGGTTATTCGACTCGGTACTTACCTTCGTCGTCCATAACCAGGCAAGCATTTAATCTCCGCTCCTTAGAATAGAACGTGACGTCGTTTAGTGATTTCAAAGATTTATCAAGGTTGATTCCTAAACCTAAAGAACCTACATCGAGAGAAAAGATTTCAATGGAGCCAAAGAAATGGGTGGATTGAATTTTTTTTTTTTCATTGATTTTAACGAAACATTTCTTTGATTTCAACACGGAAAGAAAATAGCTAATAGCTGAAATAGTGAATAACTAAAATCGCAAATAGCTAAAATAGCGAATAGCTAAAATAACGAATAGCTAAAATAGCGATGGCTAAAACAGTGAATAGCTAAAACAGCGAATGGCTAAAATAGCAAATAGCTAAAATAGCAAATAGCTAAAATAGCGAACAGCTAAAATAGCGAAGAGCTAAAATATCGAATAGCTAAAATTGCGAATAGCTGAAATAGCGAATAGCTAATTCAACACGGAAAGAAATGTTTGGTTGTGGCAACTACGTTTTCCATTTGCTGTACACAATGTCACAATGTTTTTACAAATCTACCTCTATGAGGAAGCATGTTAATCTATTTTGGCTTCCTCATAGAGGAAGCTTTGTAAAAATCCAACAATAATGAGGAAGCAATTTGCAAAGTTCTACTTTGCAGCCTTCTTTAAAAAAATTTTAAATGGCATTAGTTTTGAAACCCTTGACAGATTCTCGCCAGATTCGAACTGATGCTTAGTTTACCCACACTCTACTTGTGGACCAAATTTGAGCCCGATATCTTAAAAATTGCGGAAGTTACAGCACGAACAAAAAATTCAAAATGCCATAAATTTTAAACCCCTTGACGGATTGATGTCAAAGTCACTCCCAAATTTTATTTAATAACAGTCCACTTGTGGAACAAATTTGAGACCGATATCTTAAAAATTGCAAAATTTAGAGCACGAGCAAAAAATGTCAAAAATTTTTTAAATGCCATAAATTGTGAACCCCTTAACGGATTTACATCAAATTTAATCCCAAACACTATTTGATAACAGTCCACATCTGGTCCAAGTTTGAGCCGGATATCATAAAAATTGCGGGAGTTAGAGCCCGAGCTGACATTCTTCAAAAAATTCAAAATGACATAAATTTTGAACACCTTGATGGATTAATTCCAAATTCATTCAAAGAAAAGATAGTATTGAAACTTACGTATTTCATTTCATTGGTAAAGATTTCCGTGAATCAATGAAACTTTTTCTCTCGGTGTAACATTGCAACCGGTGCCGTCCGTTTCACCGACAATTATAATCCCGACGGTCAAAATACCGACAAATGATAATCCCGAAAAATTAATATACCGACAGATTAAAATACCGTCATTTAAAATTTCGTTATTCCATTTCTTTAGGTTCTGTTAGGTTCTGTAATAATACTTAATACTATTCTTGTCACGATGTTTTCTATGAATATACCTCGCATCTATCGCTAAATTTTCAAAACAATATACTTTTTCTAACAATAACCGCATATAATTATATTCGTCTATAAATAATTAGTACAGATAACATTTTTAAAAAAATGGCTGCGGTTGTATTTTACTATAAATTTATAGCTATTTATATACTATTAATTTATGCCAGTATCATTTTTTTTCTCTGTATAACTACTAAATTGAAAAAAACTTTAATTTGACAACGACAGGTATAAGATAGTCAATATCTTCGATGGAAGATTTTAGAATAATGTCTATTCTCGGTAGTACCACGTTTCGCTTCCCTTCGTGTATTCTTCACCGCGTCTCAGTCCTTATTATATCCTCTCTTTGCACAGCCTCGTTCGCGAAAAGCTCTCGCGTTTGAATGCACGTGCAAACACAATCGTAAGCGCAAGCCTCTCTCGAAGTCTTCCATATATATATATACATATATATATATTCACGGTAGATGGAGGGTAAATACTACTACTCGCTATAAAACACGAATGAGAGGGATGAGAGTGATCGAGGATGACGGAAAGAACGAACAAGGGAGAATATAGAAGGGAGCACCACACTTTCTCCTGGTACACTCTAAGTTGAATTAGCGAAATTAGTTTGTCCCTCGGGGTGCTTGAACGAAATTCGAAAAAGCAGAGAGTACGTACAACCTACAACGAGTAGTCTCGCAGAAGTAAAAGGGAGAACGAAAAATAAGTGAGGTGGACACTGAGACGTGTTCCTGATGCTTTGCGGTCTCTCGTTGAGCTGATGGTTCCGAGAGCAAACATTTATTTCGTCGTCGACGAGAGTAAATGTAACTCCACGCTTCACGAAACGAACAAGTAAATGGGCCCTGTCGCCCTTTCGTTCGAGTTTACTATAAGCACACACCCGAGTTGCCGCATATAATTATATTTTCTTACTCCGCAGACCACCCAGAACTACTGTAAATATGTCCAGTACTATATTCTCGACAAATAGTACTCAATTATTGAGTACAATTACATCGGCGATATAATATGTGGGAGATGTAACACTTTGTTTGCGCTAAAAATGTCATTATTATCAATGACAGTGTCACTTTGGACAAAATTTTGAAATATATTTTTGGTTCCAAATGGCTTGATAAATGGGGCTCAAAGTTTTGTTGTATACGTGAAATTATAGTAGAAATGGGTTAATTAAAAAAAAAAGTTACCGCGGATCTTTGCGCATTGTTTCCTCATTCATTTTCGTTTTTTTTACAGAGCTAATTTTTGACGCAGCCTCTATGAGGAAGCCAAAATTAATAAATAAGTTTACTCCTAGATGTGGCTTTGTCAAAAATGAATATGAATAAGGAAGCAATGTGCAAAGTTCTACCTTGCAACTTTCTGAACTAATTTTGAAAAATCCGATTCTGTATAATTTTTTACAGCGTTTGGTCGCCGTGAAGCTCTATTATGACTCTATAGTAGACTCTATAATTAAAAAAAATACTAAACAGTATAATTTTTCATAACACGTGAAGCTCTATTACCACTCTGCATATTTATTTTCTTTTTTAATCCAGCACAACCCTCAAAAAAGGTAAAAACAAATACACAATTTTTCCACAGCCGATGTAACGTTAAATCGTTTAAGTAGTTTTCTCTATAACCATCCCTGGTTGACATAGGCTAATACGCCGTTTGTCGTTACACAGAATATTAGTGTTCATTAAACCCCATCGAAACTGTTGCTGCCCCTACTTTCACCGGTGCAAAAGTTTTTTTCTGCAGTATCATGAATTTTTAAACATTACTCTTTGTTTTATAGACTCAGTCCACTTAAGATGACAATATTTGTAACCTTGTTAAACCAATTAAAAAAAACACTAACCAGTATATTTTTCACAGCGCTTGGAGGCCGTGAAGCTCTATTACCACTCTGCATGTTTATTTTCTTTTTGAATCCAGCACAACCCTTAAAAAAGGTAAAAACAAATACACAATTTTTCCACAGCCGATGTAACGTTAAATCGTTAGAGTAGTTTTCTCTACATCCATCCCTGGTTGACATAGGCTAATACGCCGTTTGTCGTTACACAGAATATTAGTGTTCGTTAAACCCCATCGAAACTGTTGCTGCCCCTACTTTCACCGGTGTAAAAGTTTTTTTCTGCAGCATTATGAATTTTTAAACATTACTCTTTGTTTTATAGACTCAGTCCACTTAAGATGACAATATTTGTAACCTAGTTAAAACAACAAAAAAAACATTTACCAGTATAATTTTTCACAGCGCTTGGAGGCCGTGAAGCTCTATTACCACTCTGTATGTTTATTTTCTTTTTTAATCCAGCGCAACCCTTAAAAAAGGTAAAAATAAATACACAATTTTTCCACAGTCGATGTAACGTTAAATCGTTAGAGTAGTTTTCTCTACATCCATCCCTGGTTGACATAAGCTGATACGCCGTTTGTCGTTACACAGAATATTAGTGTTCGTTAAACCCCATCGAAACTGTTGCTGCCGCTACTTTCACCAGGGTAAAAGTTTTTTCTGCAGTATCATGAATTTTTAAACATTACTCTTTGTTTTATAGACTCAGTCCACTTAAGATGTCATTATTTGTGACCTTATTAAACCAATTGCAAACCGCTCTTAATAATTTGAATAAATGGTGCGTCGACAACGAATTATTTCTAAACATCTCGAAATGTCATATGATGCGCTTTGCTCGGAAGTCTCAAGTTTTACGCACTGTTTATAATATCGACGGCACCCCCTTAGACTTCGTTACATCGGTACGGGACCTCGGTGTAATTTTTGATAACGAATTATCATTCTCGGGTCATTTTAATCACTGTATTGCGAATGCTCTTAAGATGCTCGGTTACATTAAGCGTGTCGCTGCAGGCTTCGACAATCCACGTGCTCTGAAAATCCTGTATACTGCTCTCGTAAGATCTCAACTTGAATATGCCTCCGTGATCTGGTCCCCCCACCAACGCACATTCATCGACTTATTTGAACGAGTGCAACATAAATTTTTCCGTTTTGCTGCTTTTCGTTTGGGCTCACCGATGCATTTCATGGATCACAATTACACACCGATAATGCGTGCCCTAGAGTTGCACTCGTTGGAATCCCGTAGGACAATAGCGGATCTAATGTTTTTATATAATATTGTGAACCGAAAATTCGACTCGCCAGAGCTTTGTTCAATGATCTGTTTTCGTGGAGTTGAGAGAGGAACGAGGTATAGCGAAATTTTTGATGTTCCTTTCTACCGTGTTAATTACGCTTTCCACAGTTGGCTTCCACGTTGCTGCAGATTAGGTAATATTTATTCTGTCCGCGTTCCTCTCTTCGGGGGTTCATTATTCGCATTTAAAAAAAACCTTATTGCAACATTTCCATATGATTAATAATTAAGTATAGTTAGGTTAGGCAAGAATTTATTTTTGTGTTATTTTTAATTTTGATTTTTATGTAATTGTTATACTTAATTGTGCGTCAGGTCAGAGTCACACATAATTGTATCGGTTGATGGGGTCTCCCATCCACATGTAATTGGGCTATGCCCGTTAATATCAAATAAATAAATAAATAAATAAATTTAAAAAAAAAACACTAACCAGTATGATTTTTCGTAGCGCTTGGCGGCCGTGAAGCTCTATTACCACTCTGCATTTTTATTTTCTTTTTGAATCCAGCGCAACCCTTAAAAAAGGTAAAAACAAATACACAATTTTTCCACAGCCGATGTAACGTTAAATCGTTACAGTAGATTTCTCTACATCCATCCCTGGTTGACATAGGCTAATACGCCGTTTGTAGTTACACAGAATATTAGTGTTCGTTAAACCGCATCGAAACTGTTGCTGCCCCTGCTTTCACCGTTGAGGCGGATCGCTATTATCACTCGATACTGCGTTACGCTCGATGTCACCTACAGAGCGCGGCGTATATGCAGTTGGTTGCACACGGGCCTGGTCCGTTACAAGCTACAAAACGTTTATCGACCGGCTCGAAGGTAAATCGAGGCACAGGGGGTGGTTTGTTCATGGGGCTGTTGCTGTTGCTGCTGCTGCTGTGCCCGTCAGGCCAATGAGGAAGGATGGAGGGAGGTTAATCCACGGAACGACGACACTCCGAGGCTGGCACGAAACGAGGGGTGTCAGGCATCCCCGACATTGAGCTAACTCTGAACGAATGAAAGTAAGTCGGTAAAGTGGTGAAAGCGCGTACAGAAAACGAGGATTCACCCCAGTCTATATACTTCCTATAGAAAAAAGGGGTGACAAGACGAGAAGCAAGAAGAAAAAATGAAAGAAATAGAAAAAAGCCCAGAGAGGAATCGGCGTCTGGCATCATCCCCTTATTTCTGAGGTAAAAGAAAAAATAAAAAAGGAGCAAGCTGGAATAGCAGGCGTGTCCACTTGAGGTGGCGAAGATGGACTGTCGGATGGACGTTGAGAAGGTGCAGCAACTGCGCCTTTTACTCTTCAGGGATATATAAAGCTGGATTGGTCGATGCCTGTGGGACTCGAAACTGTACGTCTCTTTTCCAGGATAAGAGGGTGCTGAAAGCTCTAAGGAGTTGAGGGAAAAGAGCGAGTCTATGTACTTAACGATTTATTGGAAATACATCCATCTGTCATGACGTGTTAAACATGTTATTACGTTTTTAGTGCTTAGCTCTGGAGGCTCGACAGGCTTTCTTAGAGCTTTTCTGCCACGAGGGATGAAGAATACGCGACAAACAGTTTATCTCCATTAATATTGGTGAAGTGGATGAAGTATATATTCTGCAAATTCTAATTTCGCCTTTTTCTCTTCGCAGGTATTTGAATATCAGATGGAGTTTGTGACGACAGTGTCAGGATGGATGTTGAAGAAGTTTTATAAGCTCGGCTCTTGATTCAAGTGGACGACGCCTGATAAAATATGGCAGTTTTTTCGCCCACCGTCTGAATAAAGCAAGACGAATAGATCGGCGAGCTGATGCGGATTTTCTGCGGTTTCTACGTCTGCTGGAAAACTGGAGAATCGTGACAGATCGCAAACAACTTTTATACGAGGATCTTGCGGTTGTGCTGGATTGTATTTGGCTCGAGGGTTACGCTCTTAGGCACACAATGTGGCGCCAAAGCTCTGCGAATGTCTTCGCCTGGTTTCTCTCGTCTATTCTGGAAAATAGCGGGATGACTGTAAAGCTATCGCGAAATTATGCTATAAGGTTGTGAAGCAGTCACAGATCTACACTTAGAAAAATACTTGGTTAGAACTATCGTAAACTTGATTTAAAATGTTATCAAGAATACTTGTGAGGCACAAGCAAGTTATTGGTTTACATAACCAAGGATTTGGTAAAACATCCAAGGATTTGATAAAAAGTACCAAGGATTTGGTAAATCAACCAAAGGTTTGGTAAAACAACCAAGGAATTGGTGAGACAACCAAGGTTTTGGTAAGACAACTAAGAATTTGATAAGACAACCAAAGATTTGGTAAAACAACCAAGGATTTGGTAAAACAACCAAGGATTTGGTCAGACAATAAAAGATTTGGTAAAACAACCAAGAATTTGGTAAGACAACCAAGGATTTGGTAAAACAACCAAGGATTTGGTAAAACAACCAAAGATTTGGTAGCACACCCGAGGTTTTATTAAAACAACTAAGAATTTGGTAAAACAACCAAGGATTTGGTAAGACAACCAAAGATTTGGTAAGACAACCAAAGATTTGGTAAGACAACCAAAGATTTGGTAAGACAACCAAAGATTTGGTAAGACAACCAAGGATTTGCTAAGACAACGAAGGATTTGGTCAGACAATCAAAGATTTGGTAATACACCCGAGGATTTAGTAAAACAACCAAAGATTTGGTGAGACAACCAATGATTTGGTAAGACGACCAAAGATTTGGTAAGACAACCAAGGATTTGCTAAAATAACCAAGGATTTGGTCAAATAACCATGGATTTGGTAAAACAATCAAGTATTTGGTAAGACAACCAAAGATTTGGTAAGGCAATCAAGGATTTGGTAAGACAACCAAGGATTTGGTAAAACAACCAAGGATTTGGAAAAACAACCAAGGATTTGGTAAAACAACCAAGGATTTGGTAAGACAACCAAGGATTTGGTAAAACAACCAAGGATTTGGTAAGACAACCAAGGATTTGGTAAGACAACCAAGGATTTGGTAAAACAACCAAGGATTTGGTAAAACAACCAAGGATTTGGTAAGACAACCAAGATTTGGTAAGACAACCAACGTTTCTTGGTAAAATTTTTAACCAAAATCTTAGCAAGCCCAACTAATCCTTTTCTCAATGTAGAAGCACAGCAGTACGAACAAAGCAAAATGAAAAGATCAGCGAGCAGACACGGATTGTCTTCAGAGTCTCTACCTGCTGGAAAACTGGAGAATCGTGACAGATCGCAAGCAACTTTTATACCTAGTTGTGCCGAATTGTATTTGGCACGCGGATTACGCTTTTAGGCCCACAACGTGGCGCCAAAACTCTGCGAATGTCTCCACCAGGTTTCTCTTGTCTATTCTAGAAAACAGCGGGTTCACTGTAAATCTATCGCGAAAATGTGCTATAGAGTTGTGAAGCAGTCACAGCTCTAAAAGCACACCGGCAGCAACGAGGCAGAGCGCATCTGTTCCATAGGTATTCTCGAAACGAAAATAGGCCTTGACGCAATGCCAACATTTGCCACGCCGGCTGAGGGGCCCTATATATACGCACGCACGCGTTCACGCGTTCGCGCACCGTTTGTAAATAAACGAACGTGAGTACTATGTTAGTACGAAGAGGCGCGATGTATGCATCAGTATGCATTACAACCTTCGTTGTAAGATGACAGCGCAAACCGAAATCGGTTGGTTGACACGGCTGTAAAATCACAGACCGTAATTCATGCTCCGATATACGAAGTTATGAAGACATGATGTCATTTTGCTTCGTACACTCGAAAGTGAAAAAACAAATAGACTTCTAAAGAGTCAGGATATTCGAACAAATGAACTTAAACCATTATATAATTCAATGATAAGCCTCGAAAAAATAAATCTTATTTGGGAGAATTATTTTATGTAGAATTCGGATAGTACTTTTTTTTTTCTTCGTGTAATCCTGTTGGAACAGATGAAGAGACTTTGATTGCATTTATAATGAGCTGTTTTAGATTGTATCGCTTTTGTTTATCGAAACAATTGCATATAAAATTATTGATATTATTGAAGTTCAAGAGATGCTCTTTAAAACTCACTGCAAACTCAGAGATTTTCATTTTGAAGAGTTAATTCGTGTCTTAACAGAAATCAATGATGATTTCATGGGATACTTTACAGTTTTTAGTCATTTTTACCTTCTCATCGCATGCATAGTATCTAATAAAAAAAATTGGATTCAGATTTTGATGCAAATTCGTGTTTTGAGTTCCAAAAAATATTTTTACCCATTTTTGGCTGCCTGTCTGTAATGACGGAAAACATAATAACTTTTGAAAAACACTACGGACGACTAAAAATAACTTCACGCCCGTAGCAAAGGTGATGAGAAAGTCACGTGATCGAAATATGCGAGTAGCAATTTTTTAATTCCTCAAAAATGTACCTGGGCAGAGTATAATTTATTCCTCGTTGTTCCATCTACATAAAACACATAAGTAGGAAGAAGAAAGGGAAATTAAAAAGAGGAAAATACCAGACCAAAGAGTGCGATAAACGCTGAAAGGATTATTATTTTTTAATGTTTCGTCGACTTTAAAAAAACTTTTATCTCTCAGCGTGTGTACTCGGAGTGCGTTGACCGCTTATGTGGAAAAAGAGGACTGAAATTAAACGACGCTATCGCTAAAAGCAACGGACCTCTTCATTTCGAAATCACCACCCTTAGCCCATGTCCTCCGGGTTTCCGGCTTCCTGAATCGAATATGAACGTCCCGACACTGTGGAATACCCGCAGCTCGGCATCGACCCTCTGTTTGAGAATGCATAATACATGCACGAAGGTCGAGAGCTCGCGGTTCTGCGGTGAAACGATAAATGTGCGTATACAAGCAGCGAGTTCGTGCATATTTGCAGGGTGCACCACCGACTATGTTTTCTACGTTGCTAAATAGAAAATTCACCATGAAGCGGAGAATTTTTTATTATCAATCTCGCACGAGAATTTCAAACAAATTCGCAATTTCTCACCGATGTCATTTGATGCAAACGGATCAAGAGACGCAGAGTCTTGATCCCAAATACTGAAAAAAAAAAATCAACAATGAAAATTCATAAAAATACTTTTTTTGGTCCTCCGGCCAAAAAGTGCACTTTTTACTAACTGTGACTTGCGAAAACTGCAGTTTCCTAATGTCATACTGAAAAGATTCGTTCAACACCCGAGAAAAATAGTAGATTAAAAAAATGTCATTGGTTAAAAAACAATTTGTTTTTGGTCTGCCAAAAACAAGTTGTCAATTTAATTTTACTTCTAATTTCTACAATTTCATACGAGATTGAAATGGGCAAAACAATATTTTATTATTTCAATGCTAAATGGGATTGTAATAATAAGAACTGGAGTTCATTTTAAAATACTTATTTTTGGCTGCCCGCAAACAAATTTTTGTTTAATTAATGAATTTATAAAAAAATCTATATCGTGTAATAATATTCGAAAGTTGGCGATTGCGACGAGTCTGAGGGTTACAATCAAACGAATCGCAAACGCCAATTTTCCTGTTTTTTTTAATCTCTGTAAATCTGATATCGCTAATAATTTCCTCAAACGCTAAAAAATTCTTTAAAAAAATTTCAAAAGAAGGTTTCATCTTAAGGAATATATTTTAAAAAAAAAATGTACAATGATTTCTTGATCTTGAGTTATTAATTGAAAAGCTATAAACTTCCAAACACCTTAAAATAGTGAGATATATAAACCTATTGCCTATTTTTTTAAATTGCATTTTTAATTTTTATTATTTACGTAATTTTTTAAATTGCCTTTTTAATTTTTATTATTTGCCTATTTTTTTAAATTATCTTTTTAATTTTTATTATTTACCTATTTTTTTAAATTGTCTTTTTAATTTTTATTATTTGCCTATTTTTTTAAATTGTCTTTTTAATTTTTATTATTTGCCTATTTTTTAAATTGTCTTTTTAATTTTTATTATTTCCCTATTTTTTTAAATTGCATTTTTAATTTTTATTATTTGCCGATGTGTTTAAATTGCCTTTTGAATATTTATTATTTGCCTATTTTTTTAAATTGTCTTTAATTTTTATTATTTACCTATTTTTTTAAATTGTCTTTATAATTTTTATTATTTGCCTATTTTTTTAAATTGCCTTTTTCATTTCTCTCCTTTGCCTATTTTTTAAATTGCATTTTTAATTTTTATTATTTACCTATTTTTTTTAAATTGTCTTTTTATTATTTATTAATCGCCTATTTTTCAAAAAATTCCTCATCTCTGTACATTAGTAGCTATAATATATACAACGAATCGAGCAGTATTATTCGTAATACGTTTACAACGAAACGATAATTCACACGTGAGCGTATTACCGATAATCGTCTATCCGAAGTAATAAATCGTATCTTAGCCTCGAATGGGGTTCGTTTGTTGAGCGTTCAAGTTGTTCTTCCTGCTCCTTCCTGCCGCATGTTCTCCGGAACGTATTCACGACGTGTATCATACAGCTTTGTAGACACAGACACACATAACGTGCACATAACTTGCACTCGGAGCTCTTTCGCCCCTAGCAGCGAAACAAAACTCGAAAAACATAACTCTCGAGCGTATGCAGACTTTATATATATACATATATATGCATAGGTGCATTCATGCAAGTGAGGAGGTTTCTATGGCAAATACACAGTGTTGTACAGAAGATATATATGCGCTTAGGAGCGTATATGTAGTTCCGAGCGTGTTTCAGGCACACGATACGAGGAATATGCCTCGTCCTTCGTGTTGCATGTGCTCACGAAGAGTATTACATAGCATGAAAGTAGTAGATAGTATTAGTGTGGTCGTGCGAGCTCTCCCGGTACTTTGAGCTCGTGGAAACATAAATATGCAGGTACGTGCTGCGTATCTACGTTTCGTGCGTCTTTATCGTCTACACTGAGTTTGCATTCGCTCTTTCGCGAGTACCTTTAGTTCTCTCGCTTTTTTTTTACATCCCTGCGCCCTTCGTACTCACGTTTTGTGCATCTTTGTCACTCAAACTTGGGCTACGTTCATTCTGACCCTTCAGTCCTTTTTTTTTCGGGGTAAAAGGAAAACTTTGTTGACTTGTTTACTTCAGATATTATATATATTAAATATATATATGTAATATAGATTATTGTGTATATTGGAAGAAAATATATTGTATTATACTATTTTATTGACAAAATAAAATATATTGTAATATTGTAGTATTAAAAAAATAAAAAGTAAAAATAGTATTAAAATAAAAAAATAGCAACATAAATTTCCCATCTTTAAATATTTATTGGTGGTCAATGTAAGTGGTGATATATTTTGAGTACAAGCTTGTGTTTCTTCGTTTTTTGCACTTTCTAACTATTTTTGTTTGAATTTAGCTTTTGGCAAGTGCGACGAATGATATTTTTGGCATTTCCGGATAACAAGGCACGAACTGCTTGGAGGAGATTAATAGGGTCATTGTCTGAGCGGTATTATGCTGAATCGAGAGGAAATGTGGAAGGTCTTTGATTCATTTATTTTTTTGAGGGCGACAAACGGTACTTTTTTTTTCATTTTTATTTATTCACTTTAAACAAACATACATATTTTGTGCACTGATAATAAATATTCAATTAATTAAATAAAATGGGACCGTTGATTTATGAGAAATTGGAATCAGCGCGATTTTTATAAAAAATTTTTAACGCTAATAAAAATATCGATTTCGTTTCAATGATTTGTTTCATTGAATAGCATTGAGAAAATATTATTCGATTCAAAGAATCTATTTAATTGGTTTAAATAAACGATATATTTGAAATCATGGCTTGAAATGAGCATTTATTTGACAACATGCTGTTTGTTGACTTGATTGAATTTTTATTAATTTTGTCTGTGAACTCTCTGACGTTTGCTAATTGTATTGTAAATTATGTTTGGCATGGAATTTAATGATTATCGATAGATTTCAATTTTATGATAATTTTAATAAAATACTCCTACAATAATGCCGAGTCTGAGCGGCAATCAACAAATTCAATGAAATCGAAATATATATTTTATTGATTAAATTTCGAATAAAAGATAATATAGTATAATACATTATTTCATTGGCGCCAAAAATTTCATTCAATCAAAAAAACCTCTCTCGATGTTAGCAAATATCCGTAAAAAAAAATTGGTAACAACATAAATCTCCCCCAATAAATATTTACAGCTGATCAATCTAAGTGGTCAGGAATTGAGATACATAAATTTCATCTATCTGCTGCTGCACTATTTTTCCTGAAGCTGACAGTGTTATTAATCCTGAGCAGCAGGTGGCTAGTCAGTTTCACCGAAAAATGGGTAAATGGTCGAAGCGTGGCACGAGATTTGGATATCGGAGCACCGTATCTCAAATGTTTATGAGATTAGCCGATCGCCCATCATTTTGTTCAGTACCACCAACTTGCCATTTTCAACGATATGTTTCATTGCATCGTATTGAGAAAATATTATTCCATTCAAAGAATCGAATGATATTTAATATCGAATTTAATAAGTATCAATAGGTTTCAATTTGATGATAATTTTAATGAAATACTACAATCATTCCAAGTCTGAGCGTAAAACAATAAATTCATTGAAGTAAATAAATACTACATTAGAATGAAATAAATATTTTATTGATTTAATCTCAAATAAAAGATACTACATTATAAGACATTATTTCATTGGCGCCAAATTTTTCATTCAGCCAAAAACACGTCTCTCAAAGTTAGCAAATATCCGTAAAAAATTTAGTAACATAGGGTAGAGTCACTAGTAAATGAACAGTTAAGCAGAACGATTTGTTCATCATGGGTTTCAATAAAATGTAACATTTTCAAACTACCTGCGAAAATTTTAATGGTCGACCAGAATGTCGAATAATGTGATGCAACTAGAAAAATATCGTATTTTCACCGCAAAGTAAATAAAAATAAATGCTAAAAGCCAAAAATCCAAAAACACCAGTAAATGAACGGGGAAATCTAACCTATACTTTCAGTCGAAAATAGGAAATAGGTTGTCTGCGAAAATAGACAAATTAAAAATTTAATATTCACCCAAAGCGTCAAAACTTCTCATGATCTCTCAAAAAGCTGTTGTTCATTCACTGGTGACTGTTCAATTACTGGTGCATTCACCCTAAATCTCCCGCATTAAATATTAATAGCTGGTCAATCTAAGTGGTCAAGATTTAAGATACATAAATGTCATCTATCTGCTACTGCACTATTTTTCCTGAAGCTGACAGTGTTATTAATCCTACACGGAAAAAAAGGCTTGGTTGGAACAGCCAAGTGCCTTGGTTATATATGCGCCAGACAATTAATTGGTTAGACCAACCAAGTTATTTGTTAGGCTACCAATTTCTTGGTTGGACTAACCAAATTACTTGGTAAGCTAATCAAGTGACTTGGTTAGACCAACCAAGAAATTGGTAGCCTAACAAATAACTTGGTTGGTCTAACCAATTAATTGTCTGGCGCATATATAACCAAGGCACTTGGTTGTTCCAACCAAGCCTTTTTTTCCGTGTAAGCTGCACACGGAAAAAAAGGCTTGGTTAAATACGCGTCAGCCGATTTCTTGGTTAGATCAATCAGATTGTTGGTTATGCCAACCAAGTTATTGATTGTATTACAATGCACTTGGTGGCGCTGACCAATAACTTGGTTGGTCTAACCAATTAATCGGCTGGAATATATATAACCAAGCACTTGATTATTCTACACCGAAAGAAAAGATTTCATTGAAGCCAAAGAAATGGGTGGATTGATTTTTTTTCTCATTGATTTCAATGAAATAGTGCATTTGAATTTCAAAGAGAACTTTTCATTGCCTGTAAATATAGATTTGCTTAGTGAGCACATAATAAATAAACAGTTTCATTGTTTTAAATAGACGTTTTCATTGGTTCAAAGAAACGTTTTCATTGATCTCTCTCTCGCACCTAACCTCACTTTTTTGTTTTCCGGTTCTCCCGAACGAACGGCTTTGAGTTTCGAGGAGCCAGAAGCTTAGCTTATTTCTGCCGTACTTCCTTACATACTCACAAAATTTGAGCTTTATCTGCCGCGTACTTCAGGAAAAAATAGGATTCGAAATTTTGAGCTGGTAAGAAGAAGGTTTCATTGAATCAGAGACGATATCTTTGAAATCAATGAAAAAGGTTCTTTGGTTTAAAGAAATGTTTTTTCGAATCAATGTCACTACTTTTCATTGAGTTTGAGATCATTCAAAGAAAAGATAGTATTGAAATTCAAGTATTTCATTTAATTGACAAAGATTTCCGTGAATCAACGAAACTTTTTCTCTCGGTGTAAAGTATTTTTTTCCCTGCAGGTGGTTAGTCAGTTTCACCGAAAAATGGGTAAATGGTCGAAGCGTGGCACGAGATTTGGATAACGTAGCACCGTATCTCAAATATTTATGGGATTAGCCGGTTGCCCATCGTTTTGGTCAGTACCACCAGCAACTCGCCACTCCGGCACATATCGTACGATATGTGAAAGCGTATATGAGGTACTAGATTGGAGTTAGCTATATATATATCGTAGTGTGAAGGCAACATTAATTTCTTTTTTAACTTGGCGTCGAGTCGCTACCGCGACTCTTGATACACAGGCAAAAGTAGGGTGCAAGCTAGCTCAGTTATTCTGATTCTACGGTTCTCTCACTGCCTAAGATATATATCCACAGGGACGAAATACTTCAGAGAGAGAGAGAAAGAGTTACATAGTGCCTCTACGCACGACATATGTCGTGACGTGAAGTAGCTATATAGCATGGTGAACCATTCGTTGAGTCGCCCCCTTCGTGGCTACTCCACACGCTTCTTCGAATCCTCGTATACTCCCCCAATCTGCTTTCATTCGTCCGGAATTTGATAGCGGAAAATGCAGTCAGCCAAAGTCAATAGTTTCCCCGAGCTTGTATTTCTTCTCCCCCATTTACAAGCGTGGCCCACGCTTGTAAATGTATTTGTCGAGCGTAACTGTGCCACGAGTTAATGCTACTGTTCGCGTTCAACTGAAAATAGAGTAATATCGCGAAAAGTTTTACAGTCTCCGGAAATATCCAGGAACCTCGAGGTTTCTGCAGTGTCGTTATTCGCTTTCTGCTTACAGGGTAGAAATTACATATTTGTTAATATTCGAGGAAATTAAGGAAAAATTATATCGCCTTAGGAGTTAAATCATTAATTATGGAATTGAAGAACATTGTATTTTTGCGATAGGAAGGAAAGAAATTGAGAATCGAGCAACTGAAGTTGACCGCATGAACAGGAAGTTAGAGCGCTAACTTCAGAAACTTCGCTGAGTGTCTCGCTTTTTTTTGTAGCCGTGTCACGTGCACTAGTTTTTGTTAAAAAATAAAATAAAAACGCGAAGTCTCGTGTTTTAGTGCACGTACTCGAAAGTCCGCGGAAAATTAAGTAGTAGTGTGGTTTTGCGGATGTACAGCATTTCATTCGCACGCTGTAGTAAAAAAGTATCACACTCGAACGAGGCGCAAACGTGACTGAAAAATTCTTTTACTACTTGGAAAATGTTTTATTCGCACTTGAGTATTGTTTTATTGGGTAAAGTAGCAAACTTAAGGGAAGAATTTTAAGTCGTAAGATCGATTTTGAGATTAAATTTACTATCGAGGTTTTGGGCTAAAGTCGATATTAAGGATGTTGTTCTTGTACATGAGATATCGAATTTTAACCTTCACTATCGTTCTGAAGTGGCATATTTCATCACAGAAACCCATTTCAAATTTTTTATTGTGATTTTTAGAAACAGTGATTTTTGTCTGTTTCTGATTCTGGAATTCACAGATCTGACTTTCGGTCGGAAAATCAGACCTACATTTTTTTCTTCAAGATATCAAATTTTATCCTTTACTATCTCTCACTAAGGGCATATTCCACCACAGAAAACACCCATTTCACAGATTTTTACTGTGATTAAAAAAAAACATGATTTTTGTCTGTTTCTGATTCTGAAATTCACAAATCTGACTTCCGGTCGGAAAATCAAACTTAAATTTTGTCTCTTCGAGATTATCGAATTTTGGCCTTCTCTACACCGAGAGAAGGATTATAGTACTCATTCCCAGATTTGTATAGTAATCGGGATCCAAAATGGAAACATGCCATTTTTTGCCAGATACACCGAGAGAAAAATATAGTACTAGTTCCCAGATTCGTATAGTAATCGAGATCCAAAGGGGAAACATGGAATTTTTTTCCAGACACATACAAAGATTTACTACACTGAGAGAAAATTATGGTATTAGTAACTATAAAGAGACAACTATTCATTTATGGTTGGTACAACCATTTTTTTATAGTTGACACAACTATTAAATAGTTACTATAACTAGCAAATAGTTACCATAACTATTTTCGTAATTATCGTAACTATAAAAATAGTTGCATGTAATAAAAATGAATAGTTGTCACTTTATAGTTGACTGTACTATTACGTTTTCATTGGGTGTAGGTGTCGCTCACTAACGTATTAAGCGTAAATAGTACAGAGGGCGACGTCTAGTAAATCTTTGTATGTGTCTGGAAAATAATGCCATGTTTCCACTTTCGATCCCGATTACTACACGGAGAGAAGGATCTGATAAAATTTACCAGACGCTATGGTAAAAATTGTCAAACGCGCTTGGTATTGGGAAGCCATAGCCGCCACCTGACGAAAAGTACGAGAACTATGAGAATTTCTACCATATACATAGAATTTTTTACCATATTTCGTGGTAAAAATTCCCGTAGTTCTAGTACTTCTTGATAGGTGGCGCCATGGCTCCCTTATACCAGGATTTAAGATGCTTTTTACTAGAAATATGGTAAAAAATATCAGATCCTTCTCTCCGTGTATACGAATCTGGGAATGAGTACTATATTTTTCTCTCAGTGTATCGTTCTCAAGTCGCATATTGTACCTTAGAAAGTACCGGTTACATGACTTTTTACGATGATTTTTAAAAAAGTCACTTTTGGTCAGTTCTTCACAGATTCGACTTTTGTTCGGAAAATCCAACCTAAAGAACCTAAATTTTCTTTTCTTCAAGATATCAAATTTTGGCTTTCACTATCGTTCCCAAGTCGCATATTCTACCACAGAAAACTCCCATTTCAAACATTTCTACTGTGATTAAAAAAAAAAGTGGTTTTTGTCCGTTTCTGATTCCAAAATTCACAGATTCGACTTCCGGTCGGACAATCCAACTCCAAATTATTTTTTTCGAGATATCGAATTTTAACTTTCACTATCGTTCTCAAGTGGCATATTCAATCACAGAAAAACCCATTTTTAACATTTTTACTGTGATTTAAAAAAAAAAGTGATTTTTGTCCGTTTCTGATTCCAGAATTCACAGATCCGACTACCAGTCGGAAAATACAACCAAAGATTACCAGATACTTACCAATTTTTTTCTTGACGTCATAATACTACTGTTACAGCATGCCCAACTTTATTAAAAAATGCAGAAATCTTAAACCTCAAGTATAACTTTAAGATCAAATTTCCGATTAAAAAATCGGCACTAACAAAAAGGCGCGTTGCAAATGTGTATTTGTGTTCAAGCTACCAAAGATTACCAAATACTTACCAGTTTTTTTCTTGACATCATAATTCTACTGTTACAGCATGCCCAACTTTATTAAAAAAATGCAGAAATCTTAAGCCTCAAGTTTAATTTCAAGATCAAATTTCCGATAAAAAAATCGGCACTAACAAAAAGTCGCGTTACAAATTCGTATTTGTGTTCAAGCTTAATAAAACCATGTAAATGAATTCTTTATTTATTTTTTTTTATTGCCAATATTCATATATGGAGTCACTCTTTGTTGCAAAATATTATTACTCCAACAAAATTGTCGTTTGAAAATGCCCGAGGCGAACTCTCGTAATTTTTCACATGCACGCAGAGGTGGAATTCATTGGAAACGTAAAGTATAACACAAGCTTAATGGTGTTTCAACCACGTATGTAGGAAGCTATAATAAATGTAGGTATGGTTTGGTTCGCACGTGAGAAGGCACAAGACATTAAAATGCTTGGTGGACGTTGAGGAACACGTTGACTCTCATACATACATGCATGAAGTCGAGCCAGAACGCGATGCTGCAGCTCATCGACGAGTCGCTCGCGCTCGTTGTATGTACATATGTGCAACGAGAAAGTCCCATCTGGAGGGTGCACGAATTTCATGTTGGTATCATCGGAGCCAGGATATAGATTCGACCCACGCTCAGCGTTCCAGTGCTCGACACATAAAAGATAGCACATGTAACACGGTACTATAATAATAATGCTGCTGGTGCACTCGTAGAAATATAGTATCTGCGACTCTGATGCCATACCCAATTTGTTCAAAGCTCTACACACACACACACACATTGCTTAGTTCAATATTTGCACTTCTGTTACACGCAGAAAAAAAAATTGGTAATATTAAATAAAATTATTTATTCAACATTTAATTATTTCAATCAATGAAAATTTACTTTCCAACAAATACGTATTTCATTCAATTTTTCAGTTTTTTTTATTTCCAACATATTTATTTATTTGAATCAACTTTCACTGTGCAGCGGACACGAAAAAAATATTTTATTTGTTGCTACTAAATACTTTCTGAAGCCGGAAAAAAAATCTAGTTAAAACGATCAAATACGTGTATTATATATTTTTTAATAAAATCAATTAGAGCTATCTTATAATCCAATATATATTTATTTCCTTTCATCAATGAATTTTATTACTATCAACATGCAACATTTATCGATTTGATTTAATTCTTGTCGTATATTTATATCAAAATTATATATTCTTTAAATCTCCTGGCTCGACGGTCTCCAGAATTAAGCAGCATTATTTGCGGTCGTAACTTGGATGGGTGACCGCTTAGCCGCGCACTGGTTAGCGCGCCAAATGCGGGAGGCAGTTTCTGAGCTTTTAAGGGATAGAATGAGGAATATGCCGATAAAAAAAAAAAATTTTAAATCAACATTTATATGTCCGCCGATCCAAATAAATATTTCTTAGATTTGAATATATTTACTATTCAATAATTATATTAATTACAAATCAAAAAATTTATTTGACGTGAATGGAAGTCTAGTAGGTCGACATCCAAATAAGAAATTTTATTTCCGATGCGTAGATTTTAGTCCCGTTAACAAGATCTTTTTTCTGGGTGCAAATTGGTGAAAAATAAAATTGGTCAACAAATGTTTCGACAACCTATTTTTTTTTCGTCAGAAATAATTCCTTCGTTTTTCTGAATACGCACGAATTTTTTCAAATTTTCTAATTCACTTTGAATTTTTCGTTTTTTTTTAAATGGAGAAAATGCCAAAATTCGAAGTGAATAAAAAAATTTGAAAAAAATCATGCGTATTCAGAAAAATAAAGGAATTATTTTTACCGAAAAAAAATTAGGTTGTCGATAGATTTGTCGAACAATTTTATTTTTCATTAATTTGTTAATAACATTTTGGAATTATTATTATGCAAAATTAATCTTTTCCACACCTTAAATATGCATGATTTTTTTCAGATTTTTGTATTATCAAGAAGTGCTTGCAATTCCCTCTCATTTTTCGAAAACTTATGCGAACTCGCGATACTACACCGAGAGAAAAAGTTTCATTGATTCACGGAAAACTTTGCCAATAAAATGAAATACTTGAATTTCAATACTATCTTTTCTTTGAATGATCTTAAACTCAATGAAAAAGTAGTGACATTGATTCGAAGAAACATTTCTTTAAACCAAAGAACCTTTTTCATTGATGTCAAAGATGTCGTCTCTGATTCAATGAAACCTTCTTCTTACCATCTCGAAATTTCGAATCCTATTTTTTCCTGAAGTACGCGGCAGATAAAGCTCAAATTTTGTGAGTATGTAAGGAATTACGGCAGAAATAAGCTAAGCTTCTGGCTTCTCGAAACTCAAAGCCGTTCGTTCGGGAGAACCGGAAAACAAAAAAGTGAGGTTAGGTGCGAGAGAGAGATCAATGAAAACGTTTCTTTGAACCAATGAAAACGTCTCTTTAAAACAATGAAACTGTTTCTTTATTATATGCTCACTAAGTAAATCTATATTTACAGGCAATTAAATGTTCTTTGAAATTCAAATGCACTATTTCATTGAAATCAAAGAAATATTTCGTTGAAATCAATGAAAAAAAAATCAATCCACCCATTTATTTAGCTTCAATGAAATCTTTTCTCTCGGTGTATTCGAAAGGACCACCTTAATATCGAATATAATAGTGTGTCCAATACCGCAAAGTTTCCGTGACGATCGATGCTGGTAAACGTGCGACGAGGGATGAGGGTGCGAGACACGAGGACGCAATTTGTTCGAACCATCCGGTCGCAACGCTATTTTACGTCTTGTTCCTTCTGCGAACATTTTCCTGTCGCTATATTGTATTCCATATATACTCTACAGTGGTTATTGTGCAGTGTACAGTGTTGGTACAGTCAGGCGCCGCCGCCCTGTACTTAGAGTAAATGGGCTCACGTGGAAGCGGACACATTGGGCATTGTAGCGAGGGCATTACGATTGTAAGGCACGTGCAGCCGTCCATGTCACGTGACTCTTGATATTCCGCACTACAAAACCTATATACACATTATATTGTCCAGTATTACGATTGAGATATAACGACACAAGATTTTATCCACACGTTTCAGCTGAGAAACGAAATTACGATAAGTCTTGATGGATAAATAATTTACCTTCATTCATCTTTTTTTTTAGAGCTTAACGAGGGGAACGATTTTATAGTGTGCAGTGCTAAAAATAATATACACTGTAAAAAAAAATCTACTTGAAATTTAGTGTATTTTTGCCGGAAGTTTTTATTCATAAACTGGTATATTAAATTTAGTATACAAGTGTAATGTAAAATTAATGTATGGTACAGCACATTCAATAATTTACTTTCATTTTACAGTAAAAGTACTTGAATTTCAATAATTTGTCTTAATTTTATTGGAAAAGTACAGTGTTAAAAATATTTTGAAAATTAATATATGTATTGGAAGTTCTTTTTCAGATACAGTATATTAAATTTCATTTAATATACAGTATAATATATAAATTTCATTTAATATACAGATATGTCGTAAAATTCCAATAATTATATTATAAACACAAGTTTTATGAAGTATTTAGTATACTGTATATTAATTTTACAACAATTTCTTTGTGTATTAATTAATATTTGTGTATTAAATTTAATATACGCGTATCCGCAAAAAAAAACTTCCAATACTTTATATTAATTTTCATACAAAAATTTCTAACAGTGTACATGAATTTCATACCACAATCGTATATTAAATTTCGATGGGTGGGGTGTCAAAATAGCAAATGGTCAAAAAAGCGAATTTCAAAATAAGGAACGTTTAAAAATAGAATCGCCATCATTTCGAAATTCACTATTTTAGCCATTCGCTACTTTGATTGCATTTTAATAAAATGGGGGTCAAAATAGCGAATGGCTAAAATAGTAAATTTCATAATGATGGCCATTCTATATTTAGGCGTTTCTTATTTTGAAATTCGTTATTTTAGCCATTCTCTATTTTGACCCTCACCCATACGGTATATTAAATTTGATTTAATACACAGATATGTTGGAAAATTCCAATAATATATTATAAACACAATTTTTATAATGTATTTGGTACACTGTATATTAATTTTACAACAATTTTTTTGTATGTTAATTAATATATATTAACTTCCAATACTTTATATTAATTTAATTTTAATTATTAATTAATTAATTTAACTTTATATTAATTTAATATATATTAACTTCCAATACTTTATATTATCTTTCATCAAAAATTTTTTTAACAGTGTGATAAAAGTTCACGTTGAGCATTGCATTTGAGTCAATCTTTACATTAACTTTACAACGTGTTTTATCTGTTGGTCTTTATCGTTTTTTGGTCCGTGAGTTTTAGAGATATTTTAGAGAAACAGCAAAGAGAGAGTGATACACGAATTATACACATCAACATTATCAACATGTATCAACAACGTATACATTTCAATTTATATGTGTGTATATATATATATGGCGAATAGGGTACGGTGGAAGGGTTTATAATGTATTTAGTACACTGTATATTAATTTTACAACCATTTTTTTTGTATGTTAATTAATATATATTAAC
The DNA here is from genome assembly GCA_963970395.1 of Ephialtes manifestator. Classification (NCBI taxonomy): domain Eukaryota; kingdom Metazoa; phylum Arthropoda; class Insecta; order Hymenoptera; family Ichneumonidae; genus Ephialtes; species Ephialtes manifestator. The sequence continues at coordinate 35,817,946 of OZ019971.1, read as the reverse complement.
TTCCAATACTTTATATCAATTTTCATTAAAAAAAATTTTAACAGTGTGATAAAAATTCACGTTGAGCATTGCATTTGAGTCAATCTTTACATTGACTTTACAACGTGTTTTATCTGTTGGTCTTTATCGTTTTTTGGTCCGTGAGTTTTAGAGATATTTTAGAGAAACAGCAAAGAGAGAGTGATACACGTATTATATACATCAACATTATCAACATGTACACAATGGATACATTTAAATTTATATGTGTATATATATATATGGCGAATAGGGTACGGTGGAAGGGTTTATAATGTATTTGGTACACTGTATATTAATTTTACAACCATTTTTTTGTATGTTAATTAATATATATTAACTTCCAATACGTTATATCAATTTTCATTAAAAAAATTTTTAACAGTGTGATAAAAATTCACGTTGAGCATTGCATTTGAGTCAATCTTTACATTGACTTTACAACGTGTTTTATCTGTTGGTCTTTATCGTTTTTTGGTCCGTGAGTTTTAGAGATATTTTAGAGAAACAGCAAAGAGAAAGTGATACACGTATTATATACATCAACATTATCAACATGTACACAACGTATACATTTAAATTTATATGTGTATATATATATATGGCGAATAGGGTACGGTGGAAGGGTTTATAATGTATTTAGTACACTGTATATTAATTTTACAACCATTTTTTTGTATGTTAATTAACATATATTAACTTCCAATACTTTATATCAATTTTCATTAAAAAAATTTTTAACAGTGTGATAAAAATTCACGTTGAGCATTGCATTTGAGTCAATCTTTACATTGACTTTACAACGTGTTTTATCTGTTGGTCTTTATTGTTTTTTGGTCCGTGAGTTTTAGAGATATTTTAGAGAAACAGCAAAGAGAGAGTGATACACGTATTATATACATCAACATTATCAACATGTACACAACGTATACATTTTAATTTATATGTGTATATATATATATGGCGAATAGGGTACGGTGGAAGGGTTTATAATGTATTTAGTTCACTGTATATTAATTTTACAACAATTTTTTTGTATGTTAGTTAATATATATTAACTTCCAATACTTTATATTAATTTTCATTAAAAAAAATTTTAACAGTGTGATCAAAATTCACGTTGAGCATTGCATTTGAGTCAATCTTTACATTGACTTTACAATGTGTTTTATCTGTTGGTCTTTATCGTTTTTTGGTCCGTGAGTTTTAGAGATATTTTAGAGAAACAGCAAAGAGAGAGTGATACACGAATTATATACATCAACATTATCAACATGTACACAACCTATACATTTAAATTTATATGTGTATATATATATATGGCGAATAGGGTACGGTGGAAGGGTTTATAATGTATTTAGTTCACTGTATATTAATTTTACAACAATTTTTTTGTATGTTAATTAATATATATTCTTTCCATGGTATGGCTTCAATCGCCTTTTACCGCCCATCCCACCCTTCCTCCTATCACTCCCTACCCGCACTTCGTTAAGCTAACCTAACTTTCCATGCGGCCGCAGCCGACTTAGCTACACTGTACCGCATTCGTCATGAACACGGGGAAACTGCGGAAAACCCGTGCTGGTACAGACGGCCATATATTCTTCTGATCTCCCGGTGTATATACGAAAGTAAAGTACTTAAGTGTAGACACCGAGGTCTCAGAAAAACTGACCTCCCGCTCACTGATTGATATGCCAGCCGGTGCACGGCTAAACGGTCACCCATCCAAGTTATGGCCGCAAACAATGCTGCTTAACTCGTGGGACCGCCAGAGCCGTACACCGACCGCACAACCATCAGTGTCGGTTTAATTTAACTTTATATTAATTTAATATATATTAACTTCCAATACTTTATATTAATTTTTATTTAATAATTTTTTAACAGTGATAAAAATTCACGTTGAGCATTGCATTTGAGTCAATCTTTACTTTGACTTTACAACGTGTTTTATCTGTTGGTCTTTATCGTTTTTTGGTCCGTGAGTTTTAGAGATATTTTGGAGAAACAGCAAAGAGAGAGTGATACACGTATTATATACATCAACATTATCAACATGTATACAACCTATACATTTAAATTTATATGTGTATATATATATATATATATATATATATATATATGGCGAATAGGGTACGGTGGAAGGACAGGGGGTGGTTTGATCGAGGGCGCCGTAGTAAACGAGGGAGGCGCGGTCGTCTCGCTGCGATTTCCTCACCAATAGTACCTATACTAGAAGCAGAGAACTTGTATATAGCTCAGCGAACATTGAACGAAGGCTGAACGCCCAAGCTCGGGATTTCTACCCGAGGTTGCCTCGCTGTACAATTTTACGTCTCGTTTCGGGTCGTCCCGTTTACTACCCCATACTTATTCCCGCAAAAGCTGTTCTCGCGTACCTTTTTCACTCTCTGCCTTCTCCCTAGCACTGTGCGCATCATCACGCCGTGATAAGCGTCTGTGAGGGACGGACGAGCAGTCATTTTTATTTTTTTTTGCCTTCACTGTACTTTTCTCGTATATACGTTTTCGTTGGTTGCACGACTCAAAAAGCATCCAGTAGTTTTTTGGATTATTCAATCAAGCACCATGATTTAATAGTCGTTAAATGGAGTTAGTGACAACGCTACTGGAATTTAAAAAAAAAAAGCAGTAATTTTTTTACACTGAGAAAAGTTCAGGTGATAGCTATTTGAATATTGTGTGTTTTATTATACAAATAGTTACGTGTTGCATAATTTCTTTGCTGCTTATATTATTAACTATTAATTATTATACAAATAGTTACGGGTAGCATATTTCTTTGCTGCTTATATTATTAACTATTAATTATTATACAAATAGTTACGTGTAGCATAATTTAGTTACTGGTTATATTAATTATTGTTGCGGAAACAATAAAAATTAATTGTCCTTTCAGGGAACTATGTGTATGGTAGAATTAAACATAAATTTTTCTGTTTGTACAATATTAATTCTTTTTTTAAGCATTTAAAGTACTTTTTTTTAATGAGTCGGTATTCACATAGAAATAAAAATATATGTACAATATATTCGCATATAGAATTTTTTGGCGCTGAAAAAATATATATATATATATATTTCACATAATTCCATATATATATATATATTAGGGTGGCCCAAATTTCAGCTGTATTTTTTAATTTTTGGTCTCACCCCATAAAATAGTTGTTTTCGGTGAAAAAACAATTTTCATGAAAAATGGAGATTGCGAAAAATTATTTAGAGATCGCTCAACAATTTTGAAAATTTCCGAAACGTTTTCTTTTTCTTCATTTTTTGTAATCTCTCACCCCTCATATCATCTTGTTATCTCATTCCTAGTTTATGGTCGAAATTTTGGAAAAAAATATTAACTTCAAAACGTCGCTCAATGACAAAAAACATTTTGGAATTTATTTTCAATTTTTATTTTTTTCTCAACTTTCACCCCTGATTTTCACTCATTATCAGACGTCTAGTTCATAGTTTAAAAAATGTTATGAAAATATTAACGTTAGGCTGTCGCTGAAAGAAGTAAGTCGTTTTTTTTTTTTGGTAATCGAGAATCGCGAAAACCGACTTATTTCGTTCAGCGATCGCCTAACGTTAATATTTTCATAACATTTTTTAAACTATGAACTAGACGTCTGATAATGAGAGAAAATCAGGGGTAAAAGTTGAGAAAAAATAAAAATTGAAAATAAATTCCAAAATGTTTTTTGTCGTTCTGAGACGTTTTGAAGTTGATATTTTTTTCTAAAATTTCGAACATAAACTAGGAATTAACTAGGAGTTAACAAGATGATATGAGGGGTGAGAGATCACAAAAAATGAAGAAAAAAAATCTTTTCGAACATTTTCAAAATTGTCGAGCGACCTCTAAATAATTTTTCACAATCTCCATTTTTCATGAGAATTGTTTTTTCACCGAAAACAACTATGTTATGGGGTGAGACCAAAAATTAAAAAATACAGATGAAATTTGGGCCACCCTAATATATATATCTCATTTATTTTGCATATAATTTTGCCAATTAATTTAGCCTGATGGACAAATTTTTAAAATCCACGCGAAACTCGATCTTGAACGTTTAATTTTGTATAAAACTATATACAATAATTTTGGCTTAATTTGACTAACATTGCCGTCATTTTTATTTTGATTTTTTCGCCTTCGTTGTATTACTCGTATATACACTTTCGTCAGTTGCACATCACAAAAATCATCCAGTAGTTTTGGATTATTCAATCATGGATCATGATTTAATAGTTGTTAAATGGAATTAGACATGAAAGTATTTGAAATACATTTTTATTGAATGAAATCGAGTTCAAATTGAAGTCTAATATTCCTCGTACCTAATCGAATTATTTAAAGTAGACATTCCTCCAAATTAGTGTAAGCGAGCGGAAGTTATACGCTTACAGTAATTTTTAAATGAAAAACTTATCTTTATCTTCCAAGCGAGACAAATTTTCCATTCAATTTTACGCCATTTATTTGACCAAACGTCTAATTTCGTTCCAAGAATTCGAGACTCAATATTAATAAATAAAAAAATACAACCGAAGTCGTTGAGAGAGTCTGTAACAATATTTGCCGAGTTACCGCTGTGAACGCTTCCATAGTAGCGAAGTAACGAGAAAAAGAGGAAGATTGCCCGAGCAGGAGAGCTAATAATACATACAAAAGCGGGGAACCGCTAATTTCTGTATTCCACAACGCGCGAAAACGTTTTACGGTTTCCCGGTAAACCGGTAGTGTGTTCTATCTCCGTTGCTGCTGTTGCGAGCAGAGGGCGAATCGATTAGCCCCGAGTTCCGTCGAGCTCGTTACCAGCGGAATAGCATCACGCAAGTACCATCTTCCATCTAGTGTATACACGGTTCTCCAGCTACGGCAGAAAGATTTGAGAGTTATTTTGAGAAGATGAAAGGGAAAGGATCACAGCTAAGCGTATAGGTATATGTATAATGAGTCTGCAGGCGTGTATATTTTGCCGACTGAGAGACACGACGATACTGGAAGAGGAGAAGGGCGCTCATGAGGGCTGCAAGAGAGAAAGAATGGCTTAAGGGATCTTTCCAGTGTGAAAAAAAAAATCGTAATTTTTTTTTGTCTTATCCATTAGTATATACGGTCAAAAACATCCTCTCAAATTTTTAAAGCGAAATTCGAAATACTTCGCTGGCATACTTTATGGACCTGGCATCGCCGATTAGTCGTAAGTACACAATTTAGGTATATGAAATTTCTACACTCGAAACTTTAAACGCGTTTTTCTCGAAACGACATTTTTCAAAACGGTGGACATTCTCCAGGGAACAGTTTTCAAGCGATCGTTTTCAAATTGTAGGAGAACATTCTTCACACTACTCTCTATCGTGCTCTAGAAGATTTTTTTTAATCTTCCTATTTTTTTAAAAGAAAAACTGTCGAAAAAAACGGCTAAAATCGGTACTTTTTGTTCGAAGCGCCGCCATTTTGTTAATTTTGATTAAAAAAAGCCTCCAAAGCGCGATAGCCAAACGCATACTAATTAATAATCCTTTGGGTTTTTTTAAGATCAAATTTGCGACCCCTAGGATGTCCACCATGAGCCTATCTTTTTTATCAATATTATTTCCAACAATTAAAAAAAAATGTTAACAATAAAAATCGTTTTATAAAAAATCATTTTCTGTCATTCATGATTACCTAAATATGTCATAAAAATTTCAGATTGATCGGCGTATAGTAGCCGTCCGAAAAAAAACCGTGAAAATAGGCTATTTTTCGGGCCGTCACACTGGAAAACGCCTGGAAAGAAAAAAAAAATTGTTCAACAAATTATCCGTCAACCTAACTTTTTTTTCGAATAAAAATGATTCGTTAATTTTTCTAAATACGTATGAATTTTTTCATAATTTTTTCTAATCATCGAAATTTCGTTTTTTTGGAATTCATTTTTTTTTTTAATGCATGTTAAGTCGCGAATTTTTCATATATGCTTGTCACAAAACCACCCATTACACCCAAGAAGTTTCGAAACGATTGATCAAATAAATTCACGAATACAGCTCGTACAAGAAAAAAAACTGCAATTTTCAAACATTAGACAAAATTCTGAAAAAATTTATACGTATTCAGAAAATTTAAAGAATCATTTTCATTCGAAAAAAAAGTTAGGTTGACGGATAATTTGTTGAACAATTTTTTTTTCACCTATTTGTTAATAACATTTTGCAATTATTAATATGCAAAATTAATCTTTTCCGCACCTTTTGTATGCTTGATTTTTTTCAGATTCTTATTCCATCGAGAAGTGTTCGAATTTCTCTCTGAATTCTCACTTTTCAGGAAGCTGAGCACCCCATCGCGCTCCTACATCCTTAAGTGCTCCGTGAACTCTCCTTCGAGTGTTACGCACGAATATAGATGCGGAATAATGGCAATTTTAGATTCAGACATTAATTATTTTGTAATTCGTTATTTTAGCCATTTGGCATTTTGATAATTTACTATTTTGACCCACACCCGGAGATTTCTCTGTGTGTAATCGTCTGGTCAAATTCAAATCCCATAGCTACATCACAGATGACATGACAGGTCATAAATTCTCCGTAACAAATAGCCAATACCGAGGATAATATTTTTAGACTTCAATGTACAAAGAAGTCACTTTACTTCAAGTTTCTTTGTGTCATAGGGAACATAGGAGTTAAGGCAATATTGTGCGAGCGAAGGAGTAATAATACCTACATGTGGCGACATACATATAAAGGCACGCACAATATTCCGTCTGGGCGGGTTCGTGTCGGGTCGGTAGGGTCGCGAAGGTCGGACGAATAATCGTTGGAATAACACAAGAAGAGGAGAGAAAGGAGAAGAACACGCGAGGTATAAGCCTGAGAGAGAGAATGAGTATACGACCATCGTTGAAATATATTATTCCGCACCTATATTCGTGCGTAGCACTCGAAGGAGAGCTCACGAAGTACTTAAGCCACTATTTCTCCCTTGCAGCTCTCATGAGCGCCCTTCTCATCGTTCTGTATCGTCGTGTCTCTCAGTCGGCGAAATATACACGCCTGCGGACTCATTATATATACCTATACGCTTAGCTGTGATCCTTTCCCTTTCATCTTCTCAAAATAACTCTGAAATTTTTGTTCCCCTAGCTAATCATTTGCTGTATTCAATTATATTTTTTTGCTTAGTGCAGAAAGGGCCTTTTGGATTTAGAGCAAAAATACCGAGAAAAAATCTTTGCAAATTGCTTTCTTATTATTGTTGGATTTTTACAAATCTATCTCTATGAGGAAGCATGTTAATCTATTTTGGCTTTCTCATAGAGGAAGCTTTGTAAAAATCCAACAATAATGAGGAAGCAATTTGCAAAGTTGTACTTTGCAGCCGTGTTTTAAAAAAATTTTAATGGCATTAGCTTTGAACCCCTTGACAGATTCTCGCCCAATTCGAACTGATGCTTAGTTTACCCACACTCTACTTGTGGACCAAATTTGAGCCCGAGATCTTAAAAATTGCGGAAGTTAGAGTACGAACAAAAAATTCAAAATGCCATAAATTTTAAACCCCTTGATGGATTGACGTCAAATTCACTCCTAAACTTTATTTAATAACAGCGCACTTGTGGATCAATTTTGAGCCCGAAATCTTAAAAATTGCGAAAGTTAGAGCACGAACAAAAAATGTCAACAATTTTTTAAATGCCATTAATTGTGAACCCCTTAATGGATTGACACCAAATTTAATCCTAAATACTATTTGATAACAGTCCACTTCTGGTCCAAGTTTGAGCCGGATATCATAAAAATTGCGGGAGTTAGAGCCCGCGCTGACATTCTCCAAAAAATTCAAAATGCCATAAATTTTGAACACCTTGATGGATTCACTCCAAATTCAATTCCATACCTTGTTTAACGGGTGAGGGTCAAAATAGCGAATGACCAAAATAGCGAATGGTTAAAATAGCGAATTTAAAAAAAAAGGAACGTCTGAATCTAGAATGGTCATAATTATGAAATTTGCTATTTTAACCATTCGCTATTTTGGTCATTCGTTATTTTGACTCCTAATCTTACTAAAATGCAATGAAAATGGCGAATGGTCAAAATAGCGAATGGCTAAAATAGCGAATTTCATAATGATGGCGTTTCTATATTTAGAAGTTTCTTATTTTGAAATTCGCTATTTTAACCTTTCGCTATTTGGGTCTTCCGCTATTTTGACCCCCACCCTGTTTAACGACAGTTTATTCGTGGTTCAAATTTGAGCCCGATATTTTAAAAACACACACACATACAGACATTTTTTCTAAACCACTTTTCTCGACGTTTTAGATTATTCTGAGTATCCTGACATGAAAATCTCGAAAAAAAATTTTTTCACGAAAACAAAGCTTCCTCTACGAGGAAGCAAAAGTTTCATTGATTCACCGAAATGTTTACCAATGAAATGAAATACTTGAGTTGCAATACTATTTTTTCTTTGAATGATCTCAAACTCAATGGAAAGTAGTGACATTGATTCAAAGAAACATTTCTGTAAACCAACGAACCTTTTTCATTGATTTCAAAGAAATCGTCTCTGATTCAATGAAACCTCCTTCTTACCACAGCTGAAAATTTCGAAACCTATTTTTTCCTAAAGTACGCGGCAGATAAAGCTCAAATTTTGAGAGAATGTGCGTAAATATGGCAGAAATAGGCTAAGCTTCTGGCTCCTTGAAACTCGAAACCGTTCGTTCCGGAGAACCGGAAAACAAAAAAAAAGTGAGGTTAGGTGCGAGAGAGACATGCCTATACGCGTTGTAAGTTCGTGATTACCAGAGAATTTAGTTATGTTAACCAAATCTTTGAATCAATGAAAACGCTTCTTTATATCAATGAAAACGTCTCTTTAAAACAATGAAACTGTTTATTATATGCTCACTAAGTAAATGTTTCTTTACAGGCAATGAAATGTTCTATAATTTAAAAGTGCATTAAATTTCAAGTAGATTTTTTTTTACAGTGTATATAATTTTTTTACTTGAGCGATCATCGTTGAAATACATTATTACGTAATTCGCTATTTTGATCATTCGTTATTTTGACCCTTAACTGTTGGAGGGTGATGGTGAAAATATCGAAATAGCGTTTCTCAATGAACGATGAAGGGTTAAGTCGGGTTCGCGAAAACACACTGAAATTTTTTTTTAATTAACTCTGGTTCTTATTCGTTCAATCCCATTTAACATTGAAATAATAAAATATTAGACACTCATAGTAAATATAAACATCCTACAGAATCTCTTTTCGAAATCATCACCACCTTATCCGTCTAAATAATGATAACACCAAAACCAGAGTAACATATCTATACACTTATTAATATTAGTCTTTGTACTAACATTTTAAAAAGGTAAACATTGTTTCGTAAAAAATATTGTAAACTCGATTCTATTATCAAATAATAAACGAAACACCCTACTCAACGATAATAACCAGGCTAAAGGACTTTGGTCAATGGCCAATTGGCCTTGCGTACCTTACATTTGTATATATATAAATTTTATACAAAAAAAAAAAAAAAAAAAAAATTATACGCATCGTCAATCAACAAACAGTTACTACTACTAAAATATTATTTTGCTTATTTTAGAGTTGTTGTTTCGATTTTTCATGGAATTGGAGGAATTAGAATTCAAATTAAGTTGATAACGTTTGTTTTTGGCAGCCTGCAAACGATGAATTTGTTGAATCAATGACATTTTTTTTTCAGTGTACGCAATGGACGAAAACAAGATGTGGGAATTGTGTTGATGGGAGAGAATGACGTATGTGTGAGGAGAGGGAAAGTACTGGGGGCTTCATGCACCCACTCGCAGCACATATGTGAGTCGGCGAGAAGAAAGACATGCATTGTACGAGACCGCGTGGCCGCGAGGGCCGCAAAAAAAGGAACGAGTGAAAATATCGAGAAGAATTTTTTAAGCGCATCGAGAGGGTACGACTGAGTGACGAAGAGCGTAGACACCTACAACCTGTGGAACAACTCGCTTTCTCTCTGTTATTTCTCATTCCCCCTTTTGCGCTGGTCCTTTGTGCATTCGTCGAGCTGGAGGGCCAACCGGTCTCGTACTCTTCACCATTAAGACTTTCTCAATCTTAAAGCCTCTTAGGCATCTATTCTCCAATATTACCTAGGACCTTGAAGTAAAATTATGTTTTGAAAAAGACGTACTTACTGTAAATTAGAATGTCGAATTTGTTATTACGAATAGCCTTTTGGATTTCGTGGATTGTTCCGTAGAGAGGAATAAGATATTATTCAACGTGGAATACAGAATGACGACATTTCGCTTGCATATGAAGTAGTTTTTTGTATCGTTTCTCTCATATATTCTCTCATATATTGTTTCTCATATTGTCATGCCAAATGCTACAAATAACTAAAGAATCATCCATTCGTTACGATATTTTATTCCTTATTATCCTTGCAGAAACTTGGACAACTTTTTACGATTGTTGGCTTAGATTCAAGATAAGTATGGTTACCCATTATAAATTTTTTTGTCACTGGTAAATCATGTTTTAATCGACGTTTTCTTCTAAAAAGAGGCCTTATATCTCAAGAACTTGAAATCAGGTAGCCTATTAGTTTATTGTCATCAACATTTCTTTTTAAACACTTTTTATCCTCATGAGATTTTTTGTTTCATGAGATTGAACATTGTTGAATTCCGAGCGAAATCAATGTAGAATTGCGGTGGCACTTTGCGCATTCGTCAAAACTGGAGGGTCAATCGGTCGCGTACTGTTCACCATTAAGACTTTCTCTATCTTAAACCCTTTTCGGCATCTATTCTCCGATAGTACCTTGAAGTAAAATTATGTTTCGAAAAAGAAATATTTAGTGTAACTTACAATTTTAAATCTATTATTACGAATAGCCTTTTGGATTTCATGACGAATAAAATATTCAATGTGTCAGTACAGAATGATGACAATGATGACATTTCGCTGTAGCATGCAAAGTTTTGCAGATAATTAAAAAATTATCTATCTATATCCGTGGGTTTTTCTTCATATTTTATTCTTTATTATCCCTGCAGAAATTTGGATTTCTTTTTACAGTTGTTGGTTTAGGTTCGCTGTAACTATGATTATCCATTATATTTTTTGATCACTGATAAATCCTATTTTCATGGACATTTTCTTCTATGAGAACGATTTGAAATCTGGTCGCTTATTATGTCATTATAATCAACATTTTTTATCCTCATGTAATAAATACTCAATACAAGTTTTTCATAGAAGAGATTTTGTTTTTGCCTTGTGAGATTGAACAATGTAGAAATCAGAGCGAAACGCACATAGAAAGTGAGTTGTGTATAGTGAAGTTTGTGCGGCACTTTACCCTTCATCAGAATACGCACAGAGTGTCCCGTTGTATGTAGACCGAAGCCTAAAGAACGCGAGGCGATCCCTGTTGTTGACCTGTCGGCACGTTTGGCGACGCGAACTCCACAGGCCGACGCCACGACAGTTTCAATCACTCGTCGTCGACTGTTCTCATTGTTGGACCACGAGTTTCTCTATCTATAGTAGTAACAGCTGCAACAGTAGTAGTAGCCGTAGTAGTATCACCCGAAATGCATCGACCGTGACAGTGTCTCTAGCGAATGTACCGGGTGTTCGGCCCGTCGAAATTATGTTCAGTAGGGGTCACCGTGGCTATTCGGGTCATTTTTGACTTTCGATTTTTTTTCTTTTAATCGGCTGCACGGATCGCATTAAAACTATTACCATTTTTTAGCGTGATAATTGAGCCAATCATGCTGCAATTTCCAATCCTCTAGACAATCGACGGGACCTATGGTAAACAGTTACATGAGTAAAAATCCTATAAAATTCGAAACGAATTTTAGATAGAGCTCAAATTTAATATCATCGCACAGAGTTTTTATTTTATATCAAGAATTTAATCAGACAGTGCCTCTAGCGAATGTACCGGGTGTTCGGCCCGTCGAAATTATGTTCAGTAGGGGTCACCGTGGCTATTCGGGTCATTTTTGACTTTCGATTTTTTTTCTTTTAATCGGCTGCACGGATCGCATTAAAACTATTACCATTTTTTAGCGTGATAATTGAGCCAATCATGCTGCAATTTCCAATCCTCTAGACAATCGACGGGACCTATGGTAAACAGTTACATGAGTAAAAATCCTATAAAATTCGAAACGAATTTTAGATAGAGCTCAAATTTAATATCATCGCACAGAGTTTTTATTTTATATCAAGAATTTAATCAGACAGTGCCTCTAGTGAATGTACCGGGTGTTTCGGCCCATCGAAATTATGTTCCGCAGGGGACACTGGGGCTATTCGGGTCACCTTCGACTTTCGATTTTTTTTCTTTTAATCGGCTGTATGTATCGCATTAAAAGCATTACCATTTTTTAGCGTGATAATTGAGCCAATCATGCTGCAATTTCCAATCCCCTAAATAATCGACGGGACCTATGACAAATAGTTACATGAGCAAAAATCCTATAAAATTCGAAAGGAATTTTAGATTCAGCTCAAATTTAATATCATCGCACAGAGTTTTTATTTTGCATTAAGAATTTAATAAGATAGTGTCTCTAGCGAATGTACCGGGTGTTCGGCCCGTCGAAATTATGTTCTGTAGGGGACACCGGGGCTATTCGGGTCATTTTTGACTTTCGATTTTTTTTTCTTTTAATCGGCTGCACGGATCGCATTAAAACTATTACCATTTTTTAGCGTGATAATTGAGCCAATCATGCTGCAATTTCCAATCCTCTAGACAATCGACGGGACCTATGATAAACAGTTACATGAGTAAAAATCCTATAAAATTCGAAACGAATTTTAGATTCAGATCAAATTTAATACAACGCACAGAGATTTTATTTTACATTAAGAATTTAATCAGACAGTGCCTCTAGCGAATGTACCGGGTGTTCGGCCCGTCGAAATTATGTTCAATAGGGATCACCGGGGCTATTCGGGTCACTTTTGACTTTCGATTTTTTTTCTTTTAATCGGCTGTATGTATCGCATTAAAAGCATTACCATTTTTTAGCGTGATAATTGAGCCAATCATGCTGCAATTTCCAATCCCCTAAATAATCGACGGGACCTATGACAAATAGTTACATGAGTAAAAATCCTATAAAATTCGAAACGAATTTTAGATTCAGATCAAATTTAATATCAACACACAGAGTTTTTATTTTACATTAAGAATTTAATCAGATAGTGTCTCTAGCGAATGTACCGGGTGTTCGGCCCATCCAAATTATGTTCAGTAGGAGACACCGGGGCTATTCGGGTTATTTTTGACTTTCGATTTTTTTTCTTTTAATTGGCTGTATGTATCGCATTAAAATTATTACCATTTTTTAGCGTGATAATTGAGCCAATCATGCTGCAATTTCGAATCCCCTAGGCAATCGACGGGACCTATGACAAACAGTTACATGAGTAAAAATCCTATAAAATTCGAAACGAATTTTAGATTCAGCTCAAATTTAATATCATCGCACAGAGTTTTTATTTTACATTAAGAATTTAATCAGACAGTGCCTCTAGCGAATGTACCGGGTGTTTGGCCCGCCGAAATTATGTTCATTAGGGGACACCGGGGCTATTCGAGTCACTTTTGACTTTCGATTTTTTTTCTTGTAATCGGCTGTATGTATCGCATTAAAAGCATTACCATTTTTTAGCGTGATAACTGAGCCAATCATGCTGCAATTTCCAATCCCCTAGACAATCGACGGGATCTATGACAAACAGTTACATGAGTAAAAATCCTATAAAATTCGAAACGAATTTTAGATTCAGACCAAATTTAATATCAACGCACAGAGTTTTTATTTTACATTAAGAATTTAATCAGACAGTGCCTCTAGCGAATGTACCGGGTGTTCGGCCCGTCGAAATTATGTTCTGTAGGGGACACCGGGGCTATTCGGGTCATTTTTGACTTTCGATTTTTTTTCGTTTAATCGGCTGTATGTATCGCATTAAAACCATTACCATTTTTTAGCGGGATAATTGAGCCAATAATACTGTAATTTCCAATCCTTTCGACAATCGACAGGACCCATGGCAAACAGTTACATGAGTTAGAACGTCAAAATCATATTTCGGAAAAATTGTAAATCCCATGAAATTTGAAGCGAATTTTAGAATTCCGCTCAAATTCGATACCGAGCACAGACTTTTTTTTTTTAACTTGCAAATCTAATAAAACTCGAAAAGGGATAATAATAGTTGTGCAAATTTCCAATTTAATTTTTTGAAACCACCAATGAACCACTTTTCTCAATATTTAAAACCATTTTGTATATTCTAAAGTGACAAACTCTTTTTTTTCGCGAAAAACATTTTTTCCCGCAAAGTCTCGTAATGTCTATTTCTGGCTGCTGTGTGAGAAAACTAACAATAATAAGATTTCAATACACCATAAAACAAATTCATAAAGAAAGTGTGTTAAAAAGTAATGTGAGCGTCGCGACTCTATTACGGTCGGGAAAACTCGAGCCAGAAACTCTACGATGTAAAAACTCGTCGTTGGAGCAAAAAAAAAAAGAAAATCATGAATGGGGTTACATAGAGCGGGCGTATTCTCTTAGGTTTAGGGTGACTCAGGTATATAGTCACAGTTATAGTTTCACAGTAGCATATAGCCTCATAGCGACGAAGAGAAAGAACGAGAGAGCAAGCAGGAAGATTCTGTGTATTTATATCTAACACCGGCTGCTTCCCTCTCTCCTTCGTACATACACTTCTCTTCAAAATCTCTCTTTCTCTCAGTCCTCTTAGCAGGCAAAACACGTGCGACAGTCACGAAAGCTTATACATCAGCGGGCTTTCTAAATTTAGGAGAAGACCGTCAACTCTACTTGTCACATTTCGAAAAGCCAGCAGCAGCTTCTGCTCCAGCTATCTCTGTCGTTCTCTCCTTTTCTTCCACACACCTTCTTTCTCCCTCATCTTCATCATGGGTCGCACAGGCCCTTTTCTCGGCGTCGAATCTAACACGGGATTTCGTAACGCGATTCGCAGCAGAAGCAGCAGTAGGAGTCTATGCTGTACTTTACGATCTCTACCTTTCCTTCCAAGGCTCGGGGAACTCGAGTTTAACGCTATGTGTACGCTTCTTCTTAGCCGTGACTTGGTCGCTGCCTTTGAAGTTGCTGGATCGAAACTGTAAACAGGAAAGACATTCCATCCAGATCTGTTAATCGTATTTATATTTCAATGGCTTCTTACAATTTCATGAAGATTTAAAGAATGGAAAATATTTTATTACCGAAGATATGACAATATGAAAATGGATTTGAATTTTTATGCACGTTCACAGCAGAAATAGACGTTTAATCAAACTGTCGCCAAAATTCATAGGTTCCACTGTTGTATTTATTTTTATTTCTTCTATTTTTACGGTATTCTAGGCTGACAGTATTCGTTACACCGAGAGAAAAGATTTCATTGACGCAAAAAAAATGGGTGGATTGATTTTTTTTTTTCATTGATTTCAACGAAAGATTTTTTTGATTTCAATGAAATAGTGCATTTATATTTCAAAGAGAACATTTCATCGTCTGTAAATAAAGATTTAATTAGTGAGCATATAATAAAGAAACAGTTTCATTGTTTTAAAGAGACGTTTTCATTGGTTCAAAGAAACGTTTTCATTGATCTCTCTCTCACACCTAACCTTACTTTTTTGTTTTTCGGTTCTCCCGAACGAACGGCTACGAGTTTCGAGGTGCCAGAAGCTTAGCCTATTTCTGCCGTACTTCCTTACATACTCACAAAATTTGAGCTTTATCTGCCGCGTACTTCAGGAAAAAATAGGTTTCGAAATTTTGAGCTGGTAAGAAGAAGGTTTCATTGAATCAGAGACGATATCTTTGAAATCAATGAAAAAGGTTCATTGGTTTAAAGAAATGTTTCTTCGAATCAATGTCACTACTTTTCATTGAGTTTGAGATCATTCAAAGAAAAGATAGTATTGAAAATCAAGTATTTCATTTCATTGGCAAACATTTCCGTGAATCAATGAAACTTTTTCTCTCGGTGTAGTCTGATTGACTCGCGAGGGTCGACATAAAACCGAGGAGAAATTTTTAGCATTACATCAGGCACAAATCAGGCCCTGATCGGGTGATGAGAAGGCCCTCAAACGGCCTTAGCATATTTATATTCCAGTGGTTTCTTATAATCTCATAAAGAATTAAAGAATGAGAAATATTTTATTACAGAAGATATGACAATATGACGATGTATTTGGCTCTTCATGCACGTCAACATCAGAAATAGACGTTTAATCGAACTGTCGCCAAAATTCATAGTTACCACTTTTGTATTTATTTTTATTTTTTCTATTTTTACGGTATTCTATGCTGGCAGTATTCGTTAGACCGATTGACTCGCGGGGGTCGACATAAATCCGAGGAGAAATTTTTAGCATTACATCAGGCACAAATCAGGCCCTGATCGGGTGATGAGAAGGCCCTCAAAGGGCCTTAGCATATTTATATTCCAATGGCTTCTTATAATCTCATAAAGAATTAAAGAATGAGAAATATTTTATTACAGAAGATATGACAATATGACGATTTATTTGGCTCTTCATGCACGTCAACAGCAGAAATAGACGTTTAATCGAACTGTCGCCAAAATTCATAGTTACCACTTTTGTATTTATTTTTATTTTTTCTATTTTTACAGTATTCTATGCTGGCAGTATTCGTTAGACCGATTGACTCGCGGGGGTCGACATAAATCCGAGGAGAAATTTTTAGCATTACATCAGGCACAAATCAGGCCCTGATCGGGCGATGAGAAGGCCCTCAAAGGGCCTTAGCATATTTATATTCCAATGGCTTCTTATAATCTCATAAAGAATTAAAGAATGAGAAATATTTTATTACAGAAGATATGACAATGTGACGATGTATTTGGCTCTTCATGCACGTCAACATCAGAAATAGACGTTTAATCGAACTGTCGCCAGAATTCATAGGTACCACTGTTGTATTTATTTTTATTTTTTCTATTTTTACGGTATTCTATGCTGGCAGTATTCGTTAGACCGATTGACTCGCGGGGGTCGACATAAATCCGAGGAGAAATTTTTAGCATTACATCAGGCACAAATCAGGCCCTGATCGGGTGATGAGAAGGCCCTCAAAGGGCCTTAGCATATTTATATTCCAATGGCTTCTTATAATCTCATAAAGAATTAAAGAATGAGAAATATTTTATTACAGAAGATATGACAATATGACGATGTATTTGGGTCTTCATGCACGTCAACATCAGAAATAGACGTTTAATCGAACTGTCGCCAGAATTCATAGGTACCACTGTTGTATTTATTTTTATTTTTTCTATTTTCACGGTATTCTATGCTGGCAGTATTCGTTAGTCGGATGGACTCGTGGGGGTCGACATAAACGGATCAATGGGGTTCCGCTTGGGTCGGTTCGCCCACCCCCCTACCCCCTCACCCCATCCCCCTCGTATCGATGAGAGCGGAAAATTAATTTACGCTTCGACAGCTCTAAAAATTCACAATTCCCTCGCAGTGTGAAGGAGAGACACAGGCAGAAGAGAAGAGTCGGATGAGGAAGAGTTGAGAGTGAGGGAGCATAGCGGCTGGCTGTCAATTACAAAGGCAGCACCTGCTTCGCCACGATCCCGCTCACATTCGTACCTATGCTGCTGCTGCTGCTACCCAGCCGCACCATCGAGGCAGCACATCGGCCACCAGAATGAAGGATCGTTACGTGTGATTAATGCTTGATTGATCGCCCGTTCGAGAACCATTGCACGGCTGACACACACACACTTTGTCTTTACTCTAAGAAAATAGATTTATTAATTTCTCATACACTGAGAAAAAAGCCAATCAAATGTGCGGTTGCACGGAAAAAAAAGATTAGTTGCCATAACCAAGAAATGAGTTGACACAACCAATCGATTATTCTATTTCCCTAGCAAGTCCAATGGTAATACCAACAATTCGAATGATAATACCGACGATTCGAATGGTAGTCCCAACTATTCGAGTGGTAGTCCCAACGATTGGATTAGTTAACCTAACTAATCTAACGATTGGATTAGTTAACCTAAGTAATCCAACGATTGGATTAGTTAACCTAACTAATCCAACGATTGGATTAGTTAACCTAACTAATCCAACGATTGGATTAGTTACGCTAACTAATCCAACGATTGGATTAGTTACGCTAACTAATCCAACGATTGGATTAGTTAACCTAACTAATCCAACGATTGGATTAGTTAACCTAACTAATCCAACGATTGGATTAGTTAACCTAACTAATTATTGGTTATTGGATTAGTTAACCGAACTAATCCAACGATTGGATTAGTTAACCTAACTAATCCAACGATTGGATTAGTTTACCTAACTAATCCAGCGATTGGATTAGTTAACCTAACTAATCCAACGATTGGATTAGTTAACCTAACTAATCCAATCGAGAACTAATCGTGAATAGTTGAGGTTACTATTCGATATGGTCGAGGCAACTAATTTTTTAGACATTGTGTACAGCAAATCGAAAACGTAGTTGCCACAACCAAACTTTTTTTTCCGTGTGCGGGTGGCGAAAGAAATATTTTGTTCCGTGAACGAAATAATTGTTATTGTTGATTAAGGAAAATTGATTCAACTATGCGTTGATTCGTTCAAACAAATACACATGTCCATTTAACCAAATGTTTATTTCGCCAACCGCAATCGCACATTCGGTTGGTATTACCAATTTTTTTCTCGATGTACATTCCAGAAAATTAACAAAATTTTTAGGGTTAATTATGATCAGAAGCTTTATTAGATGGACAATTTTTGTGCCAGTGAAATCATTTTGCTTCGTCACAGAGGAAGCTTTGTTTTCATGAGAAAATAGATTTTTGAGATTTTCATGTTAAAACGTTTAAAAAGGTCTGAAATGTCGAGAAAAGTGGTTCAGAAAAATTGTCCGGATGTATGTGTGTGTGTGTGTGTGTGATGATAGGCCAACAATTTATGTAATTGTAACTTATAAAGTATTCGACCGAATCAGCTAAAATTTAAACAACATGTACAGTACTGGCTAATCTTCAATTGGTATAAATTTTACAAAAATCGCTTAACGCATTTAATTTTTATAAGAATTTTGAAATTTTGAAAAAAGTACGTAAATGCTCTAGCTCGAACGAATTTTTAACTATCGGGCTGAAACTTCGTATTAAAATAGAACAAAGTGATACGACCTTTGGTATTGAATTTGGGCCAAGTCGGTACAGCGGTTTGGTTTTTATGAGATTTTGAATTTTTCGAAAAATTTTCGTTTTGCTCTAATTCAGGTAAAATTTTAAGTAATCGACTGAAATTTTCTACACAGGAAAAATAACATTCAGCCCTACTACGTACCAAATTTGGTGATGATCAGTAAAGCGGTTCGGATTTTACGTGATTTTGAATTTTTTCCAAAATTTATTGGTGTCGCTCTGGATTTCGTAAAACGTCAGAAATCATCAACTTTGTCAATAATTTTCATTTTTCGCAAAGCTTCCTCCAAGAGGAAGCCAAAAATAAAATAAAGAAACTTCCTCATAGAGGCGGCTTTGTAAAAAGCGAAAAAGAATGAGGAAGCAATGTGCAAGGTTCGACTTTGCATCCTTTTTTTGTATCGGTAAGTTATTTTTTATCAAGTTACCCGCGTAGAAAAAAAGAATCTCGCCGAGATTTTTAAAAAGATTCTCGCCGAGATTCTGATAGATTTAAAAGAATCTCGGCGAGATTCTTTTTTTCTGCACCGTCCAAAAACACAAGAAATTTCGAAAACTCTTGAGGACTGCATTGAAAGATAAATAGTATTTGTGGTATTGAAATATGCAGAAATACCTGAATTATGAAATATAACAAGTTTATATTTAGTGCCAAATCCATTGGTAATGAAAAATGCCTATTAACGAACAATTATAATTATCATTAAAAAAAATTATTATTGCTAATCTCAAGTATTAATATTGATACATAAGAACTCAAATTTTCAATTGTGATATTACCAAATTATAGTGGGAAACGTAGATTATGTAATATTCGTGATGTACAGAATTTTATATTTTATATGAATATTTGTATGAGCCTATAACCGAGGACAATTATTTTGCTGTTTTTTAACGTATTTTTTCCGCTTTATTATTGAACACGTGCTACGTGCGTAAAATTGAATATTCTTGGTTCTGTGATAACAACGACGCGCTCGTTGGCATCTGTTAATTAAATTTGGCTGGAGGGAAATTTTTATATTCCCCGAAAAACTGATGGAAGGTAGAAAAACCCAGTTTTCATTATTATCTGATCGTCTGTTTACATCGTTGACCATTCATCTCCCTTCAACGAATTCAATTTACGGCTGTTTTAACATTCTGCCCTGGGTTGTACATGGTTAGTTGATTTTTACGATCAAAGAGACGAAAACCCTTGACACGGACCTCAAATTGCAGCACAAACATTCGTACAACTGCTGACCTAAACTAAAAAAAAAAAAGTAAATAAAAAAAAACAAAGTGGATTTCAAAACTGTATCATACATTGATGGGATTTTTTTTTCATACTACAACTGCCTTTCTGAACTAAACTAATAAAGAGAGAAAAAAAAGTGAATTTCAAAACTGTAGCATACAATTTTTCATCCTGGGGAGCCGGAAGGGTTTTTCATAAAAATCCCACAGTGAGAGGAAAAACATGCTTTTCCTCATTCAAACAAAAAAAATGATAAAAATCGGGTTTGCAGGATGACGAGAAAACTCGTTTAAAGTAGAACGCGGAAAGTATCAAGATTACAACAAAAATATTCCGTTACACAACGGGTTTGCAGTGTGGTAGGACTTCCTGAGGGTTTTCCGCACGTACGACCTCGCAGCGAGCGAATTATACATAAAACTATGTACAAGGTATGTAGCATATATAACATAAAATGTAGAGGAGGGCTCAACTTATGTGGAGCAGCAAGATAGATAGAACGAAACCGAGACCACGAGTAGCATCGAAGCATCATCAGTATTCATATATTCCTGAGCCCCGAATCCACACCAGCAGCTATCCTGGCCGACAGGGCCCTGGCCCTTATGCACAAAAATCAATACCTAATGAAATCAATGTCGTTACACGTCTAAGTGTGTTCAACGAGATTGAATTGTCCACACACACACATATAACGAGTAAATCAATTATACGATGCGCTCATGCTGAAGGTATTTGGGCAAAAGTGCAAGTGCATAACCCTTCCTGATCACTATAGGCGAAATTTACCCATCGATAGACTTAATTTTGGCTATCTCAGCGAATTTCGACAAGCGAATCATTTTTTTTTACGTGTTTGCATGTCGATTTCTATGTTTTGCCACTTGGGACATTATATGATTATATGGTTACTTGATATATCAAGTAACCATATAATCATTTTTGTTGATTTATTACTTTTTGATTTTTTTAAATTATTTTGATTATTTTATTATTGAAAAACAACAAAAATCTTATTCATATATGAATAAGAAGGAAAATTCTATATCAAAAATATATTTCAGTTACATCTAAAGTATATGTAATAGTATATTACGATACAAGTGCGCTAAAACTTTTTCCTACGAGTGACAATATTCTTGAGATAATTTCTCTTCAGTTTTTGAAAATTTCTATAAACTATCATTTATTTTAAGTTACCATTTTAAGAGTCTAAATGATTATCTTCTAAACTCAGTTATTTTAAGTAACCATTTTAAGAGTCTAAATTATTATATTCTAAACTCAGTTATTTTAAGTAACCATTTTAAGAACCTAAATGATTATCTTCTAAACTCAGTTATTTTCAACTAACCATTTTAAGAGTCTAAATGATTATCTTCTAAACTCAGTTATTTCAAGTAACTATTTTAAGAGTCTAAATGATTATCTTCTAAACTCATTTATTTTAAGTAAACATTTTAAGAGTCTAAATGATTATCTTCTAAACTCAGTTATTTCAAGTAACTATTTTAAGAGTCTAAATGATTGTCTTCTAAACTCAGTCATTTTCAAGTAACCATTTTAAGAGTCTAAATGATTATCTTCTAAACTCATTTATTTTAAGTAACCATTTTAAGAGTCTAAATGATTGTCTTCTAAACTCAGTTATTTTAAGTAACAATTTTAAGAGTCTAAATGATTGTTTTCTAAACTCAGTTATTGTAAGTAACCATTCTAAGAATCTAAATGATTATCTTCTAAACTCAGTTATTTTAAGTAACAATTTTAAGAGTCTTAATGATGATCTTCTAAATTCAGTTATTTTGAGCAACCATTTTAAGAACTTAAATGATTATCTTCTAAACTCAGTTATTTCAAGTAACTATTTTAAGAGTCTAAATGATTATCTTCTAAACTCATTTATTTTAAGTAAACATTTTAAGAGTCTAAATGATTATCTTCTAAACTCAGTTATTTTAAGTAACAATTTTAAGAGTCTAAATGATTGTCTTCTAAACTCAGTTATTTTAAGTAACCATTTTAAGAACCTAAATGATTATCTTCTAAACTCAGTTATTTTAAGTAACAATTTTAAGAGTCTAAATGATTGTCTTCTAAACTCAGTTATTTTAAGTAACAATTTTAAGAGTCTAAAAGATTGTCTTCTAAACACATTTATTTTAAGTAACCATTTTAAGAGTCTAAATAATTATCTTCTAAACTCAGTTATTTTAAGTAACCGTTTAAAGAGTCCAAATGATTATATTTTAAACTCAGTTATTTTCAAGTAACCATTTTAAGAGTCTAAATAATTATCTTCTAAACTCAGTTATTTTCAAGTAACCATTTTAAGAGTCTAAATGATTGTCTTCTAAACACATTTATTTTAAGTAACCATTTTAAGAGTCTAAATGATTATCTTCCAAACTAAGCCACTTATCAAATGCAAAGACATTCGAAACGGTCGAATTGAGTAGCCCGTATGGCTCTCTCACTTAGCATCAATTTAAATCAGTTCCATAATCAAATAAATTCAAATGTAGTCGCACCCGTTGAAACTCAAGAGCACCGAACAACTTGGAGGAGAGTGAGAGCGAGCTGATCAATTTTCAAACGCATTACATAACTCTCAAGAGAGCAGAGAAAATATTTCACAGAGCTAACCCTGCCAGCTGAAGCTGAGGGTTCGACGCCGGCTTCCTGCGTCCAAACTCTCGTTTAAATCTCTTCAATCCACTTTTATCGCTCTCAGGTTGCCCTCCAAACTTCCGACCGATTCCGCTCTTCACTATATATATACATATATATATATATGTTTGTACTCTCTTCTCCCGATCGAACTAGAGACGATGGAAACGACGGCAAGAGAGAGAAAGAAAAAGAAAACGAGAGAGACAGAAGCTTTGAGGGAAAATCGAATCTCAAGGAGTTCTCGAATTTAAGGCTGGAATTTGAGCTCCAATGGCTGTAAAGCAGAATCTTACGATCAGCAACGATCCAAGCTGAAGGCGTTACAGCGTCGAACGGGCGCGGTTAAGGCTCAGCAACGAGAGATCGAGGTCGAGCGATCGCATCGTCACCCGGAGGCGAGGGTGGCTGTATTCGCTTCCTCCTCTTCCTCTTTTTCCTCCTCCTTCTCCTCCTCCTCTTCTTCTCGTTTCTCTCGTACCTCGATCGCTCGCTCCGCTCCCTGCAGTCGCATAATTCATTTCAATGCAGGCTTCGCGAATCGCTTTTACGTGACACGTATGTTCTCGTTCGGGAAATCGATTCACAAGCTCTCCATGTACGTTTCTCATCATAGGTAGAGGAGAACGGGGCGTAATTGCACAGGGTTAAAAATATCAACGGTGGATGGTTTAAGGTATTACCACTGGGACAATTTTAACCAAAGGTGAGAGATTTTCACTGAGAGAAAAAGTTTCATTGATTCACGGAAATCTTTGCCAATGAAATGAAATACTTGAATTTCAATACTATCTTTTCTTTGAATGATCTCCAACTCAATGAAAAATAGTGACATTGTTTCGAAGAAACATTTCTTTAAACCAACGAAACTTTTTCATTGATTTCAATGATATCGTCTTTGATTCAATGAAACCTTCTTCTTACCACCTCAAAATTTCAAAACCTATTTTTTCCTGAAGTACGCGGCAGATAAAGCTCAAATTTTGTGAGTATGTAAGGAAGTATGGCAGAAATAGACTAAGCTTCTGGCTCTTCGAAACTCGAAGCCGGGAGTTCGGGAGAACCGGAAAACAAAAAAGTGAGGTTAGGTGCGAGAGAGAAATCAATGAAAACGTCTCTTCAAAACAATAAAACTGTTTCTTTATTATATGCTTATGTTATATTTCATTGAAATCAATGAAAAAAAAATCAATCCACCCATTTCTTTGGCGTCAATGAAATCTTTTCTCTCGGTTTAGCTCATTGCACAGGTGTAAAAGATTCATAATTTAATCGAGTTGGCATAGTAAGATCGATAAAATAGTTATATATTTTTGTGACAGTGATCGATAATAAGAAGGATATTATTCGTCGTCGCTAAATTTATTTTATTAACTATTATTTTCACGCCGGTGGGAACAAATTCACGGGACGTAATTGCACAGGGTTAAAAATATCAACGGTGGATGGTTTAAGGTATTACCACTGGGACAATTTTAACCAAAGGTGAGAGATTTTCACTGAGAGAAAGAGTTTCATTGATTCATGGAAATCTTTGCCAACGAAATGAAATACTTGAATTTCAATACTATCTTTTCTTTGAATGATCTCTAACTCAATGAAAAATAGTGACATTGTTTCGAAGAAACATTTCTTTAAACCAACGAACCTTTTTCATTGATTTCAATGATATCGTCTTTGATTCAATGAAACCTTCTTCTTACCACCTCAAAATTTCAAAACCTATTTTTTCCTGAAGTACGCGGCAGATAAAGCTCAAATTTTGTGAGTATGTAAGGAAGTATGGCAGAAATAGGCTAAGCTTCTGGCTCCTCGAAACTCGAAGCCGGGAGTTCGGGAGAACCGGAAAACAAAAAAGTGAGGTTAGGTGCGAGAGAGAAATCAATGAAAACGTCTCTTCAAAACAATAAAACTGTTTCTTTATTATATGCTGTGTAGCTCATTGCACAGGTGTAAAAGATTCATAATTTAATCGAGTTGGCATAGTAAAATCGATAAAATAGTTATATATTTTTGTGACAGTGATCGATAATAAGAAGGATATTATTCGTTGTCGCTAAATTTATTTTATTAACTATTATTTTCACGCCGGTGGGAACAAATTCACGGGACGTAATTGCATAGGGTTAAAAATATCAAAGGTGGATGGTTTAAGGTATTACCAAAGGTTGTGTAGCTCATTGCACGGGTTTTAAAGATTCATAATTTAATCGAGTTGGTATAGTAAGATTGATCAAATATTTATATATTTTTGTGACAGTGATCAATAATAAGAGGGATATTATTTGTCGTCGCAAAATTTTATTTATTAACTATTATTTTCACGCCGGTGGGAAAAATATTTTTTACCCTTCGCTGTCACCATTTTTGCGTATTCATTTTGGATACATTTAGATTTGGCTTTTTGCGTTATGCAATTTTTGTTATATTACTGTATTGTGAGAAAATATAGAATTATTTGGAGTTACGCGAAAATTTTAATGATGGTCCTCTGCTCAAATGACGATAACTTAATTTATAGTTTGGACATGATATTTTTTAAGAGTCATCATTGAAAACTTAATTTTCAGATTTTTAGGGAATAGAATGAAAAATTGCAAGTGGGCGAGAAGAAAAATATCATGAAACAAAATTTCGCCATGGCTTTCAGAACATAGAAAAAGAAAAAAATATGAGGAAGCAAAAAGAAAAATGTCTTGAGCCAAAATTATGCCATCGTAATTTTTAGGGAATTAAAAATAAAAAATGCAAGTAGGCGAAAAGCAAAATGTCATTAAATAAAAGTGTGGCATCATAATTTTCAGGGAATACAAAATAAAAAATGCAAGTAGGCGAAAAGAAAAATATCATAAAATAAAATCGTGGCATGGTAATTTTCAGTCTAGAAAAAAAAAGTGTAATTAGGCGAGAAGAAAAATGTAGTGAAACAAAATCGCGGCATCATAATTTTCAGAAAATAGAAAGAATAAATTGCACGTAGGCGAGAAGAAAAATTGTCATGAAACAAAATCGTGCCATCGTAATTTTCAGAAAATAGAAAAAAAGAATTGCAAGTAGGCGAGAAGAAAAATGTCATGAAATAAAATCGTGCCATCGTAATTTTCCGAAAATAGAAAAAAAATTGTAAGTAGAAAAGTGTGATTGATCAAATTCGTGCCATTACACCCCAGCCTCTTTTTATTTTATTCCGCAGTACGTATGCAAGGTAGTTAGCATCAGAGGTACGGGGCAATTCGCAGTTACCAGCATTTCCGTAGTGAACGAGGAGGACATGACGGAAGCAAAATTATGTTCCGAACGCCCAGCATTTAGTGCGCTAATAAAATTTCCGGAAAAGGTATAAAGAATACGTACACGACTTTGCTAGCGCGAGAAATGACTATTTTATAGCAACTGCTAATGTGGTTCAGAGTCAGAATTTCACAACACCGAATTCTCAACAATTTTAATTAATACAAGAGCAGCTGTTCAGTATTTAATGCCAAATGTCTGTTTTCCGTGTCCCCGAATGGTTAAACCTGACTCGTTTCCTCTGATATTGCGAGGGTAAAGCGGCTCTCGTCCCACTTAGACACAAATTAAAATTCGCTTTCAAAAGTTTCATGAGATTAAACGAATACTCGCCGCTTAATACGCTTCGCTGAGAAATGCGTATACGTACTTAAATATAACCGTAACGCGTAACTCTCAGCTAGGTATACGTAGATCATATACACGAGTTACTAGTTCATACGTTTTTTTCAAAGAATCTTGAGTGATAGGAAAACGAAAAATATCAAACGCTCCGAAGTGAGAATTAAATGCTCCGTAATTAAAAATAATTATCAAATGATTTCGCAAAACCACATGTGAAAATTAGAGCACGATTTATATTTTCTCGACAGTGCAACAGAAAATGTTCTGAATGACTTATTCTGGCAGGAGGTCAAAGTTAAAAGGGGGTTCCATTTTTTTTTCTTCAAAGGAACAATTTTTGTCATATCTTTTTTTGTGCTAAAATGGAATTTTTAAAGAGGGTTAAATATTCAGTCTGGAAACAGTAAATTATGACATGTTTCTTCATATTGGACATCTGAAACAACTTTGATTTCCCTTTCATATACTGAATGGTAGAAAAATATTTTTTAAACCTCCAAAAACGGCGCAAATAATATTTCAATCTCGTTTAAAAAATGGAGGCTCGAATTAAATCCACGCAAATCGCATTTTATTATAAAATCACTTATTACATAATTTATTATAAAAAAATATATATAAATAATTTATTATATATGTATAGACGTCGAAAAGGTTCGAAAATGCCGCAACTAGCTTTAAAAATTCTTGAGATCCATAGATTTCCGTAGTTTTGTTTCTAAATCTTTGTTTTTTTTACACGACGAAATTTCGTGCCGATGCTGAGCTGAATAAGAAGGTGATAGAGTGTTAAATCGTGCTGACAAAATAAACAAGACAAAAGGAAGGCGATCAGGAGAAAGTACGACGAAACAGTCTCCAATTCACCGTTAACACTCGTGCCTCTTTAAGTTTACGTTCATTTCGGTTGAACCTCCATCGTCACAGTTTTTCTTCTTCAGGTCGTACGCGTTTATTTACCTTCGAGTGAAATAGTTCGTTGAACCTTCATTTTCCTATTCCCGAATAAATTTTCCCTGGAAAAAGTGGAGCACACTTGAATTATTAGGGTGAATAACTAAATAAATAATTAACCATATTGACGATGGTCAATAATCACTACACATTTTTTCCAATTTGGTACAAAAATTGTATGGATGGAATTTGATTAACAAAATGATTTGTCAGAAGTTCAATAATATAAATGGATTTTTAATACATTGTATCATATGTTGGTGCATTTTTTAAAATACGTAGACGCATATAAAATAAAAAAGTTTGAAAGTCGAACTTTACACATTGTTTCTTCATTGATTTTCATTTTTCACTATGAGTAAACTTAATTATTAATTTTGGCTTCCTCACAGAGGAAACTTTGTAAAAATGAAAATGAATGAGGAAACAATGTGCAAAGTTCTGCTTTGGAACTTCTTTTCGTTATCTATATAGTTCTTGAAAAATTGAAAATTACGTAAAATCTAAACCGCTTTACCGCAGAGTGTTATTTTTCATCTGTAGAAATTTTCAGTTGATTTGGTAAGATTTGACGTAAGTTAGAACAAAACGAATATTTTTTAAAAAATTCAAAATCCCATAAAAACCGAACTTTTTTACAGATTCATTCCAAATTCAATGTCAATCCTCCTTTAACACAGCTTTATTCATAAAAAATTATTTAGCTTAATTGCTAAAAATTTGCGGATGCTAGAGAGCGTACAGACATTTTTCGAAAATTACAAAGTCAATTAAAACGTGAACATATTTGTGAGTTTTTTTTAAATTACCACATTCAAAGCCATCGATCTGCTTCAAATGTTTGCTAACTTCGAGTCCAATTATTGAAGCCGTTTTTGAACATAAAAAATTCGATAACAAAATTTCGCACGAATATTTTCCTCTATGAGGAAGCAAAAAAAGACAATGGGGCAACAGGGGCTAGTTTATGTGTCGTTGAGGTCTCGAGTTCCCCGTTTGTCTTACTTTACATTAATTTCAGAACATAGAAAAAGAAAAAGAGAAAAATGTCATGAACCAAAATCATGCCATCGTAATTTTCAAGGAATAGAAAAATAAAAAATGCAAGTAGGCGAAAAGAAAAATGTCATAAAATAAAATCGTGGCAACGTAATTTCCAGAAACTAGAAAAAAAAATTGTAATTAGGCGAGAAGAAAAATGTCATGAAACAAAATCGTGGCATCGTAATCAAATTTTACACATTGATTCCTCATTAATTTTCATTTTTCACAAAGCCATATCTATGAATAAGCTTATTTATTAATTTTGGCTTTCACACAGAGGAAACTTTGTAAAAAATGAAATTGCATGAGAAAACAATGTGCAAAGTTCTACTTCGCAACTTTCTTCGTTACCTATATAGTTTTTGAAAAATTCAAAATTACGTAAAATCTAAACCGCTTTACCGATCACAACCAAATTTGGAAGGTAGCAGCGCAGAATGTTATTTTTCATCTGTAGAAATTTTCAGTTGATTTGGTAAGATTTGACTTAAGTTAGAGCAAAACGAATATTTTTAAAAAAATTCAAAATCCCATAAAAACCGAACTTTTTTACAGATTCATTAGAAAATTCAATGCCAGTCCTCCTTTAACACAGCTTTATTCATAAAAAATTATTTAGCTTAATTGCTAAAAATTTGCGGATGCTAGAGAGCGTACAGACATTTTTAGAAAATTGCAGAGTCAAATAAAATGTGAACATATTTGTGAATTTTTTTGAAAATTACCACTTTCAAAGCCATGTTTGCCAAATTTCACCCCAATTATTCCTGTTCCTGAAATATGTAAGCTTGAACCGTTTTTGAGTATTACTGTACATAAAAAATTCGATAACAAAATTCCGCTCGAATATTTTCCTCTATGAGGAAGTAAAAAAAGACAATGGGGCAACAGGGGCTAGTTTATGTGTCGTTGAGGTCTCGAGTTCCCCGTTTGTCTTACTTTACATTCATTTCAGAAGCTCCATCGCCACAGTATCTCTTCTTCAGGTCATCCGCGCCTGTTTACCTTCGAGTGAAATATTTCGCTGAACCTTGAGTTTCCTATTCTCGAGTGAAGTGTCCCTGGAGAGAACTCGTTGAGGATGTATCCGGTGATATACTCGTTCAGTGTGTCGGTCGGATATACTGGAGAAAATTCTTGGTGAGACACGTACAACAGAAGTGTCGAGAATAACAGAGAGAAAGTGAGAGAGACAGTAGAGGTTTTCGTCGGTCCTAACGAGACTTTGCATAGCCTGAATACGTGTCGGTGATGCATTTAGAATTGTGCCCTCAGTACGTTGTGTCTCTAAAGTTCCACGCTTCTTTTTCTTTTTTTTCTTCTCGCGTTCTGTCTTTTCCTTACTGAAGGTCCAGGAGCATAGCAACGTAAAGAAAGTAGAATGAGAATCCCAGAGATGAGCATATATGTACACCGGCGCTTGTGACTAAACAGAAGCAGAGAGGTGAAGGAAGAATAAGAAGAAGCCAGAGCTGAGGCGAAGTGCAAACCCAGAAACGTAGTGCAAAGCTACTCGACGAAAAGGAGACAACAATACGAGAAAGAAGAAAATGAAAGGAGAAGGAAGACACGACTGAGATAGGAATGAAAGGAGGAATCGTAAAAAGTGTAAGACTATAGCCTCCATAAAGTAGACATAGACCGTTTTATTTCGTAACACGCAACTGACACACACACACACGTGACCTGAGAGCTCCTGCAGTCAGTTGCTTTTCTCCAGATCGCTGGTTCTCGACTGGTGCCGACTGCTAACTCTGAACCTCTTTCAAGATCTCGAATTATTCACGGTGCAGTGACAACGCAATTTATTTCTTCATTATTCCTAGTCGCATTGGTATATTATTTATTCTATGGCGTCGAAATCGGTGGCTTCAGAGATTTCGGCTCACCTTGGAACTTTTGGTGGATTTTGAGAGGCTTAATGTGTCGCATTGAGGTTTATTCATGATGCAAGAGACCTTGAATTTATATAGAAATTTGTATCGACATATTTGATGCAATTCTACTATCTGTTTGAGTCTCAGCAACTCTGGTGAGACTCTTTTCCATTGACTTAATCGAAATATTGATACTCATGAATATTTCGATTAAGTCAATGGAAAAGGGTTAGTTAATATCAATAAGATTTGGGTTGATTCAACGTCATTACATTTTTCAGAATTTTAGATATTTTTCCAGATCTTTGGTTCTGGAGTGGTTCACTTGGTGCAGATTGCTGGCTCTGAACCTCTTTCGGGATCTCGAATTATTCACGATGCAGTGACAATGCGATTTATTTCTTTATTATTCCTAATCGCAATGATATATTATTTATTCTATGGCGTCGAAATCGGTGACTTCAGAGATTTCGGCTCACCTTGGCACTTTTGGTTGATTTTGAGAGGCTCATGTGTCGCATTGAGGTTTATTCATGATGCAAGAGACCTTGAATTTATATCGAAATTTGTATCGACATATTTGATGCAATTCTACTATCTGTTTGAGTCTCAGCAGAGTTTCAATATTTCGATTAGTCAATGGAAAAGGGTTAGTTGATATCAATTAGTGGTGCCCTCAAGAAAGTCAAGACAAGTCGAGGCGCATGAAGTCAATAAACCTCGTATTGAACAATTGAACTTCAATCTATCTCGATATGTGTGAATGCAATCACGAAATACGAGAT
Organism: Ephialtes manifestator; assembly: GCA_963970395.1. NCBI lineage: Eukaryota > Metazoa > Arthropoda > Insecta > Hymenoptera > Ichneumonidae > Ephialtes > Ephialtes manifestator. Next base: position 35,786,381 of record OZ019971.1, on the reverse strand, counting down.
ATTCAGATTGCATCGTAAAATGTGTCGAGATCTTGGGTGACATCACGAGAATTTGACAGTATCGATACGATACAAGATTATTTGAGAAATTCGATAATGAAGGGAAACAAGAAACACATAGACGGCACTCAAAAGCGAAAAAAAAGTAAAATTATGATTTTTATTTGAATCAAAACTCGGAAAAAAACTGTTTGCATAATGTGCTTCGAAGAATCGAAGGCTCAAAAAATAATCGAAATGAAGAACAGCAACATGACTGCAGTGAGAGATCATGTGCAAAAAGCACATCCTCAACATTTTGAAGAACTCAGTGCGACAAACGCGAGCAAGTCCTTTCAGAAACCTCAATTTCAAATAAAAATAAACTTTGATTCTTTGCAAGCTTGTTTATATATTGTATACATCAGCAATATAATAGACACGCAATACAATCGACTATGAGACGAACCTCGAGTCAATTCTCGTGACGAGGCAAGGCGATTTTAACAAAAGGTAAACGTAATATATACGATTCAAGAAAGTATCTTGATTGAGCTCTGTCAAACGAGGAAGCGAGAATTTTAATCTCGTGCGGTATCACTAATATCAATAAGATTTGGGTTGATTCAACGTCATTACATTTTTCAGAACTTTAGATATTTTTCCAGATCTTTGGTTCTGGAGTGGTTCACTTGGTGCAGATTGCTGACGCTGAACCTCTTTCGGGATCTCGAATTATTCACGATGCAGTGACAATTGCTTCATTATTTCGAGTCGCAATGATATATTATTTATTCTATGGCGTCGAAATCGGTGGCTTCAGAAATTTCGACTCACCTTGGCACTTTGGTTGATTTTGAGAGGCTCATGAGTCGAATTTAGATTATTCATGATGCAAGAGACCTTGAATTTATATCGACATTTGTTATTATGTTATTATGGCGAAATTTGAATCGACATACTTTATGCAATTCTTCTATCTTTTTGAGTCTCAGTAGAGTTTCAAGATTTCGATTAAGAAAATTTGGGTCGATTCAACGTCATTAAATTTCTCAGAATTTTAAAAGCTTTTCCAGATCTTTGGTTCTCGACTAGATGACTTGCTGCAGATTCTGAACCTCTTTCGAGATCTCGAATTATTCACGATGCACTGACATCGCGATTTATTTCTTCACTATTAATTGGATAATTAAATTATCACGAACATCTTACAAATTATCTTCGATTAACTTGATAACATTTGAGTTTCTTACAAAATGTTTACCGCATGGAAGACAGCTTAAAAAATAAAACTAGAGATTTACCCCTTTGGTATTTATACGAAACGATTACATAGTGAAATTCCCACTTATTAGCATTTTAGATGAAAATGATGAAGGCTCGCATTTTACAACATGAAGAAATGATATATTACCAAGCATTTGGCTTGAATGATTTTTTTTCATTGCTAATATCATTTATTTAAAATATTTTCTAATACCGTTTTCAGTTGTCACAGTTTCAATACAAACTAAATATTTATGCAATACCTACATTTATTTGTCACGTAAATTACGTAGACATGCCAAAGTTTTAATCCCTCTCTGTCAAATCACTGACGATATCATGGAATAAATATATAGTTCTTGCTTTCCTTTTACATTCTCTACTACCTTACTCTAAGCTTCTTTTTTTTCTACCTGCGTCTCATGGTGCGCGATTTGCACTAAGCCAGCGTGAGAGTGCGTTGCGAAAGATGATGAAGAGAAGACAGAAGATGAAGAAAGGGGTAAAAAACGAAAAGCCAAAAAGTAGGGAACAGAAAGGGCGGAGACTGAGAGAGAGAGAGTGGATGAAATTAATCGTTCCAAGAAGCGACGGAGTCGCGAGGGAGTGAAGAGGGATCGACTGCTTGCTTCGCAACAAGGCATCCCGACGTAGTTTGACTTCATTTTCAGACGTGACGCTCTTACCGCTGCGATGAGAAAGGACAGTAACGAGAAGTCACCCCTCTCGCACTCTTGTCGTGAAGGGCCAAAAATACTGTAGACGATTCTACTGCTGCAGTCTGAAATGGCGTCGTAGAGAAAGAAGGGACAAAAATACTGTAATAACTCCATCGCTCGCAGACGGGTATCCAACTTGTCTTATCTTGGTTTTCAGGTGGTATTAAAGCCACTATTTATCGTCCATTGTGTAGCTTGAGGTAAATACTGCAATATTCAATGATCGTACACAAAAAAAATGGCATTGATTCAAAAATTGCTTGCGGGCTGCCAAAAACAAGCGTTGCCCACTTAATTTTACTCCTAATTGGTATAATTTTCTATGAGATTCAAATAATAACTCTGAAATAGGCAAAACAATATTTTATTGTTCAAATGTTAAATAGGATTGTAAGAAGTAGAGTTAATTTGAATCGTGAAGGGCCAAAAATACTGTAGACGATTCTACTGCTGCAGTCTGAAATGGTGTCGTAGCGAAAGAAGGGACAAAAATACTGTAATAACTCCGTCGCTCGCAGACGGGCATCCAACTTGTCTTATCTTGGTTTTCAGGTGGTATTAAAGCCACTATTTATGGTCTATTGTGTTGCTTGAGGTAAATACTGCAATATGCAATGATCGCACACAAAATAAAATGGCATTGATTAAAAAATTGCTTGCGGGCTGCCAAAAACAAGCGTTGCCCACTTAATTTTACTCCTAATTGGTATAATTTTCTATGAGATTCAAATAATAACTCTGAAATAGGCAAAACAATATTTTATTGTTCAAATGTTAAATAGGATTGTAAGAAGTAGAGTTAATTTGAATCGTGAAGGGCCACAAATACTGTAGACGATTCTGCTGCTGCAGTCTGAAATGGTGTCGTAGAGAAAGAAGGGACAAAAATACTGTAATAACTCCGTCGCTCGCAAAAGGGCATCCAACTTGTCTTATCTTGGTTTTTAGGTGGTATTAAAGCCACTATTTATCGTCCATTGTGTAGCTTGAGGTAAATACTGCAATATGCAGTAATCGCACATAAAAAAATGGCATTGATTAAAAAATTGCTTGCGGGCTGCCAAAAACGAGCGTTGCTCACTTAATTTTACTCCTAATTGGTATAATTTTATATGAGATTCAAATAATAACTCTGAAATAGGCAAAACAATATTTTATTGTTCAAATGATAAATAGGATTGTAAGACGTAGAGTTAATTTGATAACACTTGTGTTTGACGATCCGCAAGCGATTTATTTTTGAATTAATGACATTTTTGTTTGTGAAAAATGATTGTAATCATTTTATAAACATTTGTCAAAAAATTGGTGGCTTCTTTTTATTAAAATATGAAGCTCTTCGATATTTCTTCAGTTCATCCGCATTACCAATATCTACACTTTCTTAATCTCTTCACTTGGTCGTTACAAGATCAAATTTGGTTTCCGGAAATTCTGCACACTGTTAAAAAAGATCGGAAGTTTGTACTCATAAACTTATGAATGAAATTCAAAGTCCAATTGTGATATGAAATGAGTGTACATTTACAGAAAAATTGATACAAACATGAATTAAATCTTTATCAGCAAAATTTTTTGACAAAAGTACCTAAAAATAGTATTCTTTTAAAGTTTCATATTTTTCCTAATAATAGTAGTAGTAAAATGTATTTGTTGACATACGCACAATGAGAATTACAATAATTGCATGGACAATGACAGTATCGATTAGTGATGCCAATTGGCCATCGACCGAAGTCCTTCAGCCTTAGTTTTTTTTTTTTTTACATCAATCAGTCTGTTTTATCCTAATAATAATTTTCTAAAATTAACACAAATCCTGTTCAATAATGAATGATTCAAAATTCACATTTTATACATTTTTTCTTACATATCGAAATCTTAAATCGCTATATTGATACATTTCAGTGATTGTTCAATAGTTAAATAATCGATAAACAATTGCCACTTTTCCAGAAACAATACAAAGCATTTTTAAAAACGACTTTCTTGGAAAAACTTGTTACTTTTCTTCAACGCTTTTCTTTGCTCAATTTTTTTGCTTTTATTTTCTCATTCTCGGTTGCTGCTTTCTCGCGTACCTCCCGTCGATTTTTTTCTGCCCTTTTTGCACTCTCGCTCGGAATAACAGAAGTACACGACTAAGAATAGAAGCTCATAGTCATCGTCCATCTTACACAGACGAATCGGTACATTTTATCGTACAACGCGAGACAAGCAGAGAAACAGTTCACGGCATCACTGATCTCTTACGCTGCAAAAGCGTCGCTCGTGTGGCACTGTGTGCGACCAACCAGACATTTTCAATTTATGGGGGGCCTTGCAACTGCGACGACCCCACACGAAGTTCCACGCGAAAACGTCTCTCTCGTAACATCCTAAAAAAAACTCATTATTTCGGCTGTTCTCAACAAAACACAGAGAGAAATTTCTGTGTTGTGACAACATAAAACGAGGACAACAAAAATCGTTACGTTAGACTGGCAAATCTTTTGTTCAGCTGACAAATCAGTTTTGCTATGCTCGCGTAAAAATAATTATGTCAAATTGAGATCTCAAATCGACATATGTCAAAAAGTGCCATTTTTGAGATGCGTTAAGAGAAAATATCTTAGAAAATTTTAAAGGGATTTTGAGATCGATTTGATATCACGTTTATTGATACCAAATTACAATTTGATGTCAATATTCGTGATATGCACAATTGATTTTGATCTTTCGAATGTACTATTAAATTTCAGCGCAATAATTGAGCTCAGATTAGTACACAAAACTTGGTATCAAATCGATCTCAAAATGGTTTTGAAATTTTCTAAGATATTTTGTGTTAAGGCGTCTCAAAAATGCCACTTTTTGAGATATGTCAATTTATGATCACAATTTGACATCATTATTTTTACGTGGGTGCTGATGAATTTTTTGTTCGGCTGACAAATCTTTTTGCTATGCTCGCGTAAAAATAATTATGTCAAATTGAGATCTCAAATCGACATATGTCAAAAAGTGCCATTTTTGAGATGCGTTAAGAGAAAATATCTTAGAAAATTTCAAAGGGATTTTGAGATCGATTTGATATCACGTTTACTGATACAAAATTACAATTTGATGGCAATATTCGTGATATGCACAATTGATTTTGATCTTTCAAATGTACAATTAAATTTCAGCGCAATAATTGAGCTCAGATTAGTAAAAAAAACTTGGTATCAAATCGATCTCAAAATGGCTTTGAAATTTTCTAAGATATTTTGTGTTAAGGCGTCTCAAAAATGCCACTTTTTGAGATATGTCAATTTATGATCACAATTTGACATCATTATTTTTACGTGGGTGCTGATGAATTTTTTGTTCGGCTGACAAATCTTTTTGCTATGCTCGCGTAAAAATAATTATGTCAAATTGAGATCTCAAATCGACATATGTCAAAAAGTGCCATTTTTGAGATGCGTTAAGAGAAAATATCTTAGAAAATTTCAAAGGAATTTTGAGATCGATTTGATATCACGTTTACTGATACCAAATTACAATTTGATGTCAATATTCGTCATATGCACAATTGATTTTGATCTTTCAAATGTACAATGCAATTTAAGCGCAATAATTGAGCTCAGATTAGTAAAAAAAACTTGGTATCAAATCGATCTCAAAATGGCTTTGAAATTTTCTAAGATATTTTGTATTAAGGCGTCTCAAAAATGGCACTTTTTGAGATATGTCAATTTATGATCACAATTTGACATCATTATTTTTACGTGGGTGCTGATGAATTTTTTGTTCGGCTGACAAATCTTTTTGCTATGCTCGCGTAAAAATAATTATGTCAAATTGAGATCTCAAATCGACATATGTCAAAAAGTACCATTTTTGAGATGCGTTAAGAGAAAATATCTTAGAAAATTTCAAAGGGATTTTGAGATCGATTTGATATCACGTTTACTGATACCAAATTACAATTTGATGTCAATATTCGTGATATGCACAATTGATTTTGATCTTTCAAATGTACAATGAAATTTAAGCGCAATAATTGAGCTCAGAGTAGTAAAAAAAACTTGGTATCAAATCGATCTCAAAAGGGCTTTGAAATTTTCTAAGATATTTTGTGTTAAGGCGTCTCAAAAATGCCACTTTTTGAGATATGTCAATTTATGATCACAATTTGACATCATTATTTTTACGCGGGTGCTGATGAATTTTTTGTTCGGCTGACAAATCTTTTTGCTATGCTCGCGTAAAAATAATTATGTCAAATTGAGATCTCAAATCGATATATGTCAAAAAGTGCCATTTTTGAGATGCATTAAGAGAAAATATCTTAGAAAATTTCAAAGGGATTTTGAGATCGATTTGATATCACGTTTACTGATACCAAATTACAATTTGATGTCAATATTCGTGATATGCACAATTGATTTTGATCTTTCAAATGTACAATTAAAATGATCACAATTTGACATCATTATTTTTACGTGGGTGCTAACGATTTTTTTGTTCGGCTGAAATCTTTTTGCTGGGCTGACCAATTTTTTTGTTAGCCGAACAAAACGATTTTTGTTCACCCAGCAAAAAGATCTTATTAACGGGACTAGAATCTACGCATCGGAAATAAAATTTTTAATTTGAATGCCGACCTACTAGACTTCCATTCACCTCAAATAAATTTTTTTATTTGTAATTAATATACTTATTGAATAGTAAATATATTCAAATCTAAGTAATATTTATTTGTATCGGCAGTCATATAAATGTTGATTAAAATTTTTTTTTTTAATCAACATTTTTTAAAAATCAGAATATATAATTTTTATATAAATATATGACAAGAAATAAATCAAATCAAGAATCAAGAAATAAATATATATTGGATTATAAGATAGTTCTAATTGATTTTATTAAAAAATATCTAATTCATGTATTTGGTCGTTTTAACTAGATCTTTTTTTTCGGATTAAGAAAGTATTTAGTAGCAACAAATAAAATATTTTTTTAGTGTCCGCTGCACACTGAAGATTGATTCAAATAAATAAATATGTTGGAAATAAAAAAACTGAAAAATTGAATGAAATACAGATTTGTTGGAGGGAAAGTAAATTTTCGTTGATTGAAATAATTAAATGTTGAATAGATAGTTTAAGTTAATATTACCAAATCTTTTTTCTGGCTGTTGTCACCGTTTTATGTTGTCACGACATAGAAATTTCTCTCCGTCAAATCATCCCAAGTATAATAGCCACTTAAAGCATTATTTCATTGTTGATAGCGAGCGTAAAAAAAAAAAATAAACAAACTAAAAAAAAAAAAGACATTTCACAGTGGACGCTTACACTATTTCCATTATTCACTCGGAATTATCTTCCGTTCTGCTTCTCTGTTTCATAATACTTAACCAGTTCTCGTTAGCCACTCGGCAAGACGATACAAAAAAAAGGAGAACTTATTAATAATAACGAGGACTTTAGACGGCGAATAACGAGACAGAGGAGAAAAGAATGGAAAGGAGAAAAAGGAGCTTCCAGCAAATGAACGAGCCAAGTCTCGAGCAATTAATTAGCATTGTCGAAGTGATGAGGGGCAGGGGGGGGGGAAGATTAGCACTTGCGACGTATTCAACCGAATGGGAATGTCGATGAAGGGAAAAAGACGGAAATCCGGGGATAAAAAATATAAAGCGAAACGAAAAATGCATTGATGAAAATGAGAAGTGCAGTTTTACTGGGAATATTATTTTTCATTCTTTCGACACGGAATTCGCCTACTGAATTTCTCTCTCACTCGTTATTTTGCTCTCAATTGGACTCTCGTACGTTTCGCAGGGTTTTTATTGGCTGAGACTCGCCCTCGAGCGGGACTCTCGCGACTACCAACACCCGGACTGTATAGGATCGTGACATCGCGATCACGAGTGGCTCGTTACGAGAACGATCACGATTCGACCTTTGATTCACTCTTACACGCTCCACCGAACTGTACAAATTGATTGAGTGCGCGAGCGAGAGCGAAATATATTGGAAACCGTGATAAGTGTATCGTACAGATTGATTCAGAATCTAATCATTATTGATTTGGTTCCATTAGATCTTAATACCAGGATAGACAATAATGGACCATTTGAAAAAAAAATAAAATAAAATAAAACTTCAATTTAAAGAAATACATTTGGAATAATGTATTATAAATTTATTTATATTATTTACCTTTTGCCATAACCTTGAACCATACAATTTTTGTACCGAATTGGAAAAAAATTAGAAGTGATTATTGATCATTATCGATATGATTAATTATTTTCAGTTAATTTCGTTATTTACCCCAATAATCTGGAGTTCCATTTTTTTCGGTTTAATCATCGCATAATTCACGAACTAAAATAAATAAATAAAGAACGTTTTTAAATGTGTCGAGGAAATTTATCAACATGTAGAGTAACGATTTTGTTCGATATTTTATGTCACTAATTAATAAAATAAATAAAAATAATTACTCATAAATTTATACCAAGTATTCTGTAATTTTTAATGCGTTTTGTGACAATAGTTTCAAAATAAATAATTGAATTCTGAATCGACCTGTACATATTCGCATGCTGAGAATAAGGCGAGCCAATATCCTCGACAGACGGCGAATTCAAGGACTCGATAACACGTATAAAAAGAAAATTGCACCTACATATGATACAAGATATTAAAAATCTATTTATATTATTTATCTTTTGCCAAGTAATTTTTTTTAAATGAAATTCGATCCATACAACAAATTGAAAAAAAAAAATTAGTAGTGATCACTGACATCGTCGATATCGTTAATAATTTTTTGATGTATTTTATGACAATCGGTTAAGGGATCTTTCCAGTGTGAAAAAAAATCGATTTTTTTTCGTCTTATCCATTAGTATATACGGCCAAAAACATCCTCTCAAATTTTTAAAGCGAAATTCAAAATATTTCGCTGGCATCGCCGATTAGTCGTAAGTACACAATTTAGGTATATGAAATTTCTAAACTCGAAACTTTAAACGCGTTTTTCTCGAAACGACATTTTTCAAAACGGTGGACATTCTCCAGGGAACAGTTTTCAAGCGATCGTTTTCAAATTTTAGGAGAACATTCTTCACACTACTCTCTATCGTGCTATGGAAGCTCTTTTTTTTCAATCTTCCCATTTTTTTCAAAGAAAAACTGTCGAAAAAAAAACGGCTAAAATCGGTACTTCTCTGTTCAAATCGCCGCCATTTTGTCAATTTTTATTTTAAAAAAGCCTCCATAGCGCGATAGCCAATCGCATACTTATTAATAATCCTTTTGGTTTTTTCTTTAGATCAAATTTGCAACCCCTACACCGAGAGAAAAGATTTCATTGACGTCAAAGAAATGGGTGGATTGATTTTTTGTTCATTGATTTCAATGAAATAGTGCATTTGAATTTCAAAGAGAACATTTCATTGCCTTTATTAAAGATTTACTTAGTGAGCATATAACAAAGAAACAGTTTCATTGTTTTAAAGAGACGTTTTCATCGGTTCAAAGAAACGTTTTCATTGATCTCTCTCTCGAACCTAACCTCACTTTTTTGTTTTCCGATTCTCCCGAACGAACGGCTTTTAGTTTAGAAAAGCCAGAAGCTTAGCCTATTTCTGCCTTACTTCCTTACATACTCACAAAATTTGAGCTTTATCTGCCGTGTACTTCAAGAAAAAATCGGTTTCGAAATTTTGAGGTGGTAAGAAGAAGGTTTCATTGAATCAGAGACGATATCTTTGAAATCAATGAAAAAGGTTCATTGGTTTAAAGAAACGTTTCTTCGAATCAATGTCACTACTTTTCATTGAGTTTGAGATCATTTAAAGAAAATATAGTATTAAAATTCAAGTATTTCATTTCATTGGCAAAGATTTCCGCGATTTAATGAAACTTTTTCTCTCGGTGTAGGATGTCCACCATGAGGCTATCTTTTTTATCAACATTATTTTCAACAATTAAAAAAAAATTTAACCAATAAAAATCGTCTCATAAAAAATCATTTTCTGTCATTCATGATTATCTCAATGTCATACAAATTTTAGATTGATCGGCGTATAGTAACCGGCCGAAATAAAAACGTGAAAATAGGCTATTTTTCGGGCCGTCACATTGGAAAGATCTCTTAAAAAAAATGATTGAATTCTGAATGAACCTGTACATATTCGCCTGCTGAGAATAAGGCGAGCCAATATCCTCGACAGACGGGGAACTCGAGACCTCGACGACACAGAGACCAGCCCCCGTTGCCCCACCGAACGTCTATCACTCAGCTCGGAGAGATATCCTATGGTATATATAGCACACGAGAAAAAGAAGGAGGAGGAGGAGGAGGAGGAGCAAGGCGCGCAAGCGAAGAAACAAATCGCAAACTGTCTGCGTATAGGACGAGAAGAAAACGCTCAAGAGTGACACTTGGACGGGATCAGAAGCTTCTTGGATTTTTCTACAGAAAGTATTTCATTCGTCTTTTTTTTACGCTTGTTCTTCCTACTCTTCCTCACTACTTGCCGGGATTTATAGTAACGGCGTGCGACAGAAGGTGACGTACGCGGAAGTGACAAACGTAAAGTTTTTATACAAGTTTTCGAAATTAGTACCTAAGTCAAAATATCTTGAATCGAGATATTTGACACAAATTTGAAATAAGGGTTAAAAAATTAAATTAACACTTTTTGAATAATTTAATTATGTTTTCAATTTAATTTATGAAGATAAGATGAGAAATACTCTCGACTAAATAATAGTAAAAAAATAAAAACGTCTAAACAATAATTTGATGTAATTAAAAGTTAGTTAGTAATTCCGATCCAATGGCTAACGAATTGTTATTATTTGCTGTATGGATTTCAAGTAAAAAAAGATAACATGCGATGAAAGTCCTCGAGGCCCTTATGTATAAAGTTTTCGAAATTAGTATCTTAGTCAAAATATCTTGAATTGAGTTATTTGAAACAAATTTGAAGTAACGATTAAAAAAACAAATTAACACTTTTCAGATCATTTAATTATGTTTCCAATTTAATTTATGAAGATAAGATGAGAAATACTGTCGACTAAATAATAGTAAAAAAAATAAAATCGTCTATATAATAATTTGATATAATTAAAAGTTATTAAATAATTCTGATCCAATGGCAAATGAATTGTTATTATTTGCTGTATGGATTTCAAGTAATAAAAGATAACATGCGATGAAAGTCCTCGAGGCCCTTATGTATAAAGTTTTCAAAATTAGTACCTAAGTCAAAATATCTTGAATCGAGATATTTGAAACAAATTTGAAATAAGGGTTAAAAAAACAAATTAACACTTTTCGGATAATTTAATTATGTTTCCAATTTAATTTATGAAGATAAAATGAGAAATACTCTCGACTAAATAATAGTAAAAAAAATAAAATCGTCTATATAATAATTTGATATAATTAAAAGTTATTAAATAATTCCGATCGAATGGCTAATGAATTGTTATTATTTGCTGTATGGATTTCGAGTAATAAAAGATAACATGCGATGAAAGTCCTCGAGGCCCTTATGTATAAACTTTTCGAAATTAGTACCTAAGTCAAAATATCTTGAATCGAGATATTTGAAACAAATTTGAAATAAGGGTTAAAAAAACAAATTAACACTTTTCGGATTATTTAATTATGTTTCCAATTTAATTTATGAAGATAGAAAAAAAAATAAAATCTACTAATCAATACCATGATATAATTAAAAGTTATTAAATAATTCCGATCCAATGGCTAATGAATTGTTATTATTTGCTGTATGGATTTCAAGTAAAAAAAGATAACGTGCGATGAAAGTCCTCGAGGCCCTTATGTATACCACTACTGCATACGAATTATATATTCGCCTGTATAGAATCACCCCTCGGGTTTTTCGAGTTGCCAATTTATTTTTGTATGAAGCACCCATTAAATACTTGAACCCTCGTTATGCACTCGAGCACTTTCTCTCTCTTTCTCTCTCTCTCGTTTCTACGGCGCTATCGAATGGAGCCCCTAGGCTACCCATCGTCGAGCACGACTCGAGTAACGATAGTCGCTCGGCCTTGCCTAGAATAACCCATGAGACTGCGAAAAGCCTAGCCAAAAGAGGCGAGGAGAAATGCTTTCTTTCGCGTCCTTCGCTATACACGTGTGCCTATAGCGAATGCGATAAATTCTCGTTGAAGATTTCTGACCCTAAGCTTTCCTCCGGGTTAAGCGCGAGCCTGGAAAAATCTCTATCTCGGCCAACAATCCTGCTATTCCTGGCGCAGGAAAAAGCCAAGCCAAGAAAATGCAGCACAAATCTCTCCAAACATTGGCGATATGCTAATAGAATAAAATATTTCTTAAAAAAAAACCAAGTCATCTAAAAATGAGTAACAAAAAATATTTTTTTGTTATAGTAAAACTATTTTTTTTTCAACCTCTTCAGAAACCTAAGAATTTAATCAGTACTAATTAATTAATTATTATATTTATATATTTAATTATTATATTATAATATTAATTACTACACAAGAAAAAAAAATTATTTTCCGAATTTATAATGCTTCACATACCGGGAAAAAAAATAGTAAATTAATCAAATAAATTTAATTGAAATATTGTCCTATGAGATTTTTTTAATATTATATATTTTTTATTGAGATCCACAGATTTAAAAAAATATTGTGTTTTCAGACAATAAAGACACACAGACAGACAGAAATTAGTGAATGCCTTTTTTTGGAATCTAGGCACTCAAAACATATATTTCCATCAAAATCTGAGTCCAATTTTTATTATTTTTTACGCTGTGGCTATTCGTACAGAAGAGTGTCTCTAATAGAGTTACGCTAGGGACACGCGAAAAATTGGAGTGATTGGAGTGTGCGTAAGCAAGTTCGGGAATTGACGTGTCAATATGATTTTTGGAGTGGGTTTAACAATTTTTGAAAAGGACTGTACATTTTTGTGTCTCTACCACTGTCGATCTCTTATTTTATTGCAGTCGCGAATACACTCAATTTATATGTTGTGTGTATTCAGTTTGTCGTTTGCGACGCTGCTATTATAATGAACATTACAATCATCTATGTCCAATGATGAATTAATTTTCATGTCACGACTTTTTAGGGTGCTTTGTCATTTTTGGAGTGACTAAAGCGTGTCCATATCGAGTAGCGCTCGTATTTTGAATGTTACTGTTCGATTTGCTGTTTTTTAAAATTAACATTACATGCACACGTAGCTTGGCGTGTGTAACGCTACTATAATTCCTAAAAATTACAATCAATACGAATGATGAAATAATAATCATCATTCCACATAGATGATTAAAATTTTCACGAATTATTAGTAGCGTTGCACACGAGAAACTGCGTGTATATGTAATTGTAAGAAACAAAAACAGCAAATTGAACAGTGAAATGTAAAGTACGACCGCTACTCGATACGGATACGCTTTGAGACACGTCACTCCAAAAATGACGTGTCTCTAATACGGAAACGCAAAATCCACTCCAAAAATGATATCACACCCAACAAAACCGAGGCATAAAAATTAGTTCATCATTCGGTATTGATGATTATAATTTTCACGAATTATAGTAGCGCCGCCCATCACATAGTGCATGCAAACAACATATAAATTGAGCGTATCCGCGACTGCAAGAAAATAAGAAATTGACAGCGACAGACACGAAAATATACAGTTTTTTTTCAAAAGTTGTTAAACTCACTCCAAAAATCATATAGACACGTCAATTCCCAAACTTGCTTGCGTACGTTCCAAACACTCCAAAATTTTTCGCGTGTCTGTAGCGTCACTTTATTAGAGACACTCTTCTGTGCGAATAGCCACAGCGTATTTTTTATTACAATACTTTTTCTCTTTCATACTTTGCATGAGATGGGAAAGTAATCAAATCTCTCCAAACATTGGCGATATGCTAATAGAATAAAATATTTCTTAAAAACAACCAAGTCATCTAAAAATGAGTAACAAAATTTTTTTTTTTTTCAACCTCTTCGGAAACCTAACAATGTAATCAGTATACTAAAACAAGAAAAAAAAAAACAATTATTTTTCAAATTTATAATGCTTCACGTACCGGGAAAAAAAATAGTAAATTACCAAATAAATTTAATTGAAATATTGTCCTATGAGATTTTTTTTATATTATATATTTTTTATTATGATCCACAGATTAAAAAAAAATATTGTGTTTTCAGACAATAAAGACACACAGACAGACAAAAATTAGTGAATGCCTTTTTTTGGAATCTAGGCACTCAAAACATGTATTTCCATCAAAAGCTGCGTCTAATTTTGTAATTTTTTATTACAATACTCTTTATCTTTCATACTTTGCATGAGATGGGAAAGTAATAAAAATCTAATAACAACTTTTAGGTAACTGTGTTTATTTCACCCACTCTCTAAGTCTTCGGTCTTTCAATCGAGTTCTTTTTTTTCCTTTTTCGTTATTTGCCTCTTCATTCTTCCATCATCTTCTCTTCATCATCTTTCACGACGCATTCTTGTGCCAGCTTAGCGCAATTCGCGCGTCACGAGACTCAGGTAAAAAAAAAGAAGCTTAGCTTACGGTAGTAGAGAAGATAGGAGGAGAGCCACATATACAGACTTCCTTTCAGTACAAAAGCATGAACCCGCTCGCCGATTGTAATGAACCCTTTTGCCTCTCGCTTTCTTCTCGTGGCCTCTCGCCGAACTATTCTTGCATACCGCCAACTATCTTGAACCCTTTTCTCTGCCATTATATCTATAGAGATCGTCGGGCACCCCCTTTCTCTCTGTCTTTGTTTCTCTTTGGTAGTCTTGCTATGAAAACCTTGGGATTCCACTGGGATCCTTGCGAAGGTTCTCCCTTCCCGTTCCCCTTAACGTCGAGAAATTCCTTTGCTTCAACTCTGGCTCTGTTGTTGCTGCTCCGATCATGCCAACGCTCTCTCGTAACAATCGAGCCTGTCTCCTGCATCTTTGCCCTATGTATTTATATAATATATTCTGTCTTATATACAGTCTACAAAAATTCAAAATCTATCGGATAAACGAAATGAATAATTATAAATATAACACATACACCTAATTGGTGATGGTAATTCAGTTAAATATTTTCAAATGCTGTTATAATCGAAAGCGTTCAAATTCATCGTTTCTTAATTTGAAATATTAGGGGATGTCAACATTTATTAATTTTATTTATTTATTTTTTTACTGCAAAAATATGTATCCTGACCTCAATATCCACCTTCTATACGGAATACGTGACTTAATTTTTGTATGATTTTTTTTATTTGAAATTTGTTGAAAAACTAAGATCGCAATTAAGTGTGTATGTGTGTGTGTATATTCGGATTCTTGTGAGTACTATAGCGTCCGCAATTTTCAAGATATGGACCTGAAATTTGGTACGGAAGTAAAGTGTGGAAAGCCTAAGTTCATATTTGGCGCAAATCCGTCAAGTGGTTAAAAAGTTATGACATTTTGAATTTTTTCTACAATCACTTATCACGCTCTAACTTTCGCATTTTTCAAGATATTGGGCTTAAATTTGATTCACGAATGTACTATTATAGACTGATAATTTGTATAAAATGTTATGAAAATCAATTGAACCATTAAAATTTTATGGGATTTAGAATTTTTCGAATTTTTGAAAAATTAGCATTCCCGTTCGAGTACGAGTTTAGGTATCAAATATAGATTTAGGTGTACAATGAGTTAAAAAAGATATACATTTTTTCACAGAAGTGAAAAAATTTATGTTTTTTATTTAGATTTCTATTATAGATATTCTATTATAGACTGATATTTTGTATAAAATTTTGTGAAAAACGATTGAACCATAAAAATTTTATGGGATTTTGAATTTTTTGAATATTCTGAAAAATTAGTATTCCCGTTCTAGTACGAGTTTCGGTATCAAATATTGATTTAGGAGTACAATGAGTTAAAAAATATATAAATTTTTTCAATTTTGTGAAAAAGTTTATATTTTTATTTTATTTTATTTTCATTTCCTCTATGAGGAAGCCAAAATTAATAAATAAGCTTAATGAATAACTTAGGGAAAAAAATATAAATTAATCAGGAAGCAATATGCTAACCTTGCAACTTTTTCACACAAATTTAGGTTAAATTTGAGAAATTTAATTTGCTAAATTCTGTGATTTACGAGTGAAGTGTACGAAGTGCTTCTGGGTTTGGCGAAGTTTGTTCTAGTACGAGTTTAGGTAGCAAACATTGATTTAGGAGTATAACGAGTTAAAAAATAAATAAATTTTTGTCAGCTTTGTGAAAAAGTTTATATTTTCACAAAACTTCCTCAATGAGGAAGCCAAAATTAATAAATAAGCTTAATGAATAGCTTAGTGAAAAATATAAATGAATCAGGAAGCAATATGCAAACCTCGCAACTTTTTCACACAAATTTGGGTTAAATTGGACAAATTTAATTTGCTAAATTCTGTGATTTACTAGTGAAGTGTACGAAGTGCTTCTGGGCTTTGGCGAAGTTTGTTCTCAAGTACGAGTTTAGGTATCAAACATTGATTTAGGAGTATAATGAGTTAAAAAAAATATATACATTTTTTCAGCTTTGTGAAAAAATGTATCTTTTTCACAAAACTTCCTTTATAATTTGATATAATTTATGGGGAAGCCAAAATTAATAAATAAGCTTAATGAATAACTTAGCGAAAAATATAAATAAATCAGGAAGCAATATGCAAACCTCGCAACTTTTTCACACAAATTTTGGTTAAATTGGAGAAATTTAATTTGCTAAATTCTGTGATTTACTAGTGAAGTATACGAAGTGCTTCTGGGCTTTGGCGAAGTTTGTTCTAGTACGAGTTTAGGTATCAAACATTGATTTGGGAGTACAATGAGTTATAAAAAATATAATTTTTTTCAACTTTGTGAAAAAATGTATATTTTTCACAAAACTTCCTCAATGAGGAAGCCGAAATAAATAAATAAGCTTAATGAATAGCTCAGTGAAAAATATAAATAAATCAGGAAACAATATGCGAAGCTTGCAACTTTTTCACACAAATTTGGGTTAAATTGGAGAAATTTAATTTGCTAAATTCTGTGATTTACTAGTGAAGTGTACGAAGTGCTTCTGGGCTTTGGCGAAGTTTGTTCTAGTACGAGTTTAGGTATCAAACGTTGATTTAGGAGTACAATGAGTTTAAAAAAATATAAATTTTTACAGTTTTGTGAAAAAATGTATATTTTTCACAAAACTTCCTTTATGGGGAAGCCAAAATTAATAAATAAACTTAATGAATAGCTTAATGAAAAATATAAATTAATCAGGAAGCAATATGAAAACCTCGCAACTTTTTCACACAAATTTGGGTTAAATTGGAGAAACTTAATTTGCTACGATCTGTGATTTACTAGTGAAGTATACGAAGTGCTTCTGGGCTTTGGCGGAGTTTGTTCTAGTACGAGTTTAGGTATCAAACATTGATTTAGAAGTACAATGAGTTAAAAAATATATAAATTTTTGACAGCTTTGTGAAAAAGTTTATATTTTTATTTTATTTTTATTTCCTCTATGAGGAAGCCAAAATTAATAAATAAGCTTAATGAATAGCTTAGCGAAAAATATAAATAAATCAGGAAACAATATGCGAAGCTTGCAACTTTTTCACACAAATTTGGGTTAAATTGGAGAAATTTAATTTGCTAAATTCTGTGATTTACTAGTGAAATGTACGAAGTGCTTCTGGGCTTTGGCTGAGTTCACTGTGTGCAGCTCGGTACCTCGGCTCGAATAACGGGCGTAGAGCGTTCTATATCGACAATGCACTGAATTTATAAGTCCCAGTCTGCGAGAGCGGCCAGCAGCATCGCCGCGATCGAAAGAGGAGTGAGAACTCGGTACGGCCGACGAGCCTCCTCTCTCGGTGGGTACACGTTGGTTCGCCTCATCCTGCGAACCAGCGTATACTACGTGCCCGTTACGGTTCTCCATTGGCACACGATATTCCACACGGGTTTATCGATGGTTGGATTTACGAACGAGTCCAACGTCGAGGTTACCATGAACTATGGAAGTGGTCGAACGGTCCCGCGCAGATTCTGCGATTGCATCGTTCTCTACTCCACCTCCATCGTCGTTGCACCTCGCAGCATCGCATTGTCGTCATCGTACTGTTTGTTAGTATAGTATTTTCTCATTGGTATACCGCGAGCTTAACCCCATACACGAATCGTTAAATTATGGTGTTTACTATATATCCCGAACTCTATTCAAATTTACGTGTATCGAATTCCAAACGAGAGAAAAAACAAAATAAACGAGTCTATTTCTGAGCTTTATTAATCCAAACCAAAAATCTTTTATACGAGTTTTTATTCTCATCGTATGAATAATATTATGATTATTATATTTGTTGACAGTGTTGATTTTATATTTATGATTTTGTATTTATGTTAGAAAAAAAACTGGAAGTTTTTATACGTAAACTCGTAATCGAAATTTAATATACAATTGTGGTATATAATTAATGTATTTTTTCAGTAATTATTAAAATTCAATAACTTCTACTGCAAAATTCAAAATTCATTTTGAATTATATATTTATATATATTATTATATAAATAATATATTATATAAAATATATAATATATTGTTATATATTTTACTTTAATATATAATATATTATTATATATTTTACTATACATACCGAACTCTATTCAAATTTACGTGTATCGAATTCCAAACGAGAGAAAAAACTAAATAAACGAGTCTATTTCTGAGCTTTATTAATCCAAACCAAAAATCTTTTATACGAGTTTTTATTCTCACCGTATGAATAATATTATGATTATTATATTTGTTGACAGTGTTGATTTTATATTTATGATTTTGTATTTATGTTAGAAAAAAAACTGGAAGTTTTTATACGTAAACTCGTAATCGAAATTTAATATACAATTGTGGTATATAATTCATGTATTTTTTCAGTAATTATTAAAATTCAATAACTTCTACTGCAAAATTCAAATTCAAAATACTGTACATTAATTTTACATTACACTTGTATATTAAATTTAATATATCAGTTTATGCATAAAAACTTCCACTAAAAGTATATTTAATTTCAAGTTGATTTTTTTTTTACAGAATGGTGAAAATTGATGGAAAATATTTTTATTACATTTAATTCTTCGAGTACGGTATAATTTTTCTTTTCACTTACAGTCACTTCTATATTCGATTTTACGATAAATTTAGTACAAGAAGAATTTTTTTTTACATTTATCAAATTGATTTTTTAAAGTCTTTTTTATTTTAAAGCCTAAAGTCATTTAAGCTGAATTAAGTAAGGCAAATCAATAATATGAGTAACAAAAATGTATTTATTTTTTTTTACTATTAATAAATAAAAATAATTCCTTTTGCAGGATTATGGAGATGGTTAAAGCGCGTTCATGCGCTGCTGTTGGCAGCGTTTACGAGAGTCTCGTGCAGTAGAGTTCTAGGGTGATGTCGCCCCTTCCTAGCCGCGTTTACGTGGGTGCGAATTTGTGTTAGTGTACGAGGGACTAGGCGAAGGGTGGCTCATTGTATAGACAGAGAGAGACTCGCCTGAGGGAAAGAAACCAAGTCGAGGGTGGCCAATGTTTTCGGAGAAGTTCGTATAAGTCCCTGTAGAACATATGAGGCATTCTCTTTCAATTCAGTCACTTTTTTTCACGAACCTCTCTGATATTTCCGATAATAAACCAGATTTTACGTACCAATTACTTCTGTCCTTTTTGTGCATTTTTGCAAATTTTTTTTTCCCTCCAAATTAAGAGATGCATTGATTTAAAAAAATGGTGTTCATATTAGAAAAGGACACAAAAAAATTCAGATTAAAAATCCTTTTTTTTAGTTTTTATGAATTTTAAAAATACTACAGAAGTTTAATTTGAACTTCATTTTCTTAACGACATACAATTATTTTTTGAGAAAAATTATCAATTGCATTTCTTTCTTGCTGAATCAAATTTACTTAATGCTGATATAGCCTACGATTTTTTTTTATTAAAGTGGATATTTCTGATTTTTCAACTTGCTTAAAGATTTGATGTCCATCACTGAAGATTCTACAAAATGTTGAGTATAATAAAACATGACTCATTTTACGAAAGTTACATTCATTGGATTATTTTGTTGAACAACCTAATTTTTATTTAAAAAATAATTTTATTTTAAAAAATAAAAATAAAATTTATTTAAAAAATAAAAATTAGGTTTTTATTTTTTAAATAATTCAATTTTTTTGTTTAAAAAAATTGAATTTTAACTGTACTATTATATTTAAAACAGTATTAAAAAAAAAATTACCGTACATTTCCTATTCTTCTCTTCCGAGATAAAAAGAGACAAAAATGCATCTTCGTAATGTGAACCAAAACATCTGATATATTTTACAAAAAGTTCTTTCCAAACTCTTCCAAGATAAAAACAGATAAAAATGCATCTTCTCAATTTGAACAAAAAAATTTGACATTTTACAAAAAGTTCTTTCCAAACTCTTCCAAGATAAAAACAGACAAAAATGCATCTTCTTAATTTGAACAAAAAAATCTGACATATTTTACAAAAAGTTATTTCCAAACTCTTCCAAGATTAAAACTGACAAAAATGCATCTTCTTAATATGAACAAAAAAATCTGACATATTTTACAAAAAGTTCTTTCCAAACTCTTCCAAGATTAAAACAGACAAAAATGCATCTTCTTAACTTGAACAAAAAAATCTGACATTCTTTACAAAATGTTCTTTCCAAACTCTTCCAAGATAAAAACTGACAAAATGCATCTTCTTAATTTGAATAAAAAAATCTGACCTACTTTACAAAACGTTCTTTCCAAACTCTTCCAACATAAAAACAGACAAAAATGCATCTTCTTAATTTGAATAAAAAATCTAACATATTTTACAAAAAGTTCTTTCCAAACTCTTCCAAGATAAAAACAGACAAAAATGCATCTTCTTAGTTTGAACAAAAAAATTTGACATATTTTACAAAAAGTTCTTTCCAAACTCTTCCAAGATAAAAACAGACAAAAATGCTTCTTCTTAATTTGTACAAAAAACCCTGACATATTTTACAAAAAGTTCTTTCCAAACTCTTCCAAGATAAAAACAGACAAAAATGCATCTTCTTAATTTGAACAAAAAAATCTGACATATTTTACAAAAAGTTCTTTCCAAACTCTTCCAAGATCAAAACAGACAAAAATGCATCTTCTTAACTTGAACAAAAAAAATCTGACATTCTTTACAAAAAGTTCTTTCCAAACTCTTCCAAAATAAAAACAGAAAAAAAATGCATCTTAATTTGAGCAAAAAAAATCTGATATACTTTACAAAAAGTTCTTTCCAAACTCTTCCAAGATAAAAACAGACAAAAATGCATCTTCTTAACTTGAACAAAAAAATCTGACATATTTTACAAAAAGTTCTTTCCAAACTCTTCCAAGATAAAAACAGACAAAAATGCATCTTCTTAATGTGAACAAAAAAATCTGACATACTTTACAAAAAGTTCTTTCCAAACTCTTCCAAGATAAAAACAGACAAAAATGCATCTTCTTAATTTGAACAAAAAAATCTGACATATTTTACAAAAAGTTCATTCCAAACTCTCAAAATAAAGACAGACAAAAATGCATCTTCTTAATTCGAACAAAAAAATCTGACATACTTTACAAAATGTTCTTTCCAAACTCTTCCAAGATAAAAACTGACAAAATTCATCTTCTTAATTTGAATAAAAAAATCTGACCTACTTTACAAAAAGTTCTATCCAAACTCTCCCAAGATAAAAACATACAAAAATGCATCTTCTTAATTTGAACAAAAAAATCTGACATATTTTACAAAAAGTTCTTTCCGAACTCTTCCAAGATAAAAACAGACAAAAATGCATCTTCTTAATTTGAACAAAAAAATCTGACATATTTTACAAAAAGTTCTTTCCAAACTCTTCCAAGATAAAAACAGACAAAAATGCATCTTTTTAATGTGAACAAAAAAATCTGACATTCTTTACAAAAAGTTCATTCCAAACTCTTCCAAGATAAAAACGGACAAAAATGCATCTTCTTAATTTGAACAAAAAAATCTGACATATTTTACAAAAAATTCTTTCCAAACTCTTCTAAGATAAAAAGAGATAAAAATGCATCTTCTTAATTTGAGCAAAAAAATCTGACATATTTTACAAAAAGTTCTTTCCAAACTCTTCCACGATAAAAACAGACAATAATGCATCTTCTTAACTTGAACAAAAAAATCGAACATATTTTACAAAAAGTTCCTTCCAAACTCTTCCAAGATAAAAACAGACAAAAATGCATCTTCCTAATTTGAATAAAAAAATCTGACATATTTTACAAAAAGTTCTTTCCAAACTCTTCCAAAATAAAAACAGAAAAAAATGCATCTTAATTTGAGCAAAAAAAATCTGACATACTTTACGAAAAGTTCTTTCCAAGCAGTAATCAAATTAATTGTCAAAAATTTCGGAAAGTAGCGCAAGAAAAAAAAATGTATTCTCCAAATTGACAGAGAATGCCTTGTATATGGGTCCGTATTGCATGGTACAAAGTTTAGTACTACACTTTAGAAGAAACATGAACGGAGGGGCTGAGTAGGCAGAGAGTAATAGTAGTAGTAGTAGGTGTCGTGGGATATTTTACGAGCCGATTCGCAACATACGAGAATGAACAACGCGGCCGGTGTACGAAAACTACGAAGTAAGTCCTTCCATATAAGAGACCGGGAGGCGGCGTGCATATACACGCGTAGCATTACACGATTGAGGTACCGAGAGAGCTCAGAGCAGCGTTAAAACGCGGTAAACGTAACTCGATACTCGAGACACGTATTACTCGCTGGCTCGAATGCCCTCGCAAACGCCCCCCTCAACGTATATATGTATATATGTGTATATATATATATATATATAAGATATAGGAGGGAACGAGAATCGATTGTGAAACGAGCTCAAACCGCTTATTGCCTGCAATCTCTCATAAGTCAACGACGAGAGGAATCGAGGAGAAAGGAGGCGAGGAAGAATGGAAAAGAAGTTCGTAAGTGGCCTCGGGAAGTCCTATACGTCCTATAGGACGTACGACTGAATAAATGCATAGAGATTTCTTGGAGGATTAAGGAATGAAAATCGCTTTTGGTATGGTCGATCGATCATTCTGCAGCTGATGCAGTATGAGTATAATATAATGCAGATAGCTCTGGCATGCTGAAGACAAGTCAAAGTTTACTCGTCAAGATGATCATCTGTTTTCACCTAAATCGCTGAAAAGTAAAAAAAAAAAGTGTATGCGAATATAATTTTTTTTTTTACAATTTTGTATGTAATTCTGTCAATATCGATAGTGTCGATTGAAATAATTGACATTGTATATGGCATATATCATGTGGATTTTGAAATCAGAAACGGATAATGTCATTTTTTTTAAATCATGGTAAAAAGGCTTGTAACCGGTATTTTCTGTGATAGAATATGCGACTTGAGAACGGTAGTGAAGACCAAAATTCGATATCTTGAAGAAAAAAAATTTGGGTTGGATTTTCCGACCGGAAGTCGGATCTGTGAATTCTGAAATCAGAAACGGAAAAAAGTAACTATTTTCAAAATCATGATAAAAAGGCTTGTAACCGGTATTTTCTGTGATAGAATTTGCGACTTGAGAACGATGGTGAAGACCAAAATTCGATATCTTGAAGAAAAAAAATTTAGGTTGGGTTTTCCGACCGGAAGTCGGATCTGTGAATTCTAAAATCAGAAACGGGAAAAAGTAACTTTTTTTAAAATCATGGTAAAAAGGCTTGTAAATGGTATTTTCTGTGATAGAATATGCGACTTGAGAACGATGGTGAAGACCAAAATTCGATATCTTAAAGAAAAAAATTGGGTTAAATTTTCCGACCGGAAGTCGGATCTGTGAGTTCTGAAATCTGAAACGGGAAAAAGTAACTTTTTTTAAAATCATGGTAAAAAGGCTTGTAAATGGTATTTTCTGTGATAGAATATGCGACTTGAGAACGATAGTGAAGGCCAAAATTGAATATCTTGAAGAAAAAAAATGTAGGTTGGATTTTCCGACCGGAAGTCGGATCTGTGAATTCTGGAATCAGAAATGGAAAAAAGTAACTTTTTTCAAAATCATGATTAACAGGCTTTAACCGGTTTTTTTTCTGTGATAGAATATGCAACTTGAGAACAATAGTGAAGGCCAACATTCGATATCTTGAAGAAAAAAAATTTAGGTTGGATTTTCCGACCGGAAGTCGGATCTGTGAATTCTGAAATCAGAAACGGAAAAAAGTAACTTTTTTTAAAATCATGGTAAAAAGGCTTATAACCGGTATTTTCTGTGATAGAATTTGCGATTTGAGAACGATGCTGAAGACCAAAATTCGATATCTTCAAGACAAAAATTTAGATTGGATTTTCCGACCGGAAGTCGGATCTATGAATTCTGGAATCAGAAACTGACGAAGATCCCATTTTTTTTAATCATAGTAAAAAGGCTTCTATAACCACATATACATTTATATGCACACAGCATATATGTCGTTTTCTATGTGGGATCGAATGTACCTGCAGTAAAAAACATAATATTTACCGCAACTAACCTACCGCAAGAATCTAAAAGATTTTTTTTCCTCTCAAACAACCATTATTCTCAATGCATATTTTTAATTCCATCGTGCATAACCATGCTGTGAATTACGTATGAAGCATATTAGTTCCGCAAAGCAATGGAGGCAAGTTCATACAATGTACGACAGCCTCGGCTATTCCTTGAATAGCCGATCACCGTGCTCCATGTACGGCACGAGCTGCACTGCAGGTTCGAGAGGATCAAGTCTCACCGGGCTTGAGCGGTGCATCCTCTTTCATTCCTTCTCCGTCTGTCCGACAGCGAACAACAGCTCACGGCAGCAGTATCGTGTTTACGCTGCGGCGTATATCAGTTGCAGCAATGCATTTGACGAGGAGAAAGAGAGACGAAGGGGATGCAAAACGAAAGCCAAGCGAAGGGACGAGGCAACGAGGGTGAGGGTGGGTCCGGGATGTTATGTTCGTTCGAAGGGGAATTGCAAAGAGAAAGAGACGCAAATTCGTGGGGAGAGTAATCGTAAAACGAGGGAGTGATAGAGAAGCAAAGAGAAGGAAAGAGAAGGAGAGAGAAGGAAAGAGAGAGATAGAGAAGGATAGCTTTTATACCTCGAAGGGTTGAATCGCGTGGGCTGGGTCGCGACGATAACGCGCGACGGCTGTATGCCTCATGCTCTGCTCGGTCGCTTACGTCTACGTGAATATATATCGTATCCGTACAGGCAAGCATATACGCAGTGAGACACGCGGGTTAGAGAGAAAGGAGAATGAATTTCTCGACGGGAAGCAACGTGGCAGCAACCCGGTGACCAATTATTCCTAGGCACGAAGGCAAACCGAAGCAAACGATTGTTTCTCCGGGATACGAGACATTATTACGTAGATTTATCATATTGGGGAGGGATTTTTAGTCCTCGGAATTACAGCTCCGCTGCAAATATATTTGTCTGTTTGTCGTGTGGATAAATTATATCAAGATTCTGCAAAAATTATATATCAATGTGTTCATACAATCTGTATATGAAAATGAACATATAGAATTTC
Source organism: Ephialtes manifestator (assembly GCA_963970395.1). NCBI lineage: Eukaryota > Metazoa > Arthropoda > Insecta > Hymenoptera > Ichneumonidae > Ephialtes > Ephialtes manifestator. The sequence goes on along the minus strand of OZ019971.1, from coordinate 35,760,690 downwards.
TAATTGTTGCATGAAAATTTTAGAAAAATTTAGATCGAAGAATTTGTTAAAAATTATCGATTTTTAAATGTTCGCTTTTTAATAAAGAAAATCTTTAGATTGTATTAATGTTATGGGTATATTCTAGATGTCCATTTTTTTAATAATAAGTTGACAATCTTGCCTACGTCTGAATTTGATCACTTAGGTGATCAAATTGTTCATTTTCAAGATATTAACGATAAAAATAATATCAATACCGAAAAATACAAACTTTCACAAAAATTCGTCTGTCGGAAATATTGGTCTAGCACTAAACAAAAAAATACGTATGTCTTTTTTTTGTGGTTAAATTATATCAAGATTCTGCAAAAATTATATATCAATCTGTTCATACCATCTGTATATGAAAATGAACATATAGAATTTCTAATTGTTGCATGAAAATTTTAGAAAAATTTAGATCGAAGAATTTGTTAAAAATTATCGATTTTTAAATGTTCGCTTTTTATTAAAGAAAATCTTTAGATTGTATTAATGTTATAGGTATTAATTCTAGATATCCATTTTTTAATAATAAGTTGACAATCTTGCCTACGTCTGAATTTGATCACTTAGGTGATCAAATTGTTCATTTTCAAGATATTAACGATAAAAATAATATCAATACCGAAAAATACAAACTTTCACAAAAATTCGTCTGTCGGAAATATTGGTCTAGCACTAAACAAAAAAATACGTATGTCTTTTTTTTGTGGTTAAATTATATCAAGATTCTGCAAAAATTATATATCAATCTGTTCATACCATCTGTATATGAAAATTAACATATAGAATTTCTAATTGTTAGATGAAAATATTAGAAAAATTTAGATCGAAGAATTTATTCAAAACTATAGATTTTTAAATGTTCGCTTTTTAATAAAGAAAATATTTAGATTGTATTAATGTTATGGGTATTAATTCTAGATATCCATTTTTTTAATAATAAGTTGACAATCTTGCCTACGTCCGAATTTGATCACTTAGGTGATCAAATTGTTCATTTTCAAGATATTAACGATAAAAATAATATCAATATCGAAAAATTCAAACTTTCACAAAAATTCGTCTGTCGGAAATATTGGTCGTAGCACTAAACAAAAAAATACGTATGTCTTTTTTTTTGTGGTTAAATTATATCAAGATTCCGCAAAAATTATATATCAATCTGTTCATACCATCTGTATATGAAAATGAACATATAGAATTTCTAATTGTTAGATGAAAATATTAGAAAAATTTAGATCGAAGAATTTATTCAAAAACTATAGATTTTTAAATGTTCGCTTTTTAATAAAGAAAATCTTTAGATTGTATTAATGTTATGGGTATTAATTCTAGATATCCATTTTTTTAATAATAAGTTGACAGTCTTGCCTACGTATGAATTTGATCACTTAGTTCATTCTCAAGATATTAACGATAAAAATAATATCAATATCGAAAAATTCAAACTTTTACAAAAATTCGTCTGTCGGAAATATTGGTCGTGGCACTAAACAAAAAAATACGTATGTCTTCTTTTTCAAAACACTTTTTGATAAAAAATTGTCAAAATTATTGATGGAGGTCAGAGTCAGAGCATGAAAAATTCAGCTGGAATGCCCAGAATTTTTCCACGACCTCAATGGGTGATTCTTATGTTCCAAAAATTAAATTTAACCCATTTTCTCCTAAAATTCATCCTCAACAATTATTCTACTAAATATATACCCAAAACAACAGCTGTTCAATGCAGAACAACCACATTACCAGATATAGCATCAAAACCCTTTTATACCCTCTGCAATGTCATTCCCATTAATTAATATATATTTCCACGATCTCAGTTGCTAATTCTTATGTTACAAAAATTAAATTTTCCCCATCTTCTCCTAACATTCTTCCTTAACAATTATTTTACTAAAAATGTATTCAAAACAACCACATTATCAAATATAGTCAAAACCCTTTTGTATCCTCTGGAATATCATTCCCATTATTAATATATATTTCCACGACCTCAATAGGTGATTCTTATATTCCAAAAATTAAATTTTACTCAACTTCTCCTAACATTCATCCTCAACAATTATTTTACTAAAAATGTACCCAAAACAACCACATTATCAAATATAACATAAAATCCCTTTTGTACCCTCTGCAATGTAATTCTCATTATTAATATATATTTCCACGACCTCAATTGATGATTCTTATATTCCAAAAATGAAATTTTACCCATCTTCTGCTAAAATTCATCCTTAACAATTATTTTACTAGTATTTTACTAGTATTTTACTCAAAAATAGTCAAAACCCTTTTGTATCCTCTGGAATATCATTCCCATTATTAATATATATTTCCACGATCTCAATTGATGATTCTTATATTCCAAAAATGAAATTTTACCCATCTTCTCCTAAAATTCATCCTCAACAATTATTCTACTAAATAGATACCCAAAACAACAGCTGTTCAATGCAGTACAACCACATTACCGGATATAGCATGAAAACCCTTTTGTACCCTTGGCAATGTCATTCCCATTAATTAATATATATTTCCAGAACATGAATATTCGTATTATATCTTCCGGAATAATACGTTTGTGACGTTCACAGTGAATGTCAAGCGCTCGGGGCATTGTTGAGAGACAGAGTGGACGTTGTATATAGTCACCCAACACAGCAGGTCGATCGCGAAGTACATTTGTAAGCGGCTCAGGCAGAGAGAGAACTGGAAGGTCTGTCTGACAGACTGACGATCAATTATTCTCTTGTCCCGTTCACACGCAGTGTCTGCCATGTACGAATTGTACCAGTTCAATGCAATACTCACCATAAGCAAAAACAGACTAAACGATTGTCTGTGCATGCAATACAATGAAGAGAAACGCGAGAAAGAAGTCGAAACGTGGTAGAGAGTGTTCGGTTGCACACAGCAAGCGTTAATCAATCAATTAAGGTCCTGGCGTGGCAGAGACGCCTCCTAGCTTGCGCACGAGCCCCGAAGATCCAATATAACTGCCACGTAAGTTCTACTCGACTGACGCAAACAATGATTTGTGTCTCTAATTATTCTATTGTGATCAGACCGCAATCTCGCTCGCCTTTCTTTTTTTTTCGCCGGTTTTCTTTGCGTGACTATGAACCTGAAATGGTTTATTAGGTATCGTGTATGTAACAGCTATATTGTAGAGTAGATTGTGTATTACATAGCGTGGTAAAGAGTTCCGGAGCCTTTCAGTCAAATAAAAAAAAAACTCTAATTAATACGTCGAAAAAATTCAAAGAAATTGCGTGAAATTTTAAGGAATCGTGATTGCCGCGGGAAGTAATGAGTGGAAATTATTTATTTATCAATAAATCTATCAATCTAATCAAATAAAAAATCCTAATCAAAAAATCCAAATCCTAATCAAATAAAAATACCACTGTTTTTATCATTTCTTTAGGTGTTTCTAAGTATCAAATAGGTAAAGTAATAATAGTAACTATAAAAATGAATTAAATTAGTGAATTGTTTGTTGATTATCAATACTGAGAAAAGGCTTGGTTAGAACTACTAAACCTTGGTAAAAAATGTTATCAATTAAGCTTAGTATGTTACAAGCGTGACCGAATATTGTTATTATTAATTTTTATTGACTCTTGGCGGTCTATTTTTTCTGATGGAATTTTGCGAAGCACTTCTCGGGTCTGAGACCGTGATCGCTAGATTCAAAGCGCGCGAAACTGAAGCCTAATTCAAATTTCACTAATCCGAATCTCTTAGAAATATCGACTGTAGCTGCTTAATAAATTAAATTAATTCATCAAGCAGCCACAACCGACGAAATTTATCTCGAACAAATTGTGAAAAAATTCCGCCACGACCCGGGTTATCAATTAAGGCCCTGGCTAGGTCCGCAATCTCGCTCGATTTTAGCTATTTCTTTCAATTAAAAAAAAAAATTTCACCGTTTTTCTCGCGTGACTATGTACCGCAAATGGTTTATTAGGTGTCGTGTATGTAACAGCTATATTGTAGAGTAGATTATGTGGTACATAGCGTGGTAAAGAGTTCCGGAGCCTTTCAGTGAAATAAAAAAAAACTTTAATTAATACGTCGAAAGGATTCAAAGAAATCGCGTGAAATTTAGATTTTAAGGGATCGTGATTTCTGTGGGAAGTAGTGAGTGGAAATTATTTATTGATAGACCATGCCACTATTTTTATCGTTTCTTTAGGTGTTTCTAAGTATCAAATAATTGAAATAATAATAGTAACTTTAGAAATTAGTTAAATTAATACATTGTTTGTTGTTATCCATACTGAGAAAAAGGCTTGCTTAGAACTACCAAACCTTGGTAAAAAATGTTATCAATTAAGGCCCTGGCTAGGTCCGCAAAATCTCGCTCGACTTTAGCTATTTTTTATATATATATTTTTTTTTCTCCGTTTTTCTCGCGTGACTATGTACCTGAAATGGTTTATTAGGTATCGTGTATATAACAGCTATATTGTAGAGTAGATTGTGTAGTACATAGCGTGGTAAAGAGTTCCGGAGCCTTTCAGTGAAAAAGAAAACTTTAATTAATACGTTGGTGACGTTAACACGAGGTTAAAAGGGTTCAAAGAGATCGTGTGAAATTTACATACTAAGGGATCTTGATTGGCACACTAAAAAAAAAATGTCATTGATTCAAAAACTATTTGCTTGCGGGCTGCCGAAAACGAGTGTTTGCCCATTTAATCCCATTTAACATTGAAACAATAAAATATTGTTTTTCCCATTTTAGTTATTGTTTCAATTTATTACGAAATTTTAGAAATTAGAAGCAAAATTAAATTGATAACGTGTGTTTTTGGCAAATGAATCGTTTTTGAATCAACGACATTTTATTTTTATTTTGCGTGAACGAATGAGTGAAAAATATTCATTGTTAGATCATGCCAATATTTTTATCGTTTTTTTTATGTTTCGAAGCATCAAATAGTTAAGATAATAATAGTAATTTTAGAAATATAATTACCGTTCTTAAAATTTACTATTTACAAGAACAATTTTTGGTGTTTAATTGCGATATTTATTGTTAGAATAGGTACAATAGTAATGTTTTCGTTACCAATAACAAAAACTTGTGTTGCGTGAGTGATTCATCGAGCTTTGCCGTTTCTGGTCTGTAGATATGGTACAATTTTCCTGTATCGAGTTACGCCATGGTTCAGTTTTGCTGTATCGAATTACGTCATGGAAAGTTGCTGTGTTCAATTCGTGACGTGACGGGTTGATTCTGTGTTCCATTAAAAGCTGCAAAAATAAAGGACGCGTATTATTTAAGGCTACGCGTTTATCGATTGAATTGTTCCATAAATTTTAATCTACTATTTATTTTTTTACTCCCACTACACGTATGGAAATAAATTACATCCAAGATACATAAAAAATCTATTCTAGATGTATAAGATCCTAAAAATTCTATATGTCGAATATATTTTAGGATATATACGAAATATATGCAAGTGAAAAATATATTTAAGATATAAACAAAAAATAAATAAATAAAAAATGTATTTCTGTTATATTATACATTTATTATTATTTTATATATATTATACGTCCGAAAACAGTTAGATATATTTTCGTATATATATATATATATATTTTTTTTTTTTCAAGATTTTATTTAATGTCGCATTAACTTCTAGGTTATATTATATCTTTTCCATGGTGGTGAATATTTATTTGGCAGATCTTGTGCATCGAAATTAAAGGTGATTCAATAATTATTTTTCTTCATTTTATATTTCTTTTTCGTCGTAGTTCGTTTAATAAAATTCCCGAGCACGATTATAGAATATACGATAAATCTAGGACGATTTCCGAAGTAAATATAGAGAAATCATTTCCTCCAGCACAGCAAAATGTAGACGCAGCTGCGAAAGGTAATATATAGTCTCCCTAGTATCAGGAGAAGGCTTGTAACTTAATTACCCCTTGCACGAATGGAGACACGAGAGTTTCCGTTATGGGAACCCATGCTCCTGGTGTTACTTCGATGGTGTTCTTGTGCAAAAGTCTTTTTGGGAGATTGTTAGATCCTAGACCACCGTCAAATTGAAACTGGCTTTATAACGCATCACCCAATCAACAACAAGTTCTTGGTTTGTGGGATGCTCTACTATAACTGTTGGAATATCCAGTAAAGACTTTATGCCCTTCGAACGTAGAAAGTTATATGGAGGCTGTTAAACACCGACAGCGTAAGGGCTTGAAGTCGTTATACAGAATTTTGAGTCGGTTATAAAGTTCAGGGAGTTCGATCGATATTTGTAAATATATGGCCAGTGAAAGTTTTAACAAGTTCATTTAGCACATACGTATGCTTGTTACGGTTATGTTGACAGCTTAATACTTATGCAATTTCAAAACAGAAAAGGGTTATTTTGTTTTTCTTAAAAAAATGGTATCTTTCCAGTTCTGAGAGTTAATTTTATAAAATTGCGACAGAATTAGAGCTAAAGAGTTGTTCTTTGATGTTGTATATGTTATATATGCCTGTGCCATTAATAAATAGCGACAGCGTAAGGGCTTGAAGTCGTTATAACGAATTTTGAATCGGTTATAAAGTTCAGAGAGTTCGATCGATATTTGTAAATATATGGCCAGTGAAAGTTTTAACAAGTTCATTCAGCACATAGGTATGCTTGTCACGTTTATGTTGCCTCAAGTATACACAGAAATATAAGTTGACAGCTCAATACTTATGCAATGTCAAAACCGAAAAGGATTATTTTGTTCTTCTTAAAAAAATTGTATCTTCCCAGTTCTGAGAGTTAATTTTATAAAATTGCGACAGAATTAGAGCTAAAGAGTTTTTCTTTGATGTGGTATATGGTGTATATGGCTGTGCCATTAATAAACACCGACAGCGTAAGGGCTTGAAGTCATTATAACGAATTTTGAATCAATTATAAAGTTCAGAGAGTTCGATCGATATTTGTAAATATATGGCCAGTGAAAGTTTTAACAAGTTCATTTAGCACATACGTATGCTTGTTACGGTTATGTTGACAGCTTAATAGTTATGCAAATTCAAAACCGAAAAGGGTTATTTTGTTTTTCTTAAAAAAATTGTATCTTCCCAGTTCTGAGAGTTAATTTTATAAAATTGCGACAGAATTAGAGCTAATGAGTTGTTCTTTGATGTGGTATATGGTATATATGGCTGTGCCATTAATAAATACCATTATTAATTTTTTATCGACTGTTGGCGGTCTATTTTTTTTTTTTCTGATGGAATTTTTGCGAAGCACATCTCGGGTCTGAGACAGTGATCGCTAGATTCAAAGCGCGCGAAACCGAAGCCTAATTCAAATTTCACTAATCCGAATCTCTTACAAATATCGACTGTAGCTGCTTAATAAATTAAATTAATTCATCAAGCAGCCACAATCGACGAAATTTATCTAAACAAATTGTGAAAAAATTCCGCCACGACCCGGGTTCGAACCGGGAACACCCAGAATTCTAGCCTGGTGCGTTACCAATTACGCCACCGTGGCCCTGGCAGAATTGATTCACAATCGTTAATTTATAGTCAGATATCAACCGTAGTATGTTATAGGCGTGACCGAATATTGTTATTATTAATTTTTTATCGACTGTTGGCGGTCTATTTTTTTTTTTATTAATAAATACCGACAGTGTAAGAGTTTGAAGTCGTTATACCGAATTTTGAATCAGTTATAAAGTTCAGAGAGTTCGATCGATATTTGTAAATATATGGCCAGTGAAAGTTTTAACAAGTTCATTCAGCACATACGTATGCTTGTTACGGTTATGTTGACAGCTTAATACTTATGCAATTTCAAAACCGAAAAGGGTTATTTTGTTTTTGTTAAAAAAATTGTATCTTCTCAGTTCTGAGAGATAATTTTATAAAATTGCGACAAAATTAGAGCTAAAGAGTTTTTCTTTAATGTGGTATATGGTATATATGGCTGTGCCATTAATAAATATCGACAGCGTAAGGGTTTGAAGTCGTTATAACGAATTTTGAATCAGTTATAAAGTTCAGAGAGTTCGATCGATATTTGTAAATATATAGCCAGTCAAAGTTTTAACAAGTTCATTCAGCACATGGGTATATTTGTTACGTTTATGTTGCCGCAACTATCCACAAAAAGATATGTTGACAGCTTAATACTTATGCAATGTCAAAACCGAAAAGAGTTATTTTGTTTTTCTTAAAAAAATTGTATATTTCCAGTTCTGAGAGATAATTTAATAAAATTGCGACAGAATTAGAGCTAATGACTTGTTCTTTGATGTGGTATATGGTATATATGGCTGTGCCATTAATAAATATCGACAGCGTAAGGGTTTGAAGTCGTTATAACGAATTTTGAATCAGTTATAAAGTTCAGAGAGTTCGATCGATATTTGTAAATATATAGCCAGTCAAAGTTTTAACAAGTTCATTCAGCACATGGGTATATTTGTTACGTTTATGTTGCCGCAACTATCCACAAAAAGATATGTTGACAGCTTAATACTTATGCAATGTCAAAACCGAAAAGAGTTATTTTGTTTTTCTTAAAAAAATTGTATATTTCCAGTTCTGAGAGATAATTTAATAAAATTGCGACAGAATTAGAGCTAATGACTTGTTCTTTGATGTGGTATATGGTATATATGGCTGTGCCATTAATAAACACCGACAGCGTAAGGGCTTGAAGTCGTTATACTGTATTTTGAATCAGTTATAAAGTTCAGAGAGTTCGATCGATATTTGTAAATATATGGCCAGTGAAAGTTTTAACAAGTTCATTCAGCACATAGGTATACTTGTTCCGTTTATGTTGCCTCAACTATACACAGAAATATATGTTGACAGCGTAATACTTATGCAATGTCAAAACAGAAAAGGGTAATTTTGTTTTCCTTAAAAAAATTGTATATTTCCAGTTCTGAGAGATAATTTAATAAAATTGCGACAGAATTAGAGCTAATGACTTTTTCTTTGATGTGGTATATGGTATATATGGTTGTGCCATTAATAAACACCGACAGCGAAAGGGCTTGAAGTCGTTATACCGAATTTTGAATCAGTTATAAAGTTCAGAGTGTTCGATCGATATTTGTAAATATATGGCCAGTGAAAGTTTTAACAAGTTCATTCAGCACATAGGTATGCTTGTTACGTTTATGTTGCCTCAACTATACACAGAAATATAAGTTGACAGCTTAATACTTATGCAATGTCAAAACAGAAAAGGGTAATTTTGTTTTCCTTAAAAAAATTGTATATTTCCAGTTCTGAGAGATAATTTAATAAAATTGCGACAGAATTAGAGCTAATGACTTTTTCTTTGATGTGGTATATGGTATATATGGTTGTGCCATTAATAAACACCGACAGCGAAAGGGCTTGAAGTCGTTATACCGAATTTTGAATCAGTTATAAAGTTCAGAGTGTTCGATCGATATTTGTAAATATATGGCCAGTGAAAGTTTTAACAAGTTCATTCAGCACATAGGTATGCTTGTTACGTTTATGTTGCCTCAACTATACACAGAAATATAAGTTGACAGCTTAATACTTATGCAATGTCAAAACAGAAAAGGAAAATTTTGTTTTCCTTAAAAAAATTGTATATTTCCAGTTCTGAGAGTTAATTTTATAAAATTGCGATAGAATTAGAGCTAAAGAGTTGTTCTTTGATGTGGTATACGGTATATATGGCTGTGCCATTAAGAAAAACCGACAGCGTAAGGGCTTGAAGTCGTTATACCGAATTTTGAATCGGTTATAAAGTTCAGAGAGTTCGATCGATATTTGTAAATATATGGCCAGTGAAAGTTTTAACAAGTTCATTCAACACATAGGTATGCTTGTTACATTTATGTTGCCTCAACTATATACAGAATACTTATGCAATGTCAAAACAGAAAAGGGTAATTTTGTTTTTCTTAAAAAAATTGTTTCTTCCCAGTTCTGAGAGTTAATTTTATAAAATTGCGACAGAATTAGAGCTAAAGAGTTGTTCTTTGATGTGGTATATGGTATATATGGCTGTGTCATTAATAAACACCGACAGCGTAAGGGCTTGAAGTCATTATAACGAATTTTGAATCAGTTATAAAGTTCAGAGAGTTCGATCGATATTTGTAAATATATGGCCAGTGAAAGTTTTAACAAGTTCATTCAGTACATAGGTATGCTTGTTACGTTTATGTTGCCTCAACTATACACAGAATACTTATGCAATGTCAAAACAGAAAAGGGTAATTTTGTTTTTCTTAAAAAAATTGTCTATTTCCAGTTCTGAGAGTTAATTTTATAAAATTGCGACAGAATTAGAGCTAAAAAGTTGTTCTTTGATGTGGTATATGGTATATATGGCTGTGCCATTAATAAGCACCGACAGCGTAAGGGCTTGAAGTCGTTATACCGAATTTTGAATCGGTTATAAAGTTCAGAGAGTTCGATCGATATTTGTAAATATATGGCCAGTGAAAGTTTTAACAAGTTCATTCAGCACATAGGTATACTTGTTACGTTTATGTTGCCTCAACTATACCCAGAAATATATGTTGACAGCTTAATACTTATGCAATGTCAAAACAGAAAAGGGTTATTTTGTTTTTCTTAAAAAAATTGTATCTTCCCAGTTCTGAGAGTTAATTTTATAAAATTGCGACTGAATTAGAGCTAAAGAGTTGTTCTTTGATGTGGTATATGGTATATATTGCTGCGCCATTAATCGACGAGGCACCAAGCGATTGAATCTAAACTCCAATTTTTAAATATATTTCAAAATATAAATATTACAATTATACATTATTTAAAAAAATATAAATATAATATTAAATATATTTTATAATATATTTAAATCAAAAAAGCTCCACTATCTTTTTTATTATTAGTATTAATTATATTTCCTACTCGCATTTAGATTTAATGCAATTTTGCTATTTTAACTGCACCGAATTCAAGAACAGAAACCCAAATCTGACGAATTTGCAAGTGAGAATTCTGCAATTCCCAGTTAATTTGTGTTTAAAGTCAGAAAAATTTGCAGCAGATACGATGATATCCTCGTTATCTGCTGGAAAATTTATGGTATTCATCATCGAGGCAAACTGCGACTGTAAATCAAGTGACATTGCGAGTCAGTTATCGCGAAAGCGACACCTATACCGTCCCTTATCACTGGTGTTACGCCTCCGTTGCTGTATTGCATTTCCACTGCAGACCAGTGATTGCTTCAACAGCTTTGCAATCGTGAATTCTCACTACAATTCTCCGTTTTTTCCCCCTTAATGTCGAAGGGATTTTTAATCTCGAGTAATTTACGTTCTGTCAAACGGGAACTTCACTAGATGGAAGAAACAAGGGGTGAAGACGAGGACACGAGAGGTGACAATTTTCGTGGCGATACGTTGGTGGCTCCTGCTTTTATCTCTTTCGATGTGGAGAGAAATTCACGTGTAAACAAATACACCTGTCTACCGCGGTACAGAACGCAGTGAACGCCGGGGGCGGCTTGTCTACAGCCCCCAGGGTTACTGGGAATGCGTTTCCTCGTTGCGTGACGTTGCACCACGCGCACACGATATCCACTATCAAACCCGACCGGCATTGCCTCTCCTACCGCTGTTACTCTACAGTGCTTTACCTCTAGATATATATATATATATATATATATAGATATATAGTGGGACTATCGACCCGAAGGCCGCATGCGGCTCTCGTTGGCGTGAACGAGACCCAAGCCCTCGGAATACAAATTGTTTTTTCACGAGACATACGCACTACGGAACATCCTATCGATTCGATTTTTTTTTTACAAAATAGTATTCATACTCCAACTGTTTAACATAATTTTAGATTTTTTGCCATCTTTCGATAGTTCATTTTAATAAAATAAAATAATATAAATTTTTTTTGTTCTTAACATGATAAAATATGTCGAGTATTCAGAGTCCAACTGTTTAACGTAATTTTGGGTTTTTTTGTCGTCTTTTGATAGTTTATGAATGTTGGTGAAATAAAAGATTTTTATATTATTTAAATATAATAATAGTTATGGAAATTATCGAAATTTGATTATTATTATGAAATATTTTTCCAGTTTCTGAAGTCTGCTCCAATTGTTGAACATAATTTTAGGTATTTTGGCATCTTTCGATGGTTTATTTTAATGAAATAAAAGGTTTTAATATTACTTAAATATAATAATAGTTATGGAAATTATTGAAATCTGATTATTATTAACAAATATTTTTCCAGTTTCCGAAGTTTGCTTCAACTGTTGAATATAATTTTAGGTCTTTTGGCATCTTTCGATAGTTTATTTTAATGAAATAAAAGATTTTAATATTATTTAAATATAATAATAAATATGGAAATTATTGAAATCTGATTATTATTAACAAATATTTTTTCAGTTTCCGAAGTTTGCTCCAATTGTTGAATATAATTTTAGGTCTTTTGGCATCTTTCGATAGTTTATTTTAAGGAAATAAAAGATTTTAATATTATTTAAATATAATGATAGTTATGGAAATTATCGAAATATGATTATTATTAACAAATATTTTTTCAGTTTCCGAAGTTTGCTCCAATTGTTGAATATAATTTTAGGTCTTTTGGCATCTTTCGATAGTTTATTTTAAGGAAATAAAAGACTTTAATATTATTTAAATATAATGATAGTTATGGAAATTATTGAAATCTGATTATTATTAACAAATATTTTTTTCAGTTTCTGAAGTCTACTCCAATTGTTGAACCTTAGTTTTAGTTTAGGTGAACCTTGGTTGAATGATAATTTTAGTTTTCTTGGCATTTAATAAAATAAAAGATTTTAATATTATTCAAATAAAATAGTAGTGATGGAAATTATCGAAATCTGATTATTATTAACAAATATTTTTCCAACTTCTGGAGTGCGCTGCATCTGTTGGACATAATTTAAGGTTTTTTTCGGCATCTTTCGATTGTTCATTTTAATACAATAAAATAAATGAAATTTTAAATAAAACATTTTGATATTATTGAAATATAATAATACTTATGAAAATTATCGAAATCTGATAATTATTAAAAATATTTTTCAGAAGTTTCCGAGCGTCAAACTTTTCTTAGCCAAAATAGCCAAGAAATATCAACGAAAAATAGTAAAAATATTTTTACTATTTTTCGTTGATATTTCTTGACTATTTTATAAAATAGTAAAAATATTTTTACTATTTTTCGTTGATATTTCTTGACTTTTTCGTAAAATAGTAAAAATATTTTTACTATTTTTCTATTATAGTAAAAATTACTACTTTTACCATTATAGTAAAAATATTTTTACTATTTTTCGTTGATATTTCTTGACTATTTTGTAAAATAGTAAAAATATTTTTACTATTTTTCTAGTAGATTTTCTAGTAGTATTTGAATATTTTTACTATTTTTACTAGTAGAATTATTACTAGGAGAAAAGTTTGACGCTCGAAAACTTCTGAGTGTGAAACTTTTCTCGTAGTAATAATTCTACTAGTCGCATCAAGCTGTCGTGACCAGTAGAATTAGAAATATTTATATTAGTCACGTTACACGTTCGGCTACTCACGATTGTCAAATATCTTGTGTTTCAGACGGAGCTGTCGCAAAACCTCCAGCAGCTGTCAGAGCGAGCACGCTCCACGACGGAATTCATCCAGAGGCTTAAAGGAATGACGGATAAAGTGCACGTGAGTATGCGCGCTGTATACTGACATTCCACCTTCCACACCTGCTACCTCCCTTTCATTTCCAACTCATTGTGTACGTGTTCAAAATAATATTACCTCATAAGGAGATTGTAATTTCCTATAGAATAAATTTCCTAAAGAATATCGAATAAACAGATTTTTTAATATTAGTTACAATAATATAAATAATAACGATCGAAATCGGAAGAGTTGAGGATAAAATTTCGTACACGTCTTTTCGATGGGGTTAATACGTAAAATATAAGAAGAATCGGTAAACCCATAATTGCAGATGAAGCTGAGAAGGAAGTGGAATTTTCCTCCAGCTTTGCTAAAGAATCCCAATAACCATCGAACTAGAAAGCTCTCATACATATTTCTATGGCAAAATAATAGATTATCTCCAGTTGTTGATAATTAACGAGGCTGTTTGTGACATCGACCGTTTCATATTGTCTGTGAAATGAATGGAATATCCACGTAATAACGTTCCACATTGTATTAGCATACGAATTGTCTCCGAGCACTAAAACTGGAGATATAAATACTGTGTAACTGGAGAAGAGGGAGGATCAAACAGAGGGATGATCGAGTCTATTTCCATACACTCTAAAAACCGAGCGATTTGTAAATGTGTTGTTTCCTATCTTTTACAATGTGACGACTTTTTCAATGCTTTAAGCGTGTTGCATTTTACATGGTAATAATTTTTAAAAATGCAACACGCTTAAAGTGTGTAAAAAGTCGTCACAATGTAAAGATCGGAAACAACACGCTTAAAGTATCTAAAAAGTCGTCACAATGTAAAAGATAGGAAACAACACACTTAAAGTGTATAAAAAGTCGTCACAATGTAAAAGATAAGAAACAACACGCTTAAAGTATGTAAAAAGTCAACACAACCTAAAAGATAGGAAACAACACACTTAAAGTGTGTGAAAAGTCATCATAATGTAAAAGATATGAAAAAATACACTTAAAGTGTGTAAAAAGTCGTCACAATGTAAAAGACAGGAAACAACACACTTAAAGTGTGCAAAAGGTCATCACAATGTAAAATATAGGAAACAACACACTGAAAGTGTGTAAAAAGTCGTCACAATGTAAAAGATAGGAAACAACACACCTTAAGTGTGCAAAAAGTCAACACAACCTAAAAGATAGGAAACAACACACTTAAACTGTGTCAAAAGTCATCACAATGTAAAAAATAGGAAACAACACACTTAGAGTGTGCAAAAAGTTGTGAGAATGTAAAAGATAGAAAACAACACACTTAAAGTGTGTAAAAAGTCATCACAATGTAAAAGATAGGAAACAACACACTTAAAGTGTGTAAAAAATCGTCACAATGAAAAGATAGAAAACAACACACTTAAAGTGTGTAAAAAGTAGTCACAATGTAAAAGATAGGAAACTACACACTTAAACTGTGTCAAAAGTCATCACAATGTAAAAAATAGGAAATAACACACTTAAAGTGTGTAAAAAGTCGTTACAATGTAAAAGATACGAAACAACACTCTTAAAGTGTGCAAAAAGTCAACACAATGTAAAAGATAGGAAATAACACACTTAGAGTGTGTAAAAAGTCATCACAATGTAAAAGATAGGAAACAATACACTTAAAGTGTGTAAAAAATCGTCACAATGTAAAAGATAGAAAACAACACACTTAAAGTGTGCAAAAAGTCGTCACAACGTAAAAGCTAGGAAACAACACGCTTAAAGTGTGTGAAAAGTCGTCACAATGTAAAAGATAGGAAACAACACACTTCAAGTATGTAAAAAATCGTCACAATGTAAAAGATAGGAAACAACACACTTAAACTGTGTAAAAAGTCATCACAATGTAAAAAATAGGAAACAACACACTTAAAGTGTGCAAAAAGTCGTCACAATGTAAAAGATAAAAAACAACACACTTAAAGTGTGTAAAAAGTCATCACAATGTAAAAGATAGGAAATAACACACTTAAAGTGTGTAAAAAGTCGTTACAATGTAAAAGATACAAAACAACACGCTTAAAGTGTGCAAAAAGTCAACACAATGTAAAAGATAGGAAATAACACACTTAAAGTGTGTAAAAAGTCGTCACAATGTAGAAGATAGGAAACAACACGCTTAAAGTGTGTAAAAAGTGATCACAATGTAAAAAATAGGAAACAACACACTTAAAGTGTGCAAAAAGTCGTCACAATGTAAAGGAGAGAAAACAACACACTTAAAGTGTGTGAAAAGTCATCACAATGTAAAAGACATGAAACAACACACTTAAAGTGTGTAAAAAGTCGTCGCAATGTAAAAGATAGGAAACAACACCCTTAAACTGTGTCAAAAGTCATCACAATGTAAAAAATAGGAAACAACACACTTAAAGTGTGCAAAAAGTCGTCACAATGTAAAAGATACGAAACAACACATTTGCAACACGTTTGGTTTTTAGAGTTTTTAGAGTGTCTCGTCGTAACGACTCTGGCCATTTAGAAGCAGCAGCACAAGCACCTCGTCGGCTACACGTGTCGTGTAGCAATAAAGTTTATCGAGATTCTGGGAAGAAATGCGACGTCTGGTGAATAGAGAAACGCAGGGTTAGGAACGAGGCGAAAAGTGCACCACGTCTCCCTTACGTCGCATCTCGTATAAAACGGGAGTAAAACCTGCCGACGAGAGTTGAGCGTGAACGCAACGTTGAAACGTAAATTCTCAGACGCCCGTTGTGCCAAGAGCTGAAACTCTGATACCAAGAGTCGACGAGAGACGCCAACGTTCGTTCCGCTCCTCAAACCTCTCGTCGCATTAACGTCGGAAATTTTATTTTACGTCGCAATCAATATCCCATGACGTCAACGAAGATCTTGATTTCATAAACATCCCTGATACGCTGTGATATTCGAGCCTCGAAAAGCTACGAGAAAAGTCAATAACTTCAGAGGCGCGGCTGTCGAGATGGAAGCACCTTCGGCAGATTTTTTTCTTTTTTTTTTCTACTTTCCTCACGAATCCACCCTGAATTATTAGCCGTATTGAACGTGAATTTATTGGCATAATACATAATCTGGAGAAGTCTACAGGGCCTTACACAAGTTCTTCTTCATAATCAATCGTATCGTCAGACAAAAAAAAACTGGAAATTATGATAAATTATTCGAAGAGCTAATAAAATACCTTCGACAACAAAAATAACTACGGTTGATTATAATTAATATTATATATAATAGGCCTAATACGATTTTATTTCAATCACATAGAATTTATTGCATTCAAATAAATAATTTAAATGAAATTATTTTAATCAAATAAATTTTATTGAATATTAATACGATTTATTTGAATACAATAAATTGTATTTGAAATAAAATCGTGTTAGGCCAACCATTAAACAAATTTCTACAGTTATTTATGATTCACCGTAGTTATTTTTATTGTCGAAGACATTTTATAGGCTCATCGAATAATTTATCATAATTTCCAGTTTAATACTAATTTCATATTATTAATATAATAATAATATAAAATTTTACTATATGGAGACTACTTAATTCCATATTTAAAACCACCCAGACAAATCTATCAAATGGGTTTATTTAATTAAAAAATATGAGATCTATATAAATTAAATGGGATTATTTTAATCATATAAATTTTATCAAAAATTAATACGAATTATTTGTATGCAACAAATTCTATTTGATCGAAATAAAATTTTATTCATTTGTAATACATCCCGTTTTTTATATATATTTATTATATACTCTGTATATGTCATTTTTTTTTACTTGGTTTATCGACTAGTAAACTATATTTACCTACTTACTTACTTGGACTTTTGCATAACAGGATGTCATTTTCATCAAATAGATTTTATTTAATTCAATTAAATCATAAATCATAAATCATTTTATTTGATCGAAATAAAATTTTATTCATTTGTAATACATCCCGTTTTGTATATATATTTATTATATACTCTGTATATATATATATATCTTTTTTTTTACTTGGGTTATCGACTAGTAAACTATAGTTACCGACTTACTTACTTGGTCTTTTTTGCTTTTAGGAGGAATGCGTAAGTCTGGAAGAAGAAGTGGAAGAACGTGTAGCGCATCTCGTGAGTCTTCTACAGGCGAGAAAAGCGCGATTGATTGAGGCTGCGAGGCAAACCCGCGAGGCAAGGGTACGTTCTTTGCGAGATCAGGTTGCAAGGTGTGCGACTCATCTTCAAGCCACGACAGCCCTTCTCACTTTCTGCATCGAGGCCCTCAAAGAGAACGACAGTGCTGCTTTCCTACAAATCGGTGGTATGCTCTCGGTGAGAGCATCAACTGCCGCAGGCTCCTGGGGCGCCGCTGAGGGTGTTCAAGAAATTGCTCGTCTTCCGCTCCTGGATTTGACACTTGACGACAAGCCCTTGCGAAGGGCCATCGATCAGCTCACTTTCGTCCAGCTGAAACGTGAGTCCTGTCAGTAAAAAAAAGCACTAACCACTGTTATTACCTACGACTTTTCTACACTGACAAAAAACAAAAAGTTTGTATTAAGTAAATTGACGTACAAACGTTCAAACGAATTTTTCGTTAGAATCCCAAGTAAAAAAATTATATATAGTTCGACACATGAAATTGGGCATTACATTGTTAGAAAAGATTGGAAGTTTTTATTCATAAACTCGTCATCGAAATTTATTATACAATTGTGGTATAAAATTCATGTACTTTTCCAGTAAAACTAAAGCAAATTATTAAAATTCAAGTGCTTTTACTGTAAAATTAATGTAAATTATTGAATGTGCTGTACCATACATTAATTTTACATTACACGTGTATACTAAATTTAATATACTAGTTTATGAATAAAAATTTCCAGTAAAATTACACTAAATTTCACGTAGATTTTTTTTACAATATAGTTTGTATAAACTCTGCACTGTAAAAAAAATCTACTTTATATTTAATGTACTTTTACTGAAAGTTTTTATGCATAAAATAGTATATTAAATTTAATATACAAGTGTAATGTAAAATTAATGTATGGTACAGTACAATCAATAATTTACTTTAATTTTACGGTAAAAGTACTTGAATTTTAATAATTTGCTTTAATTTTACTGAAAAAGTACATGAATTTTATACCACATTTGTATATTAAATTTCGATTACGATTTTATGTATAAAAACTTTTTCTATCTATGTGCTCAATTTTTATGTACTCGATATATAATTTTTGTACTTGGGACGATAATTGTTCGTTAATTATTGATCGAAATAAAAATCCCAAGTAAAAAAATTATATATAGTTCGAAAGATTGGAAGTTTTTAATCATAAACTCGTCATCGAAATTTATTATACAATTGTGGTATAAAATTCATGTACTTTTCCACTAAAATTAAAACAAATTATTAAAATTCAAGTACTTTTACTGTAAAATTAATGTAAATTATTGATTGTACTGTACCATACATTAATTTTACATTACACGTGTATAGTAAATTTAATATACTAGTTTATGAATAAAAATTTCCAGTAAAATTACACTAAATTTCACGTAGATTTTTTTTACAGTGTAGTTTGTCTAAACTCTGCATTGTAAAAAAAATCTACTTTAAATTTAATGTACTTTTACTGGAAGTTTTTATGCATAAACTAGTATATTAAATTTAATATACAACTGTAATGTAAATTTAATGTATGGTACAGTGCAATCAATAATTTACTTTAATTTTACGGTAAAAGTACTTGAATTTTAATAATTTGCTTTAATTTTATTGAAAAAGTACATGAATTTTATACCACAATTGTATATTAAATTTCGATTACGATTTTATGTATAAAAACTTTTTCTATCTATGTGCTCAATTTTTATGTACTCGATATATAATTTTTTTACTTGGGGAGATAATTGTTCGATAATTATTAGATTCAATATATTTGAGGTAACCAAAGTATTAATACCAACTAAAAATTCTTTTGAACGAATACGCAGATTTAGTCCATTCAATCTTTTTTTTCTCAGTGTATTCTTTCTCTACTAAACCTCACAAATACTCGTCATCCATTTTTATCGATACGATATAAATTACTGACGAAAAAAAAACTTGAAAAAATATTACACATACTTTTTTATTATTTATCGTCAGTTATTTATTGTCGAATTTCTCTTTTAACATTTACAAAAACGATTTAACTAATTTTTTGCCGTTATTGAGTTGGTTTCAAGTCAATGAAATGAGATTAAGTGCGATTAAAAATATGAAGGTTTAAACGTTTGTCGATTTGGCTTGGAATTTCCTGTTTATATTTGCTGATAAACGATTAGTTAATTAATTCTGAAACATTTTGTGAGCTTTGTAATTAATTCTTGTTCCCTCAGTATCTACTGCAACTTCTCTGAGTGTTTAAATACTTAATCGATGTAATTATTTAACGCTTGTATACTGCGTTATAATTGGGTTGAAATGAATTTTCAAATGTATGTTGGACGCAGCGTCAGAAGGAGAGGATCGATATCCCACTGCAGGTAAAACGAACAGATGAAAAGCTTGCGTTCTGCCGAGATACAAAGAATAATAATGATGTAAGCTTAAGAGAGACGAATTAAGGTAGATAAAATCGCTATGGCTAGTTGGTCCTGAGAAGTACTGTCAGGATTTACTTAATAATTCCTGCATCGCCCGGGGTAACTTCTTTAATGCTATTTTGCCTTTCACTCAACGTTCCAAAAGCGGATTAATTAGCTACCTTGTCGAGTTCACCAACGTCCAGAGCAGAAGCAGAAGCAGCACGTAAATCAATTAACGATTTTCTGTACGTTATAACACCTTCTGCAATCTTTCTCTCAGCCTTTTCCACCCATTTTCGCTTCTCTCACAAGGCGAGAAATCCTTTACGTTAAAGAATGTGATAACGCTAATGAATCTTCGTTATCTTGGAGGTAGCCAACTAAACCATTCTCCTCACTCAAAGCTCCCGTGCTTTTGATCTGAAGCAGCGACATCATAACATATTTAATACTTTTCTACGTTCTTAGGAGGTTTTTTTCCCAAAGTTTTAAAATCTACTTATGGTATTTCTATCTTCACACAATTATTAGGTCGAACATATCAGTGATTTTAATATTTAATAAATGTCTGTTTATTGTTGCATAATTGTAAAATACATCAGTAATTAATTTAGCTATAACTGATTTAGTGTTAGTGAGTCCTATGAGATTTTGATAAATTATAAGCATTGTATTGCATTTCGCTGAGCAAAGCTTAGGTGTTTGTTTCATTTCAAGAGTCGCAAAAACAAAAAGGTGATTTTTCTTAGGCTTTTTTTTTTAAATTGGCACCCTGTTTCGAACGTTGATATAATTTCAAGGACTTAGTCAGATAAATATTATGTCACGCTAGCATTAAGCTAAATTCAATAAAAATCCTGTTTGCAATCGTCGAGTAATAAGATTCACGGGTTAAAAAAAAACAATATATTATTTACATAATTTCAAGGATATTACCAAACAACAATTTCTTTCAACGAGTTGCATTCCTTGATTTCTCTCAGCATGTTAAAACAGTAGATTTTCTTTAAGTTTAGTTAGCAACGTAAGCAGAGGAAAAAACAGGAAAACAGGAGAAAAAAAAATTATTTACATAATTTCAAGGATATTACCAAATGGGTGCCATATTGCCACTCTGCTTAAGTTGCTAACAAAACTTAAAGAAAATTCACTGTTTTAACTTGCCGATAGAATAAATTGAGGAATAAAGCTCATTGAAAGAAAACAAAAAAAGAAAAAAAGACCAGTATATTATTTTCATAATTTCAAGGATATTACCAAACAACAATTTCTTTCAACGAGTTGCATTCCTTGATTTCTCTCAGCATGTTAAAATAGTGGATTTTCTTTAAGTTTAGTTAGCAACTTAAGCAGAGGAAAAAACAGGAAAACAGGAGAAAAAAAATTATTTATATGATTTCAACGATATTACCAAATGGGTGCCATATTGCCACTCTGCTTAAGTTGCTAACAAAACTTAAAGAAAATCCACTGTTTTAACTTGCCGATAAAATAAATCAAGGAATAAAGCTCATTGAAAGAAAACAAAAAAAGAAAAAAAGACCAGTATATTATTTTCATAATTTCAAGGATATTACCAAACAACAATTTCTTTCAACGAGTTGCATTCCTTGATTTCTCTCAGCATGTTAAAACAGTAGATTTTCTTTAAGTTTAGTTAGCAACGTAAGCAGAGGAAAAAACAGGAAAACAGGAGAAAAAAAAATTATTTACATAATTTCAAGGATATTACCAAATGGGTGCCATATTGCCACTCTGCTTAAGTTGCTAACAAAACTTAAAGAAAATCCACTGTTTTAACTTGCCGATAAAATAAATCGAGGAATAAAGCTCATTGAAAGAAAATAAAAAAAGACCAGTATATTATTTACATAATTTCAAGAATATTACCAAACAACAATTTCTTTCAATAAGCTGTATTTCTTGATTTCACTCAGCACGTTAAAACAGTGGATTTTCTTTAAGTTTTGATAGCAACTTAAGCAGAGAAACAAACAGGAAAACAGGGAAAAAAAATTATTTACATAATTTCAAGGATATTACCATATTACCAAATGGGTGCCACATTACCACTCTGCTTAAGTTGCTAACAGAAATCTAAAGACTTACTAGAGCTTAAGTTGCTAAAGAAAATCCACTGTTTTAACTTGCCGATAGAATAAATCGAGGAATAAATCTCATTGAAAGAAAATCTACTCTGTTTAGGCTTACCACGATACTGATTTTGTGGTTTTCAAAAAAAAAAAAAAAAAAAAATAAAGACCAGTATATTATTTACATAATTTCAAGGATATTACCAAACAACAATTTCTTTCAACGAATTGTATTCCTTGATTTCTCTCAGCAAATTAAAACAGTGGATTTTCTTTAAGTTTAGTTAGCAACTTAAGCAGAGGAAAAACAGGAAAACAGGAGAATAAAAAATTTATTTATATAATTTCAACGATATTACCAAATGGGTGTACCACTCTGCTTAAGTTGCTGAGTAAACTTAAAGAAAATCCACTGTTTTAATTTGCCGAGATAATAAATCATGGAATAAAGCTCATTTAAAGATTCGTGACTCCGTGTTGTTCGAGTATTTTTGTTGTTCGTTACACCACTCGGCAAGAATCCCCCGTAATGCTCGCGTTTATATCCCGAGAGGGGATTACGCGCAACGCGTCGACGGGCTTACCAGTGCATAGTATACTGCTCACTAGCCCGGACTCGTGCGAATTATTCGGATACACGACAGCAGCAGCAGCAGCAGCAGCAGCGGCAGCAGAAAACCGCGACGCACAGGCGGATTTTATTTCATTTGTCACGCTTCAGTCGTTCAGCTAGTTTCCCTCTGGCCCTTTCTGCGCCTCGGTATCCAACGTGTTTCGCAACGCGGACAAAGGGAGAGAAAAAGAGTGACTAAAAGAGAAATCCAAAAGGACAGGACACGCAGGACGATGTAGAAGAGTCCGTATACAACGAATCTAGCAAAAAACAAAGGAAGAAAAAAAAGGAGACTAAAAAAATTGATGGCTTCTCTTTCCTCTCTGCTGGCATTTATTGCCAGACGTCAATACCTTCGATACTTATATACAGAACTCGATCTCGTTCACAGAACTCAAGCCTCGAGTCGTCGTTTCATGTCGTTATTCGAAACGAAACTACACGGAAGCTCCACAATGCGATTCTGCTTTCATCTGTGAAACACGAAATTGAAACATTTAATTAAACGATCGTTTGTAGCTCATTTCACGTTCGGTGTACCATCACTTTATTCACTGCACTTCGTGATATTGAAACCTGAAGTGGTATCACTAGGAGATATATATATAATAAATATAGAAATTGTAATTATGTGTAAATTTATATAAATTTAAATATCCAGTAGTAATGGCAGAAAAATCGTGGAAATGTCTTACACTGCGAGAAAATTATGGTATTGGTAATTACATGGAGAGAAATTTCTGTGTTGTGACAACATAAAACGAGGACAACAAAAATCGTTACTTTAAGCTGGCAAATCTTTTGTTTGGCTGATAAATCTTTTGCTCAGCTGACAAATCTTTTTGCTGTACTGACCAATTTTTTTGGTAGCCTAACGTAACGATTTTTGTTGTCGTCGTTTTATGTTGTCACAACACAGAAATTTCTCTCCGTGTATAAAGTGATAACTATTCATTTTTAGTTCGTGCGACCAATTTTTAAATAGATGCCACAACTATCATATAGCTACCATAACTATTTTCATACTGTAACTATAAAAATAGTTGCATGGACTAAAAATTGAATAGTTGTCACTTTATATTTGACTGTACTACTACGATTTCTCTGAGTGTATCTTTCCAAAGAAGCGAGTAAACAAACGATCGAATCTCGGCTGCAATACCTAGAAATGTTCTTATTTTGGTCGTTACCATAGCTTCTGCTTCCATTTTTATTACATCAAATCCTCCATGAAGTTTGTTTGATGTTTTTCGTGACATTTTTTTAACAATACCGTGCACAGAATGTATTTATATCCCTGTATCGTAAAAATTTCGAACTTGCAGGTGTTTTACTCCCTCTTATTTTTTCACCCTTTTTCGCTTTCGGTGATTTGGCGGTAACAGGGAGTTTTTAACGAGATCTAGAATTACACGAAGCATCGATTGATCGTGTAGTACAGAGTAGCACGAATTCGCGTTTTCCCATAAATCAGATTTTCACCGATGATAAAAGCTGTTTTCTCTTCGATAACTCTTTCAGCCCCTCGCAACCTATGTTCTGCTCTTTACGACCTGCAGTACACGATATCAAACTTTGTTTTACTGCTGGTGAGTTGAACGTACGCTCGTTTGTGACCAACTCTCCATCTCTTTCTATGTTTCAATGACCGCGAGCGCTTGCCATTCGGAGTAACAGGGGAATCAGTAGAAACTTCGTGAATAGTCAGACCGCAGCATCGACGAGCGAGCAGACTATACACCATTACAATACAGAGAGACTCGTGTGAGCCAGTAGATTCAGTCGCTGGTCTTACGACAGTAGAAAAGTTGTAGAGGCGAAACTTGACAGAAGTGGGGATTACAGTGAAACTAGAAGTATATAGTCAGACCGTCGCACAGGAATATAACCCACAGTAATAATATCCGTGAACTGTGTTGGACAGTCTTCACGAGGCGTGAACTTACATAAAAACATCACATAGCAAACGTAGTAAAAAAAAGTAAAAAAAATTGTACATAGAGTATATAAAAAATATATAGTTTCCGCGAACTGTGTTGGACAGTCTTCACGAGGCGTGAAGTTACATAAAAAAAATCACATAGCAAACGTAGTAAAAAAAAGTAAAAATTTTTTATATAGAGCATATAAAAAATATATATAGTTTTGAACATAGAATTGGGCACATATAGTCTAGGCACTATACGTAATCTATGTACAATTTTTACATGAACTCAACTTCGCAGGTGATGTTATATATAAATTGCATATAGAGTTTATATAGATTGTATATATATGCCCTGTTCCATATGTCGGAATTTGTAACATTTTTTTACTTGTTTGTGTAATTTTTCAGAATTCATCGAAATACAGGACCTTTTGCTTCCTCATAGAGGAAGCTTTGTTTTCATGAAATTTTTTTTTTTTCGAGATTTTCATGTCAGTATGCTTAGAATCACCTAAAACGTCGAGAAAAGTGGTTTAGAAAAAATGTCCGTATGTATGTATGTGTGTGTGTGTGTGTGTGTGTGTGTGCTGGGCTTCGAAAATTCAATCTCCTCTCACTCGGTAACCGTTCGAGCGATCCGGCTCAAATTTGGCACGCAAGTAGAGTAGCTGCCCCTCTTTGAATGTTGTGATTTTTGCCAAAATATGTGAAGTCATTAAGATTTTATGTTGATTTTAATTTGTTGAAAAAAGGGCGTGGTCGCTCTAACTTTCGTAAAAGTTCGCCGATTTGGCTAAATAGTTCTTCATAACTGAAGATACGTTCAATGTTGTATGGTATTGAATTTCGACGAAATCGGTAAAGCGGTTCGGATTTTATAGAATTTTGAATTTTTCGAAAAAAATAGATTTTGATCTAAATTACGTCGAATTTCAACAAATGAACAGAAATTTTGTACAGACGAAAAATAACATTCAGAAATGCCATGTACCAAATTTGGTGATGATCGGTAAAGTCGTTCGGATTTTACACCATTTTTCATTTAAAAAAAAATGTAGATTTTCGCTATAACTTCCGGAAAAGTTGAGAAAGTACGACAAAAATTTGTATCTAATCAAAATTAGATGTAACGGTGTTTGCAGAGGTGATTTATAGCTGTATAAAACACCTCTGCAAAAGAGACACAAGGTATAAAAAAAGTCTGCAAAGTAGAACCTTGCAAATTGCTTCCTCAGCATTTTTCTGAATAGTCTTTCAAGCTGAAACAAGCCTGCAAAGTAGAACCTTGCAAATTGCTTCCTCATTATTTTACACCTTTAACGAAGCTTCCTCTATGAGGAAGCCAAAATCGATCAACGTACATCCTCATAGAGGCAGCTTCGTTAAAGGTGTAAAATAATGAGGAAGCAATTTGCAAGGTTCTACTTTGCAGGCTTTTTTTTTTTTCGTCATATAAGAATACATTTTAATTATGTTTTCTAGTCTATTTAGAGACAATCGTTGAATTAATATTTTTCATAGATCATCTATTAAGGATGTGGATAAAAGTGATTTGAGTACTTCGCGATAAATGAAAAAATCTATGCTAAAGATATTAAGAACATTGATTCTGAATAATAAATTTGTATAATATATCAATTCGGAAAAATCTTCAAATTGATTTCATTAAAAAAGGAACAAATTCTTCTCATATTTTTTTGTTTATTTATTCTTTCCATGGTATGGCTTCAATCGCCTTTTACCGCCCATCCCACCCTTCCTCCTATCACTCCCTACCCGCACTTCGCTAAGCTAACCTAACTTTCCATGCGGCCGCAGCCGACTTAGCTACACTGTACCGCATTCGCCATGAACACGGGGAAACTGCGGAAAACCCGTGCTGGTACAGACGGCCATATATTCTTCTGATCTCCCGGTGTATATACGAAAGTAAAGTACTTAAGTGTAAACACCGAGGTCTCAGAAAAACTGACCTCCCGCTCACTGATTTGATATGCCAGCCGGTGCACGGCTAAACGGTCACCCATCCAAGTTATGGCCGCAAACAATGCTGCTTAACTCGTGGGACCGCCAGAGCCGTACACCGACCGCACAACCATCAATGTCGGTTCCAAATTCTTCTCATAATTTGTTACACTATTGTATTTGCTTACGAACATTAAAAGCTTTTTAACATTCTTATTATCTAAAACCAATATTCATAGTATCTTGTATTCCAGTATTTTTTCTATTCTATATGTTGACAAAATAGCCATTAAAGTATTTGTAATACATCACGAAAATTCCAATGTATCTGCCCTCAAAAATTCCAGTAATTTTTACTGTAGAATTAGAACAGGAGAAATACCCATATTTTCATGACGGAGCGCAACTCTTATGGAGATTCCAGTAAAATGTACTCGGAATTGGATAAATTATCTATGTTTTTTTGTTTTTCGTTTCATACTGAAGTTACCATTAATATTTAATATTAGTGGTTGAAAAATATGATGTAAAACGTATGCAATTGAAATTTTCAGCGCCTGGAGCACCGCTGTTAATTCCAGAAGAGTGCAGCGCGGAGAACAATAGCGTGACGGTAGCTTGGCAGCCGCCCGCTGGTCATGGAATTGGATGTGGTCAGCGTGGACCGGCCATCGAAGGTTATCTTCTCGAACTCGACGACGGATGCGGTGGCGAGTTCAGGGTGAGTCGACAACGACGACGACGACTACGATTTCCCTTGGTTCTTGTGTATGCCTCGGTCGGTTGAGTTTCCCTCTTTCCCCGCTGAGTCTCAGCCACGTTCTTCTCCAGTAGCGACCAAAGTTTCGACTTGGCTGGAGACAAACAATCTCCGCGCGAGTCTGCAAGAGACCCATTTGGAGCACGATCTCTCGTTAGACTCCTCTATTGCTGTTTCTATGTCGCTTTTCCTCTTTCACTTCCTCGATCCTTCGTTCCCACCTTTTTTCGAACTACAACCGAATGGAAGCAAAATCGGTTTACCAAACAGTCCAACGGTTGATTCTCCAAATATATACAATTTATATCCACGTTTTCGTGAACTTCGATACCCCCATGAAAATTACTGCAAGTGAAATACAACCAAAGATATATATTGTGTTTAATATATGGCGCATTCCATCTGAATTTTTCATACTTCGACCCTGACACCCTTTAATAATTTTAACAATTTTTTATTAGAATTTATTTTGAAAAGAGAAAAGACACGTATTTTTTTGTTTGACGCTACGAGCGATATTTCTAACAGACGAATATTTATAAAAATTTGAATTTGGTGTTTATATTTTTTTTATCCTTAATATCTCGAAAATTAACAGGCGAAATTATTGAAGGAGGTCAGGATCAGAGCATGAAATAGATATAAAATATATGGAACATATATTTTGGTGATTAGATCTTTCATATTCCACTTATATTTTTTTTCACATATTTCACATACACAAATTTCTAAGGGGAGTGAATTTAAAACAGATGTTGTTTTTCACAATAAAAGATTAAATTGACATTCAAATAAAGATGAATGTCTTAATTTACTTTTATTGAATCAATGCAAGAGACCCATTTGGAGCACGATCTCTCGTTAGACGCCTCTATTGCGGTTTCTATGTCACTTTTCCTCTTTCACTTCCTCGATCCTTCCCACCTTTTTTCGAACTACAACCGAATGGAAGCAAAATCGGTTTACCAAACAGTCCAACGGTTGATTCTCCAAATATACACAATTTATATCGACGTTTTCGTGAACTTGGATACCCCCATAAAAATTACTGCATGTAAAATACAACCAAAGATATATATTGTGTTTAATATATGGCGCATTCCATCTGAATTTTTCATACTTCGACCCTGACACCCTTTAATAATTTTAACAATTTTTTATCAGAATTTATTTTGAAAAAAGAAAAGACACGTATTTTTTTTGTTTGGCGCTACGAGCGATATTTCCAACAGACGAATTTTTATAAAAATTTGAATTTGGTCGTGTCTATATTTTTTTTATCCTTAATATCTCGAAAATTAATAGGCAAAATTATTGATGGAGGTCAGGATCAGAGCATGAAATAGATATAAAATATATGTAACATATATTTTGGTGATTAGATCTTTCATATTCCACTTATATTTTTTTCCACATATTTCACATGCACAAATTTCTAAGGGGAGTGAATTTAAAACAGAAGTTGTTTTTCACAATAAGAAATTAAATTGACATTCAAATAAAGAGTTCTTGATTTACTTTTATTGAAGGAAAGGGAGTAATTGAACTAATAAATCCGGCAGATACTAACTGGAAAATACATGTTTGTAGTAACGTTTTAAATCACCTTAAGGGGACCAAGTCAGCTAAAAAAAGTCATAAGATAAAAAATTCTGTAAATGATACCCGTCTTTTAAAAAATCTTACATTTAAACATCATTAGGTACATAACAAGCATTATGATTCTGCAATTTTGTAAAGACATTCAGTGCACAAGAATGGTGTGAGGTCAAAAGTAAAATTTTCCGCTTATCGTAGCTTTCAAACCAAACTGATGAACAAATTTTAGTGTTCGATGTCTTATTTTATCTGTCGAAGAGTGCATTCTGGATTGAATATAGCGATTTTGGATGCAGTGAAAATTAGATTTACTGTAACCAATTGTTTAGTGAGTTTTTAATAGAGAGAGATTTATTTACACATTTAAAATCATAGCTTTGTCATAAAGAGCTGAAATAAAAATTCCTATATTCAATCCAGAATGCACTCTTAGACAGATAAAATAAGACATCGAACACTAAAATTTGTTCACCGGTTTGGTTTGAAAGTTACGACAAGTGAAAAATTTTACTTTTTACCTCACACCATTTTGGTGCACTCTACGTCTTTATAAAATTGCAGAATTATAATGCTCATTATGTATTTAATGAGGTTTTAATGTAAGATTTTTTAAAAGAAATTTATTATTTACACAATTTTTTTTCGTATGACTTTTTTTAGGTGACTGGGTCCTCTTAAAGCTTGATGATCCAAATGCACGTTAAAGAAATAAAAAATTTCGTTGCACCAATTTAATGTTCATATCTGTATCTGTTAGCTAGATTTAATTGAACGAACCAACCTCTTTTCTCAGAACAATTATAAAGCGAGAAATGATGATTTCCAGCCCGCAGGCAGTAATTATTGTTCTGAAAAGAGATGTACGTGTGTCGAAAATCTATATATACTTCAGAGCGACACTCTTCCTTTAATGTTTTCATCACACTCGCGCAAGCCCGGGTAGAGCACGTTGCCCATAGAAACAGCTGGAAGAGGTCGGAGGGTCGGAGAGGACGAGAAACAGATCCGTGTTCAAAGGAACTCCAGCGTTTTCTGCCTGGAGGACAAATAAATATTGCACGAAACCTCCGGGGCTTTCTGTAACGCGAGATTTTCGAAATATACACGTGATACAAGACACGGAACATCAACTTCACGTTATTCACGCTGAGTGCACTGAAATCACGAATGCCACTTCGATTTTTTAAAGCAATACTTCAATTTCTCTTCTCAAACGAAGCTTTTGATGTAAGCCGAATTTTTATTGCGAAGCTAAATCTTTCAGGAATTCCACGTGTTTATGCAAAGACCTTGAAAGCCCATGAATTTTTCAAGGCACTTTGAAGCCCTCTAAAACTTTTCTTCCTTTTTGTTGTTCTATTTATGAATTTTTAGTGTTAACATTTTATTTATTTCATTTATTTTATTTATTTTATTTATTGCATTTATTTTATTTATTTTATTTCCTTTCTCTTTATCATCTTTCTTTCTAAGTGAAACACCATTGAAAACTCATCGCATTTATTTATTAATTTATAAATTTACATTCTCGTTAATTAATTACCAAGTAAAAAAATTATATATAAAATATATAAAAAATATATATAGATTATATATAGAGTTTATACGGACTATATATGCCCAATTCCATATGTCGGATTATATATAATTTTTTTACTTGGGTTGTAATCTGCTTCAGTGTTTGAGGGGCCTTTCCTCAAACGAAGCTTTTTATGTAAGTCAAATTTTCATTGCGAAGTTAAATCTTTCACGTATTCCACGTGTTTATGCAAAGACCTTGAAGGCTCATGAATTTTCCGAGGCACTTAGAAGCCCTCTAAATAGAAGCGGAAACGAGGCAACTTGAGTGCCACGCTTGACTATTCAGAACTTTGCTATTGCGTATTTAACGCCTCATATCGTAAACGCATAGTTACAAACCACTCTTGTACATACGCGTGTTGCGTCGGGTCTAAGAACGAGCTCGTTAATTTCGCGTTACTCCCCGATCTCCAACCCTCGCCTGCATGGATTAACGGCTAGTTCCGGTCCACACCCCTCTCTCTGGTTGCTCTGGATATTCTCGAAACGTAGCATACACGGTGGTGGGTGTAATGAACGAGCAGAGGCCCGGACTATTCGACCGATTCGTTGGCACTTAACACACCACAAAATATCTGTTTCTGTGCAGGAGGTGTATTGCGGAAGGGAGACTATCTGCACGGTCGATGGACTCCACTTCAATTCGTTGTATAATGCTCGGGTTAGGGCGTTCAACAGCGCTGGAGAAGGAGAATACTCAGAACTTATAGGACTGCAAACAGCAGAATGTAAGTATCATTTAATTATTGTTAATTTATAGTAAAATCAGTGGAATAAAGAAAAAAAATACAATGACTCAATAAAATACCAAAGAAAGCCTAGGCTGGAGGATTCCAGTAGGTGGCCCATAAGATTGCATTTTTAGAAAAGGGATTGTTAATTTTATAGTAAAATCAGTGGAATGAAGAAAAAAAATACAGTTTCGCTATAAAGTACCAAAGAAAGCCTAGGCTGGAGGATTCCAGTAGATGGCCCATAAGATTGCACTTTTAGAAAAGGGATTGTTAATTTATAGTAAAATCGTGGAATGAAGAAAAAAAATACAATGACGCAATAAAATAACAAAGAAAGCCTAGGCTGGAGGATCCTAGTTGATGGCCTATAAGATTGCACTTTCAGAAAAGGGATTGTTAATTTATAGTAAAATGAGTGGAATAAAGAAAAAAAAATACAATGACTCAATAAAATACCAAAGAAAGCCTAGACTGGAGGATTCCAGTAGATGGCCCATAAGATTGCACTTTCTGAAAAGGGATTGTTAATTTATAGTAAAATGAGTGGAATACAGAATAAAAAATACAATGACTCAATAAAATACCAAAGAAAGCCTAGGCTGGAGGATTCCAGTAGATGGCCTATAAGATTGCACTTTCAGAAAAGGGATTGTTAATTTATAGTAAAATGAGTGGAATAAAGAAAAAAAAATACAATGACTCAATAAAATACCAAAGAAAGTCTAGGCTGGAGGATTCCAGTTGGTGGCCCATAAGATTGCACTTTCAGAAAAGGGATTGTTAATTTATAGTAAAATCAGTGAAATAAAGAAAAGAAAATACTATTTCGCAATAAAATACCAAAGAAAGCCTAGGCTGGAGGATTCCAGTAGATGGCCCATAAGATTGCATTTTTAGAAAAGGGATTGTTAATTTTATAGTAAAATCAGTGGAATGAAGAAAAAAAAATACAGTTTCGCTATAAAGTACCAAAGAAAGCCTAGGCTGGAGGATTCCAGTAGATGGCCCATAAGATTGCACTTTCAGAAAAGGGATTGTTAATTTTGTAGTAAAATCAGTGGAATAAAGAAAAAAAATACAATGACTCAATAAAATACAAAAGATAGCCTAGACTGGAGGATTCCAGTAGATGGCTCATAAGATTGCACTTTTAGAAAAGGGATTGTTAATTTTATAGTAAAATCAGTGGTATAAAGAAAAAAAAATACAATGACTCAATAAAATACAAAAGAAAGCCTAGGCTGAAGGATTCCAGTTGATGGCCCATAAGATTGGACTTTCAGAAAAGGGATTGTTAATTTATAGTAAAATGAGTGGAATAAAGAAAAAAAAATACAATGACTCAATAAAATACCAAACAAAGCCTAGGTTGAAGGATTCCAGTTGGTGGCCCATAAGATTGCACTTTCAGAAAAGGGATTGTTAATTTATAGTAAAATCAGTGAAATAAAGAAAAGAAAATACTATTTCGCAATAAAATACCAAAGAAAGCCTAGGCTGGAGGATTTCAGTAGATGAACCATAACACTGCAATTTTAGGGAAGGAATTAACGCCAAAATTAATGATAATCATTGATGGATATCCCACTTGTTTGATTGTTCTTATATCATAAAATATGTGCTTTCAAGCCCTTAATATATCAGCAATAAAATATTAACCAGCCTCCAAAAAACGTGAGATATTCATTGCCAAATTTCACTGATTCTGATCTGATTTCTTCTATGTTAAAATGTTATGTTATGCTACGGAAGTGATGGTTTACTACGTATTGTTAATAAGCGTAGCAGTGAATTGATTAGACAGTACTGATGTTTTTTTTTTTGTTTGTTTGTTCAATAGTGGCTTGGTTTTCGTGGGCTACCGGAGCTTCAGGCATCCCTCAGGAGGTATCGATATCAGAGGATGCAATGAGCGCCTCATGTGAGGGCTATGAGCATCGAGTGGTTCTCTCGAGTGTCGGATTTTCACGAGGTATTCACTATTGGGAGGTGACAATTGACCGTTACCACAGCGACACGGATCCTTGTTTCGGAATAGCGAGAGCCGATGTAGCTCGCGATCAGATGCTAGGTGAGTGTTAGGTGGTCATTCATTTGAAGTTCATCGGCTCGGTTCTAGAACTACGTAAATTCTCACACACGAAATAGCTTGTAAGCGGATTAAAGGTCTAAAAGCCAGTCCGTTAGCATGTGTGATTAACAGCGTAGATAGAACAGAGGAAACGCCTGTAGATACCCATCAGGAAAGGAGGGCGGGGTGGATTGACACAATTTTACTTTGAATAATCGTTGCTCCTTGGAACTTAAAAGTACAAAAACTTGCAAAAGTTATTCTACAAACGTCAAGTTTCAGCCTTTGGGATTTTTCTTATTCCAATTATTTTTATTTATCACAAATTAGTTGATGTCATTCCATAACTCGAAATGTTTGGTCCACTTTGAATAATTGTTATCAAATAGAGGCTAAAGACACGACCTGTTAAATACCAGGCGGCATATATTAGAACTTCCTCGAAATTAAAAGTCCTCAGAATCCCGACTACAAAAGTAGTTATTCAGAATAAAATGAATTATTCACAT
Organism: Ephialtes manifestator; assembly: GCA_963970395.1. NCBI lineage: Eukaryota > Metazoa > Arthropoda > Insecta > Hymenoptera > Ichneumonidae > Ephialtes > Ephialtes manifestator. Next base: position 35,726,538 of record OZ019971.1, on the reverse strand, counting down.
CTTCACACAGACTTTGAAAGACATTGGCACTTTTCCCTATACCTGTTACCAGAAGTTGTTAGTACTTATTGAAAAGTTTTAAGATTTTCAGACTCTCAATTATCCTCCTTTAATAATTTCATGAGTAACGAGATTTGATCGAATCTATTGTCATCATTTTATTCGTGCTGCAATTGATCGGCGGTGAGTCGTCAGACACACTGGGAATGAGGCCAAGTTCATGTATTAAAATATTTTTTTTACGCCTCTGTGTCATATATCTTCGTGCAGACTAGAGCACAGGGTTCACTCCGCTAATCAAATAGAAACTAAAGACACGACCTGTTAAATACCAGACGGCACACAGTACAATTTCCCCGAAATTAAAAGTCTTCAGAGTCTCGACTACAAAAGTAGTTATTCAGAATAAAATGAATTATTCACGTCTTCACCTAGACTTCCGAAAGTCATTGGCACATGTTAGAACTTCCCCGAATTTAAAAGTCTCCAGAGTCGATTATCCCCCTCAACAAGTCCATGAGTAACGAGCTTTGATCGAATCCATTGTCATAATTTTATTCGTCCTGTAATTGGTCGGTGGTGCCATCAGACCCACTGAGATTGTGGCCAAGTTCATGTATTAAAATGTTTATTTTTTGGTCTAATCCTAGTACAAGGTAAACATTCCGTTATACCCCTGTGTCATTACTCCCCGCTCTTCCTTTATTATATATCGAAGTATACTTCGTGTAGACTAGAGCACATCCTTCACTCCGGTAATCAAACAGAGGCTAAAAACACGACCTGTTAAATACCAAACGGCACATATTACAACTTCCCCGAAACTAAAAGTCTTCAGAGTCTCGACTACAAAAGTAGTTATTCAGAATAAAATGAATTATTCACATCTTCACCCAGACTTCCGAAAGTCATTGGCACATATTAGAACTTCCCCGAATTTAAAAGTCTCCAGAGTCGATTATCCCCCTCAACAAGTCCATGAGTAACGAGTTTTGATCGAATCCATTGTCATAAATTTTATTCGTCCTGTAATTGGTCGGTGGTGTCATCAGACCCACTGAGATTGTGGCCAAGTTCATGTATTAAAATGTTTTTTTTTTTGGTCTAATCCTAGTACAAGGTAAACATTCCGTTACGCCCCTGTGTCATTACTCCCCGCTCTTCCTTTATTATATATCGAAGTATACTTCGTGTAGACTAGAGCACATCCTTCACTCCGGTAAGCAAACAGAGGTTAAAAACACGACCTGTTAAATACCAGACGGTACATATTACAACTTCCCCGAAACTAAAAGTCTTCAGAGTCTCGACTACAAAAGTAGTTATTCAGAATAAAATGAGTTATTCACATCTTCACCCAGACTTCCGAAAGTCATTGGCACATATTAGAACTTCCCCGAATTTAAAAGTCTCCAAAGTCGATTATCCCCGTCAACAAGTCCATGAGTAACGAGCTTTGATCGAATCCATTGTCATAATTTTATTCGTCCTGTAATTGGTCGGTGGTGTCATCAGACCCACTGAGATTGTGGCCAAGTTCATGTATTAAAATGTTTTTTTTTGGTCTAATCCTAGTACAAGGTAAACATTCCGTTATACCCCTGTGTCATTACTCCCCGCTCTTCCTTTATTATATATCGAAGTATACTTCGTGTAGACTAGAGCACATCCTTCACTCCGGTAATCAAACAGAGGCTAAAAACACGACCTGTTAAATACCAGACGGCACATATTACAACTTCCCCGAAACTAAAAGTCTGCAGAGTCTCGACTACAAAAGTAGTTATTCAGAATAAAATGAATTATTCACATCTTCACCCAGACTTCCGAAAGTCATTGGCACAATTTAGAACTTCCCCGAATTTAAAAGTCTCCAAAGTCGATTATCCCCCTCAACAAGTCCATGAGTAACGAGTTTTGATCGAATCCATTGTCATAAATTTTATTCGTCCTGTAATTGGTCGGTGGTGCAATCAGACCCACTGAGATTGTGGCCAAGTTCATGTATTAAAATGTTTTTTTTTGGTCTAATCCTAGTGCAAGGTAAACATTCCGTTACGCCCCTGTGTCATTACTCCCCGCTCCTCCTTTATTATATATCGAAGTACACTTCGTGTGGACTAGAGCACAGGGTTGACTACTATCCTGTGTCTACCAAGCACGTTGGCAAAGAGCATTACGTCAAGGGATAGTGAGGCACCACCAAACCCCAAGCAGCAGGGACGGTGGTAGGTCCCTTTAACTAACACATAGTCTTCATCCTTCTCTATGCCACCTTGCCCTACTACACACTACACATCTCTTACTCTCGCTCCTCATATATATATATGTATGTACCGGGAAACCATCGAACCAGCAGGAAATGCATTAGTCCACGATGATCCCCAACCATATATCCCTTTTAACGTGTTCGTAGGCAAGGACGACAAGGGTTGGAGCATGTACATAGACCGCCAGAGATCGTGGTTTATGCATTGCGATGTTCACGCCCAGAGAGCCGAGGGTGGAGTACAGCAAGGCTCGACCGTCGGTGTTCTACTCGATCTCGACACCACCCATACACTTCGCTTCTTCGTCAATGATCAGCCACAGGGAAGTGTCGCATTCCGTGATCTATACGGCGTATTTTATCCAGCTGTAAGCCTCAATCGTGGAGTATCCGTTACACTTCACACTGGCATCGACGTACCGCGACATTTACTCGCTCTTCACGAAGAATATGTGAGCGACATCGTTCAGAGCTAGGGGTACCTGAATGTCCTGAAGAAGTGCCTCAACGTTCAGGAGATTGAATCCCCGTTGTTCGCCTTTACGTCATTGCTCAACGAGTACGAGCTCAGAAAAGCTAGCATTATCGGCAAGGAAATTAACAGCGTAGCTAACGGTGAATCTCAGTCAACGACTCTGTCGCACACACTTGAGAAAATCGTCGAAGAAAGCTCTATCGAACACAATTAATATATTTAGCCGCTTGGGCGTGAAAGGCGCGAAGGAACGAAGGGAATGAGGATCGCAACTACAGAGGGACTAAAACTTTCGCTGGATCAGCAGGGATCGTCGCGTGGTTGATACTGATAGCGCGAAGGGTATAGTATAATTAAATGGAACAACTCTATCCTCTAAGGAAACGGCTGGTATTATATTCGTAATGAAGTACGAATTCCCGAATAATCGAATACAAGTTTATTTGGAATACTTCTTCGATAATTGAATGACGTTTTTTTTAATGGGTGGAAGTAATTTCCAATTTTTATTTCTAAAAAGCTAATCATTGCCTGGTTATTCAAAATTATTTACTGTCATTCAATCGGGAAAGTATTTTAGATAGACTCTTAGTCGAATATTAACCTTCCCTGATCCGAAACGATCCACGATATAGGATATACTATGGATAGATTTTATAATTAGAGATTTTTCGTCCGATGATTTAAGACTGATCTTAGTACGACTGCGAAAGACAGATCGAGAAGGGAGGGAAATTAGATGGAAGCGAGAATTCTTATCAAAAACTTTTTGTGACTAATTCCATTAATCACCAATCGTTACCGAACTAATTCGCTAATTTTCTCACGTCGCAGATTACAAGGTATAATCGATTAAAATTTTATAGAAATTTTTTTAGCCGTTTTTTATACGGTGAGAAATCTGAATGTGAGAACACCGCGAGAGGGTGTCTAACAGGCAGCAGATACTTCAGATACAATGTGTAAGGATGAAGAACGCGAAAATTGAAACGCGAGACGATGTTCGCCAACTATATTCGTCGCCACTATCATATCGAAACGTATTTAAACGACGTAGCTTTTAAGGATATCAGTATCATAGGTATACATAAAATACAGTATAAATATTCGTGACTGGTGCGTCTTCGCGCATCGCACACGGTGTATAAATAAAGATAATGAATCGACAAGAAGAAGAATGAGAAGAAGAAGAAAAGGAAGAAGAAGAAGGAAATGCAGAAAAAGTTTAACAACAAGCAGCGGATTGAGTATAAATTTTTCTAGTCTTCGTATGGATCCTCCAACTCCCGAAAACTCCATTACAAGTCCTCCCTATCCCTTTTCCCCTCCCCCTAAAAACCTAACGAATTTAATTGTAGTTTCGCCAGAGATACTTAGATCATTGCGGATCGTAAAAGAATGGCTTCTCGAAGATCCCGGCGTCGATATGGCGACGAATTATTATTATATATCATGAGAAAGGTGTCCGATCGTTAAACCACCGATATAGTACTATAAAAAGAAGATAAGCAGAGGAGAAGCTGAGCACATGTGTTTCGCAACGATTCAACATTGTACGTGAACGTAAAAATCCCCGCGAACACAAAATTGTATATATTTGTACATAGGATTATCGATATATCGCTGATGAAATTGCCAACTGTAACATTTACGACTGTATCCGAGACCAATAAAATGCAGAGGGAAATAAATTGACGCATCGTAATTTCGTGTTTCGATTTATTCTTCGTATTCCCAGTTAAAAAAAAAATACTATTAGGGTTAGTGGAACGCCGTTTATCCGGGTTAATCGAGGATATCGAAGGGCACAGAGTAAAATAAGCGTTTGAGCTTCGATACTAAAGGATACCCCGTTAAGGGGCTCGGGTTAAACGTACAACCGAGGGAAAAAGCCTCTTAACTTGGCCAGGTAAGTACACTTTGTTCCAGCCGCTGTATTTCAAGGTGGAGGAGATCATAACGGTGAAGAGGAGCGCCTGTAGGGTTGAGCGATAATAGGAGTTAGCGAGCGTCGCTGAACGAGGATGTGATGTTGAGGGAAAGAGTGAAAACCCAGGGGAACGATATCGGATCTTGGCGAGTTAGTAAACTGCGCGACGAAAGAGTGGAGGTCGCCCATGATGTGGTTCTGACGAAGGTAAGGGCTTTGTCCTTTGTGACGGCAGCGTATATAAACCGCCGGGCAACTATTGCAAGGGAAAGCTCGCGAGAATCGAGAGTCGAAGTGAATTGAGGAGAACAAAGTGATGGCGCACGCGTTCGCCTTCATCGTCTCACGTTCCACGCTTGTTTTATCTCATTTGGATCGGAGTTACTTTTTTTTTCGTCGACCTTTTCCTGGTTCGATTCAATTTCCGTTCCTAACTAATAGAGAAAGAGCTTTTTTTTGCGTCCTCATAGAGGAAGCATTGTTTTCATTTATTTATTTTTTTTTCGAAATATTTCTCAGGACAATCAGAATTGTTCCTGTGGATGTGAGTGCAGGGCTTTGAAATTTCAATCATCTATAACTCAAGAACGGTTCAAACGATTCACCTGGAATTTGGAATACAAGTGAAGCAGCAACTCGTCTTTGATTGTTTCAAGTTTTGATAAAATGCAAAAGATTAGATTTTATAGCTTTTTGAATTTGTTAAATTTTGTGTAAAATTTTTGAGAAATTGATAAATAGTTCTTTATAAGTATTACATTGAATGTTATTTGATAGGGAAGTTGAACGAAGTCGCAAAAGTGATTCGGATTTTATAGAGTCTTGAAATTTGACTTTTTTTTTCGTCGACCTTTTCCTGGTTCGATTCAATTTTCGTTCCTAATTAATAGAGAAAGAGCTTTTTTTTTGCGTGCTCATAGAGGAAGCTTTGTTTTCATTTATTTATTTATTTTTTTCGAAATTTTTTTCAGGACAATCAGAATTGTTCCTGTGGATGTGAGTGCAGGGCTTTGAAACTTCAATCATCTATAACTCAAGAACGGTTCAAACGATTCACCTGGAATTTGGAATACAAGTGAAGCAGCAACTCGTTTTTGATTGTTGCAAGTTTTGATAAAATGCAAAAGATTCGATTTTATAGCTTTTTGAATTTGTTAAATTTTGTGTAAAATTTATGATACATTGATAAATAGTTCTTTATAAGTATTACATTGAATGTTATTTGATAGGGAAGTTGAACGAAGTCGGAAAAGTGATTCGGATTTTATAGAGTCTTGAAATTTGACTTTTTTTTTCGTCGACCTTTTCCTGGTTGGATTCAATTTCCGTTCCTAACTAATAGAGAAAGAGCTTTTTTTTGCGTCCTCATAGAGGAAGCATTGTTTTCATTTATTTATTTTTTTTTCGAAATTTTTTTCAGGACAATCAGAATTGTTCCTGTGGATGTGAGTGCAGGGCTTTGAAACTTCGATCATCTATAACTCAAGAACGGTTCAAACGATTCACCTGGAATTTGGAATACAAGTGAAGCAGCAACTCGTCTTTGATTGTTTCAAGTTTTGATAAAATGCAAAAGATTAGATTTTATAGCTTTTTGAATTTGTTAAATTTTGTGTAAAATTTTTGAGAAATTGATAAATAGTTCTTTATAAGTATTACATTGAATGTTATTTGATAGGGAAGTTGAACGAAGTCACAAAAGTGATTCGGATTTTATAGAGTCTTAAAATTTGACTTTTTTTTTCGTCGACCTTTTCCTGGTTCGATTCAATTTCCGTTCCTAACTAATAGAGAAAGAGCTTTTTTTGCGTCCTCATAGAGGAAGCTTTGTTTTCATTTATTTATTTTTTTGTTCGAAATTTTTTTCAGGACAATCAGAATTGTTCCTGTGGATGTGAGTGCAGGGCTTTGAAACTTCAATCATCTATAACTCAAGAACGGTTCAAACGATTCACCTGGAATTTGGAATACAAGTGAAGCAGCAACTCGTCTTTGATTGTTTCAAGTTTTGATAAAATGCAAAAGATTAGATTTTATAGCTTTTTGAATTTGTTAAATTTTGTGTAAAATTTATGATACATTGATAAATAGTTCTTTATAAGTATTACATTGAATGTTATTTGATAGGGAAGTTGAACGAAGTCGCAAAAGTGATTCGGATTTTATAGAGTCTTGAAATTTGACTTTTTTTTTCGTCGACCTTTTCCTGGTTCGATTCAATTTCCGTTCCTAACTAATAGAGAAAGAGCTTTTTTTTTGCGTCCTCATAGAGGAAGCTTTGTTTTCATTTATTTATTTATTTTTTCGAAATTTTTTTCAGGACAATCAGAATTGTTCCTGTAGATGTGAGTGCAGGGCTTTGAAACTTCAATCATCTATAACTCAAGAACGGTTCAAACGATTCACCTGGAATTTGGAACACAAGTGAAGCAGCAACTCGTCTTTGATTGTTTCAAGTTTTGATAAAATGCAAAAGATTAGATTTTATAGCTTTTTGAATTTGTTAAATTTTGTGTAAAATTTATGATAAATTGATAAATAGTTCTTTATAAGTATTACATTGAATGTTATTTGATAGGGAAGTTGAACGAAGTCGCAAAAGTGATTCGGATTTTATAGAGACTTGAAATTTGACTTTTTTTTTCGTCGACCTTTTCCTGGTTCGATTCAATTTCCGTTCCTAACTAATAGAGAAAGAGCTTTTTTTTGCGTCCACATAGAGGAAGCTTTGTTTTCATTTATTTATTTTTTTTTTCGAATTTTTTTTCAGGACAATCAGAATTGTTCCTGTGGATATGAGTGCAGGGCTTTGAAACTTCAATCATCTATAACTCAAGAACGGTTCAAACGATTCACCTGGAATTTGGAATACAAGTGAAGCAGCAATTCGTCTTTGATTGTTTCAAGTTTTGATAAAATGCAAAAGATTAGATTTTATAGCTTTTTCAATTTGTTAAATTTTGTGTAAAATTTATGATACATTGATAAATAGTTCTTTATAAGTATTACATTGAATGTTATTTGATAGGGAAGTTGAACGAAGTCGCAAAAGTGATTCGGATTTTATAGAGTCTTGAAATTTTCGAAAAATTGATTAGTTATCAATTGACGGAAATATTGATGATTGACTTGCCCATTTTTAAGCGAAAAACTGTCATTATCAATTGTAAAATTTCACCGGAGAGACAATAACACTGGAGACACATTCAATAATGATACATAATTACTATGGACGAGATGAAAATTAAGCGTATGATTATTTCGACTGTTTATCTCATGACGATGGTAAACGCACCGTTATCTCCGTCGCTGTGTCCTTTATTGCTATTTTAGTAAGGCTCTGTTCGTGTTTCATTCTCTGGTAATATCCTTCGCGTTCCATTTCCCTGTTTTATATATGTATATATATATATATATGGTATAGAATATATATCCTTGGGATTGTAGCCGCGGTCGCAGCTTTTCCCCGTTAATACGCCCCGGGTAGAGATAAAAACATTACACATTACCCAAATTGGTGCCCCGAGCACTAGCGCGTTCCTTTGCTTCCCTCCGTTGGCTGCACAGCTTCGCGAACGTCGAGAGTTTACGAACAGAGGGTATTTTCACTTCTACCACAGTGAACCCCACAAAATATGTCGTGTTTCCCGAGAGAGGACCAGCGACTAGAAGTTCCAGCACACATTAGAGAGATATACGCAAATCTCCGTTGGAAATACACGCACATCGTTTTGGTCGAGTCTGTATAATGAGACGTTTTTATTGTAGCTCAAAGTGCAACGACAATAAATCTTTTTTACATGTTAAGCTATATTTCCTGACTTACGAGATTAACGATTTATTTTCTACTCAGTGCAGTTCAAAATTTATATGATATTCTATAAAATTGAACAAGAATTCAACTCGAATTTTCTCTATAATTTATATAATGAGACGTTTTTATTGTAGCTCAAAGTGCGGCGACTATAAATCGTTTTTACATGTTTAACTATATTTCCTGACTTATGAAACGAACGAGTTACTTTCTACTCAGTGCAGTTCAAAATTCATAATATTCCATGAAATTGAAGAAGAGTTTCGGCGGGTTTTCTCTATAATTCATTTAATTATAATTTTTGTTTTTTTTTTGTTTCAGAAATATTTTTCTCCGTGTCATTGCAATTTTCCATTTGGTTGCCAGTAATCACAGATATTTTATTACGGAAAAAACAAAGTAAGAGAAAAAAAGTGTAGTTTTGGCACCAGGGACTAGAAGTTCCAGCACACATTAGAAAGTTATACGCAAATCTTCGTTGGAAATACACGCACATCGTTTATAATGAGACGTTTTTATTGTAGCTCAAAGTGCGACGACAATAAATCTTTTTTACATGATAAGCTATATTTCCTGACTTACGAGATGAACGATTTACTTTCTACTCAGTGCAGTTCAAAATTTATGTAATATTCCATGAAATTGACGAAGAGTTTCGCCGAATTTTCTCTATAATTTATATAATTAAAATTTTTGTTTTTTTTTTGTTTCAGAAATATTTTTCTGTATGTCATTGCATTTTCTACTCGGCTTCCAGTACTCATGGATATTGTAGCATGAAAAAAAACAAAGCAAAAGGGAATACACTGCAGTCTTGGTCCATGTTTTGTATAAGTCCATGTAAATGAGAGCATTGCCCAAGAGACTTGTACTACACCGAAAGCATCCAGAAAACTTTTCTGACTTACTCGATCCAACGAAGATCTCTTGTAGTCAATGTTGCAGGAAGCAAAAAGGAAGGAAAAACTGCAATAAAGTACGAACAAGGTAGTCTCGAAGTCGAAGTAAATATGCTCGTTTACAAGTCGAACATTCCAACTTTTCAGCAATGCAACAGACTCCACGTCAGCATATGCATTCTAATGCACTTCCCCTTTTCAACAAAACAAAAATACTTTAGCTGCACAAAAATCCACATGTGCGTCTCTTTCTGCTTTCCTAAATCGAGTTCAATTCAATTCTGAGCGTACTCAACCAACAAATGCTTCAAGGAAGTTGTATTCTCAGTGGTGATGCAAGCTCGAAGGTTCCATGCAAAGAGATAACACGAAAGTGTACACAGGAAATGGCAGGAAGAGCGGTAATAGAGTAAAAGAGACAGAGAACCGGTAATAGACTCTTGTGGAATAGGAAAAGCGAATGGAAAGGTAACGAAAGGGAGAAAACAAAATTAAGAGGAGCAAGTGGGAGTTAGATTTACCTATATAAATACTGTAGTACTGATATTTAAGAGGAATGTATTATATATGTACCAAAATTTGTATATGGCTGATGGGAATATAACTGAATAGGAAAAATTCACGTACATGTCGAGGAGTTTCTGGGAGATAGGAACTGACGGCAATGGAAAAGGGGGAGGGGACAACTGGAGGCAACTGGAGAAGGCAGGGTCGAGTCTCGCGACAGACAGAGAAGTAAAAATGCCTGGAGGCCATCGGCGCCGGGGAGTCGTTCTCTCGACGTCCTCCTAAACGTCGTAATTGGAGCTCGTTCGTCCTCGTCTCCCTTTCTTTCTTTCTCTTGATGCTAGTCACCCTTCGTCACCCTCTCGAACTCTTCTTCCTCGTGGTGGTTCTCCATCAGCGTTATTTCACTCCCTTCCTTTAGCTTCTTATATTCTACTGTGGCGTACAAGAGACTGATGCAAACTGTGGCCGAGCAAAGTCTGGAGGAAACTATCGACCCTTTTAGACCTTTTCTGGACTTTCCACACTATTTTATTTAAAAAGAAAATTCAAGATTTATGTGAGAATATTTAAAACATCGATTAAAGTTGGTTAGAACAAAATGACAAGTATTTGTATTTTTTCTAAATTTAGTCTCAATATTTAAATATTGGTCTATGGTCATAAATGATGGTCTATTTGTAAACTAAATTTAGTCTCAATATTTAAATATTGAGACTAAATTTAGTTTACAAATAGACCATTAGTGAAAAGGGGTTTAACTAACATTTTATCGACTTTGCAATTGAAAAAAAATATATGTTTGCTCTTCAGCATGTCTCCAAATTTCGAAATATGATTAAAAAAAGATAGTTGTAGGTTCTATTAGAGAATAGAAAAAGTTGAATCTAAATATTGGACCTTTTGTCATCACCTGCTAAAAAGATTGTTCATTTGCTTCTAGTTTGGCTCTAGTCACCCTTCGTCACCCTCTCGAACGCTTTTTCCTCGTGGTGGTTCTCCAGCAGCGTTATTTCACTCCCTTCCTCCAACTTCTTCTATTCTACTGTGACGTAGAAGAGACTAATGCAAACTGTGGCCGTGCAAAGTCTGGAGGAAACTATCGACCCTTTTAGTCCTTTTCTAGACTTTCCATACTATTTTATTTAAGAAGAAAAATCAAGATTTATGTGTGAATATTGGAAACATCGATTATAGTTGATTAGAACAAAATGTCAAGCATTTGTATTTTCTTTTTTTTTAGATTTTAAGGCTAAATTTAGTTTACAAATAGACCATCATTGAAAAGGGGTTTAACTAACATTTTATCGATTTTGCAATTTTTTAAAATATACGTTTGCTCTTCAGCATGTGTACCAATTTCGAAATATGACACTCAAAAAAATTAGTTGCAGGTTCTGTTAGGGAATAATAAAAGTTGAATATAAATATTGGACCTTTTGTCATCATCTGATAAAAAGATTATTCATTTGCTTCTAATTTGTCTCTAGTCACCTTTCGTCACCCTCTCGAACGCTTTTTTCTCGTGGTGGTTCTCCATCAGCGTTATTTCACTCCCGTCCTCCAGCTTCTTATATTCTACTGTGACGTCGAAGAGACGCAAACTGTGGCCGTGTAAAGTCTGGAGGAAACTATCGACCCTTTTATCCCTTTTCTGGACTTTCCACACTATTTTATTTAAGAACAGAAATCAAGATTTATGTGAGAATATTTAAAACATAGATTAAAGTTGATTATAATAAAATGTCAAGCATTTGTATTTTTTTAGTTATTAATGCTAAATTTAGTTTACAAATAGACCATCGTTGAAAAAGAGTTTGGCTAACATTTTATCGACTTTGCAATTGAAAAAAATATATGTTTGCTCTTCAGCATGTCTCCAAATTTCGAAATATGATTAAAAAAAATAGTTGTAGGTTCTATCAGAGAATAGAAAAAGTTGAATCTAAATATTGGACCTTTTGTCATCATCTGATAAAAAGATTATTCATTTGCTTCTAGTTTGTCTCTAGTCACCTTTCGTCACCCTCTCGAACGCTTTTTCCTCGTGGTGGTTTTCGATCAGCGTTATTTCACTCCCTTCCTCCAGCTTCTTATATTCTACTGTGACGTAGAAGAGACGCAAACTGTGGCCGTGTAAATTCTGGAGGAAACTATCGACCCTTTTAGCCCTTTTCTAGACTTTCCATACTATTTTATTTAAGAAGAACAATCAAGATTTATGTGAGAATATTTAAAACATAGATTAAAGTTGATTAGAACAAAATGACAAGCATTTGTATATTTTTTTTAGTTATTAAGGCTAAATTTAGTTTACAAATAGACCATCATTGAAAAAGAGTTTAACTAACATTTTATCGACTTTGCAATTGAAAAAAATATATGTTTACTCTTCAGCATGTCTCCAAATTTCGAAATATGATTAAAAAAAATAGTTGTAGGTTCTATTAGAGAATAGAAAAAGTTGAATCTAAATATTGGACCTTTTGTCATCATCTGATAAAAAGATTATTCATTTGCTTCTAGTTTGTCTCTAGTCACCTTTCGTCACCCTCTCGAACGCTTTTTCCTCGTGGTGGTTCTCGATCAGCGTTATTTCACTCCCTTCCTCCAGCTTCTTATATTCTACTGTGACGTAGAAGAGACTGATGCAAACTGTGGCCGTGCAAAGTCTGGAGGAAACTATCGACCCTTTTAGCCCTTTTCTGGACTTTCCACACTATTTTATTTAAGAAGAAAAATCAAGATTTATGTGAGAATATTTAAAACATAGATTAAAGTTGATTATAACAAAATGTCAAGCATTTGTATTTTTTTTAAAGTTATTAAGGCTAAATTTAGTTTACAAATAAACCATCATTGAAAAGGGGTCTAATTAACTAACAGTTTACTTGCAATTTATAAAAACTTTGTAATTTATAAAGACTTTGCAATTTATAAAAATCTACGTTTGCCCTTCAGCATGTGTGCAAATTTTGAGATATGATACTCAAAAAAATTAGATGCAGGTTCTATTAGAGAATAGAAAAAGTTGAATATAAATATTGGACCATTTGCCATCATCTGCTAAAAAGATTGTTCATTTGCTACTAGTTTGCCACTAGTTACCCTTCCTCACCCTCTCGAATTATATATCTTATATTCTACTGTGACGTAGAAGAGACTGATGCAAACTGTGGGCGTGCAAAGTCTGGAGGAAACTATTGACCCTTTTAGCCCTTTTCTGGACTTTCCACACTATTTTAGTAGTAGTAGTAGTAAAACGACATTTTATTGACCTCTTTACAATCTGTATGTATCACATTATTATTACTATTATTATATATATATTCCAGCGTAGAGGCCAATTGGCCATTGACCGAAGTCCTTCAGCCTGGATGTCAATTCCTTATTAATTATTATACTGAATTATTCACTATTTTATTTAAGAAGAAAAATCAAGATTTATGTGAGAATATTTAAAACATCGATTAAAGTTGATTAGAACAAAATGCCAAGCATTTGTATTTTTTTAAAAGTTATTAAGGCTAAATTTAGTTTACAAATAAACCATCATTGAAAAGGGGTCTAATTAACTAACATTTTATCGACTTCGCAATTTTTAAAAATATACGTTTGCTCTTCAGCATGTGTACACATTTTGAAATATGACCCTCAAAAAAATTAGGTGCAGGTTCTATTAGAGAATACAAAAAGTTGAATATAAATATTGGACCATTTGTCATCATCTGCTAACAAGATTATTCATTTGCTTCTCTCGAAATGGGTAATAAATATTCATCGAGTATATAAGGAATTTAGTGATTAACGTATTAGCATTGGTTATTCTGTGTTTTGGAGATTCGTGTAGAAATCAAATTGAACCGTGGCAGGCCAACATTTCTATGAAAATTACCATATTTTCCGAGCATCGAATAGACACGAAAATGCGGAGTTGAGAGAGAGAGGAAAAAAAAGTTATTTGCTGATAACCAACGGCGAGAGTATACGATCGAAAAGCTACGGGCAGCTACCCTTGGGAATTTCTGGGGGATGCGCAGAATATGCAGAAAACTTTTTCTCGCACTCTCTCAGCTTCTCCCGTCTTTCTCCACTTCGTGGCCACCCATTGCATTGTAAATTCACGAGAGAAATTCTCCGACAGTTCTCGTAGTTAGATGCCCTTACCTTTCGATACTTCCGCCACATAACACCCGCATTTTCAGGCTTGATATTATGACTAACAAGCAACTATCACGACATGTCGTGGACGAAAGGAATTATTCTGGTCAAGAAGCGAGGCGTGAAAGAACTTTCAATTTTCTTGCTTGCACGCAACCACCTCTTTCATTTACATTGCGTGTCGGTTAGACTTTTATTTTGTCTACAAATTCATCCTGACGTTTTCGTGACAGTGGCAAAATAATTACGTGAAAATAAAGTGAAACCACAATGAATTAACAAGTAATGTTGGTTTCACTGAAATTACTCTAAATTTATTTTTAACAAAGTAGAAACTTCATTTTGAACTCATTTTTTTAATCAGTCTAAATATTGAATGAAATTTTGATCTTTTTGTTGAATTTTTTGTATCAATTTTTTGAATCTATTTAACAATATGAATTGAAAAGTTGACTAATCATCAAAATAGCTTCTTTGAAGATTATATTATAGAAGTCATTTTTATCATTGCAAAGCTTGCAGTAAAATTGAGTTCAAAATATTTGTAGTTACTTTTCTTTTTGCCTAGTTATTTAAAACAATTATTAAATGAAATAGCAGATGTTGACTTGTCGAGGGAGAGAATGCAAGTCTGCGGAGCAAATTTAATATGAAAAATTCTAGAACGCAAAGTGCGCGTCCAGACTGCCAAGTACTGCGAATCTAATTTGAGCGTCACTTGCGGTATAGTGCCGCAGGCGAAACGGAGAAGAACGGTGGTCGACAATGAAAATGAGAGAAACAGCAATACCAGCAGCAGCAGGGATGCAACGACATATAGCGAACTCGAGAGGGAGCAGAGGGCGTTCAAAATGCAGCCACATTCGATGTTTACACTTGAGTGTAACAACGAATTGGAGTGGGCACAGCCCTCTCCTACCTACCACTCTCACAATGAAACTAAATGTTGTTTCAGGGGTCTCTCTGTGCTCGTGGCTATGTCGCGTTCACTAAAATTGCTGATTTCACCGTTGCTCTCGCTACGAATGCACAGGACCTATAACCCGCCTCCCGAATAAAGAGTAAAGAGTAAAATGCTTCTCTGCGTAAAATATCGTTCTCTGTCTGTGCAAAAGTCTCCCCGACATTTTTCACTGTACAGCCACAGCATAAAATCAAGATTGATCGTCAATTCATGCGGTTTCATACTTGAGTTACAAATATTTTTATATCTTGAAATGCTTTTACACTAAAATTGCCCAAGTTTATTAATCTAACTTGAAATCATTTCTAACAGTTCTTAGATGGAAATATTGATCTAGAAATCAAGATTGATCGTTAATTCATACGCTTTCATACTTGAGTTACAAATATTTTTATTTTTTGAAATTTTTTTACAGTAAAATTGCCAAAGTTTATTAAAATCACTTGGAATCATTTCGAAGACTTGTTGATATTTAATTAGTCAACTTAAATTAAATTTGTGTGCTTTTACATTGTAGAAAATAATTCGTTGAATTCTCTGGAAATAGCTCAATAATTTTGGCAAATTTCTGTGAAGTTCATGAAATAATTAAATGTTCTTTGAATTCAATATTTTGAGATCAATTTTTAAGTTGATTTGCCTCGTGTCATGTATAAAAGAATTATAATTTAATGGGATTACCAGGAATGGAGATTATGGAGAATAGATTATGGAGAAATGTACAAAACCTATAACATTGACGTGATAGGGATCGACAATACAAAATTAATATTATTTACCGTTGCAAAACATAAAAATTCGAAAATAATTGAAACGACGACTTCGATCTCCATTCAGTGAATTTTTTTTACACTAAAATTGTCAAAGTTTATTAAAATCACTTGGAATCATTTCTAAGACTTGTTGACATTTAATTAGTCAACTTAAATAAAATTTGTGTGCTTATACATCGTAGAAAATAATTCGTTGAATTCTCTGAAAATAGCTCAATAATTTTGGCAAATTTCTGTAAAGTTGATGAAATAATTAAATGTTCTTTGATTTTAATATTTTGAGATCAATTTTTAAGTTGATTTGCCCCTTGCCATGTATAAAAGAATTATAATTTAATGTGATAACCAGAAATAGAGATTATGGAGAAATATACAAAACCTATTGAGAAATAACATGTAGCAACACGACATCTGGTGGATTTTTTTAAACTACTTTATCCCAGTCGTCATAACCTATTATTTTATTGTAAAAAACAATTTATCATATAAATCGATATTCATAAGTGCATAAACATTTTTTGTAATGATATCCGTTAAAATGATTAAACCTCTTACAAATGAAGAGTGCAAAGTTTTGACCGACTGGGATAACGCGGCCATTTTTGCTTGATGTTGATTCCCAATAATATTGACGTGATAGGGATCGATAATACAATCGTACAAAATTTTATTTCACAAGGTGTGTAAATGAGGTTTAACGCACGCGAAGCGTGCCTAAAACCACGTTTTACACACTGAGTGAAATAAAAGTATATTATTTACCGTTGCAAAACATAAAAATTCGAAAATAATTGAAACGATGACTTCAATCTCCATTCAGTGACTATCACGCGATACAATTGCTTGCCACGACTACATTTTTCCTTTCCGTTTAGAAAAATATTTACCTCCAGAAATGCTACCCGCTTAGGAATTTAATATCAAGTTTTACGACAGAGTTGCTATCCCTCAGTTTTTTAATATTTTTTCTCTTCCGAAGAAGTAAGTGGATTTCTTCCATAATGCACAAATCCTCTCATTAAATTCTGGAACAAAAAAACGACCGTGCAATTCATGCGTTGCCGGGAACATTTCATTCATGCCAGCAAATATAGTAGGATCATCCTCCTGAAATTTTCACATTGCACATTTTTCGCTTAGTACTTGCGAAGCGAATGAAAAAAAAAAAGGAAGAAGAAGGAAAAGAAAAAAGAGTGGGCAAAACCAACTGTCGCAAAAGTCTCTTGTGATTTTTCGTCTACCGAGGTCGTCCATTCTGCTCGAAAAGCGACTTCCACTTCTGCCGTTCTGCATGGGGAAACTCGGATACTGCGATGGTATTGTAGTCGCAGCTGCTAGTTAAGTTAAGGGGGAAAGGGGGTGTTGGTTTTGAGGTGGTCGTGAGCGCGACGAGGTAGGAGAACGTGAATATCCTGCACTTCCGCCGCAGAGGGTCCGGAAAATCATGGTAGGCCGAGGTCGAGAAATGAGATGGAAAGCCTGAGCGGAGAACACAGCAGCCGGATATTGTCTGAACATTGCGCTGACGTTGGAATTTACCGGCTAGACAGCGCAGACTGGAGGCCAATCGGAGGTTAGCACAAATTTTGCATCCTATATTCGAAGCTCTCTCATTCATCGCTTCGACGGAATTGAGAGAAACGCCCGGAGACAATTATAAGGTGCATATCGAAGAGCCCATTTTACAGACATTATGAGCTATTTGCATTTGGCCAATTTCTTTCTCACCTTCCCCTAACTATACGACAGAAATAATTGATTCCCTCAACCGTTGGCGTGGTTAAATACGTTCCAAGCGACTAAATTAGCTAGTGTTACGTTCCGAGCTAACGAGATATTGGAAAGAGATATATTTTTGGGAGATCTCGGTTCGATTAATGATTAAAATCAATATTTCGAATTATCACCCGTAAAATATGTGGATTTACTTATACGAATTTGGGTGGAGGTCAAAATAGCGAATGACTGAAATAGCGAATTTCATATTGATGGCCATTCTAGATTCAGACGTACTTTATTATGAATTTCGCTATTTTGACCCTCACCCCCGAATTTAACAGCTTAAAACACCAATTTAACAGGATAAAACTTCTTATATTGTCACTGTTCATGACAATTATTAGTTGATTATTTTAAGAAACTTATACTTAAACGCGGCGCCCAAGCGCTTGACATATTGTATTTAAGACATGTTGGTTGTTTGGAAATTAATTGAAGACTAAATGATTGATAGAATGAAGGAAAGCAAGGAAGAAGTACGTGGGTGGAAGAAGTGCTGACGACGAGGTCAGCTAATTCGCGAAATCTAAGAAAACGCACGGAGAGAAAAGTTTTGTTGCGTCAACAAATCAGTTGCTAATATAGTGACAGCAAAGTCTTATTTCTTGGCCTAACAAAAATTATTTGCTAGGCTTGTCAAAAAATTTGCTAGACCAGCAAAATTATTTATTAGGCCAGCAAATACATTTTCTAGGCCAACAAATAAAGTTTGCTGTCACTATGCAAATGATTTTTTTCCGTGCGTGATTTTTGTGGATGGGAGCGGGCGGATATGAATAAGCAGAAATATATTTCCGTCCGTTAAAGTAAAGATACAGAAAGAGACGATTGGAATTTTAGAAAGGTATTATTATTTAGGAATATGAAAATGGAAATTCGAAAAAGAATAATTAATTGAAATCAAAAAAGGCCAGGACATAACAACCAATATTTTGTTGGACGAAGAAAACTAGTTGGTTGTGACATCCAATTCCTTAGTTGCCAACCAATTAATTTGCTGGCACATCCAACTACGGGATTTGTTTCTGTAACCAATTAGTTTATTGTCCCAACCAATATTTTGTCATTTGGAGACTATTCAGCCAATTATTTTTTTCCGTGTCAGCTTTATCACCAAATTCAAATCCAAGTTTAACGAATAACATGCTATAGGGATGACTGACATAGCATGTGTAATTTTTAATCTCAGTAGAAACATTGTAGGCTGTACCGTATTTTTAATAGCACAATGACATTAATTGGTGCGACAACGGAAGTGAAAGTACCTTTCGAAAACAGCTGTTCTCAACAATTAACGGTGCAGTCGTTTCCGTAATAGTGTAGAACTTATTCTTCGTGTTCATTGAGCGGTAAACAATTACGAAAGTGAGCAGACGAAATTGGAAGACTTAATAGAATTGGTAAACGGCTCGAATACTACCAGGTAAGTCGTGTACAATTAAATATTTATTTAATCACGTCTCGTCCTTCGTAAAATTCGCTACGTGTGTGCTTCGTGCATTCTTTTCTTTTATATTGTTGAGGCATTTTGCAAATTATAACAGATTCTAAATTTTATCCCTACTTAGTAATATATGTATGTCCTTTCTTACCCGAGGTTACAGATTTCTTGGCAAATGTGGAGAGGCCCGAAAAAAAATTGAATGGAGGTATAGCGAAATCGTATCAATTTTAAATTTCAAAATTCTTTCGGACACCAAATAACGAATCATACTCACATAAATACGTCCATACGGATATTCTCTTTACATCACTTTTTAGATGTTTTGGACCATTCTGAGTTTTGTGGGATGTGAAATTTGAAAAAATGTTTTCGACATACTTTTGTCAAAGTTCATTAACATACTTCCGCATAGCTTTGTAAAAAGCGAAAAATAATGAGAAAGCAATGTGCAAGGTTTTACGTTGCATCTTTGTTTAAAATTATGGTAAAAAGACTTGCAATCAGTATTTTTTGTGATAAAATGTGCGACCTGAAAAATGATAGTAGAGGCCAAAATTTGATATCTTAAAGAAAAAAATTTAGTTTGGATTTTCCGACCGGAAGTCAAATCTGTGAATTATGAAATCAGAAACGGAAAAACGTCACTTTTTTTAAAATCATGGTAAAAAGGCTTGCAACCGGTATTTTCTGTGGTAGAATATACGACTTGAAAACAATAGTGAATACCAAAATTCGATATCTTAAAAAAAAACAAAATTTAGGTTGGATTTTCCGACCGGAAGTTAAATCTGTGAATTATGAAAAAAGAAACGGAAAAACGTCACTTTTTTTTTTAAATCATCGTAAAAAGGCTTCACTGTTAAAAATTTGCGTATCAAAATGAATACAAAGTATTGGAAGTTTTTTTGCGGGTACGCGTATATTAAATTTAATATACAAATGTTAATTAATATACAAAAAAATTGTTGTAAAATTAATATACAGTATACTAAATACTTCATAAAACTTGTGTTTATAATATAATTATTGGAATTTTACGACATATCTGTATATTAAATTTCATTTAAATTTTCATTTAATATACAGATATTTAAATGAAAATTAATATACTGTATCTGAAAAAGAACTTCCAATACATATATTAATTTTCAAAATATTTTTAACAGTGTTGCAATCGTTTTTTCTGTGGTAGAATATACGACTTGAAAACAATAGTGAATGCCAAAATTCGATATCTTAAAGAAAAAAAAAATTAGGTTGGCTTTTCCGATTGGAAATCTGATTTGTCAATTCTGAAATCAGAAACGAAAAAAAGACTTCTTTCAAAATGATGTTAAAAAGATTTTTAAACCACTTTTCTCGATGTTTTGGATCATTTTGAGTAAACTGACATGAAAATCTGGAAAAACAAAGTAGAACCTTGCACATTGCTTCCTCATTATTTTTCGCTTTTTACAAAGCTCCCTCTGTGAGGAAGCAGTATGTTATTCAATTTTGGCTTCCTCATAGAGGAAGCTTTGTAAAAAGCGAAAAATAATGAGGAAGCAATGTGCAAGGTTCTACTTTGCATCTTTTTTTTTTATACCTTGTGTCTCTTTTGCAGAGGTGTTTTATACAGCTATAAATCACCTCTGCAAACACCGTTACATCTAATTTTGATTAGATACAAATTTTTGTCGTACTTTCTCAACTTTTCCGGAAGTTATAGCGAAAATCTACATTTTTTTTAAAATGAAAAATGGTGTAAAATCCGAACGACTTTACCGATCATCACCAAATTTGGTACATGGCATTTCTGAATGTTATTTTTCGTCTGTACAAAATTTCTGTTCATTTGTTGAAATTCGACGTAATTTAGATCAAAATCTATTTTTTTCGAAAAATTCAAAATTCTATAAAATCCGAACCGCTTTACCGATTTCGTCGAAATTCAATACCATACAACATTGAATGTATCTTCAGTTATGAAGAACTATTTAGCCAAATCGGCGAACTTTTACGAAAGTTAGAGCGACCACGCCCTTTTTTCAACAAATTAAAATCAACATAAAATCTTAATGACTTCACATATTTTGGCAAAAATCACAACATTCAAAGAGGGGCAGCTACTCTACTTGCGTGCCAAATTTGAGCCGGATCGCTCGAACGGTTACCGAGTGAGAGGAGATTGAATTTTCGAAGCCCAGCACACACACACACACATACATACATACATACGGACATTTTTTCTAAACCACTTTTCTCGACGTTTTAGGTGATTCTAAGCATACTGACATGAAAATCTCGAAAAAAAAAAAATGTCATGAAAACAAAGCTTCCTCTATGAGGAAGCAAAATAAATTTTCACAAAAATAAAGCTTCCACTATCGATAAAACATTTAGTAGTAATCCTCACTACTGGCATTCCGGTGTTTTCTCAAACTCTAGATGTCTTTAATCTTTTGAATTACACCAACTCCGTTTATAGACGGATTCCGGAGTATTGGATGTTGCTGGCGGCAAAAGCGTACACTAAGAACGTCCCGTATCTTGTCGAGCAAAAAGGAGCCGATTTATTGGAGAACGAGAGACAGAAGTTTAACGCAGCTATAGGTTTTCCAATAGCATCGTGGACGACTTGCTGCAATCCGGGCAATCCTCTCGCCTCGTTCCACGAGAAGACTTCTCTCACTCTTTCTTTGATAACCGTGATCTTTTCACCCTGACCTCAGCGTACCAAAGATCATATCGATTCGCCTTTTACCGGCAATTTTCCGGCCTTTTCAGTAACAAGATTCAATAGTAATACCACAACTGCTTTATCATTACACTTGGTTCTGCTTTTCTTTTTCTCAATTTCTCTGCGCATAATTATATTTTACAAAAAAAAAAAAAATGTTGAACAACTACGTTGTGCACAATTAAGTGTGCACAATTCAAATGCCGGAATTATAATTTCTCGAAAAGATATAGCATAAAATGTAAATTCATCGAAAAACGTGTTTTTCAGGAACGGTTTTTTGCATTTTCCTCTTTTCCCGTTTGTCATATCGTCCAAATATCGTTAGATTCTGGTTTATCACGGCAAAATACATGAAAAAGAATATGCGATCAGTCCGAGAACCGACGCCAAATAGTTTTTCGCTAAATATTGATCATAGAGAAAAATCAATGTTATTTCAGGATCACTTTCTTTTTTATCGTTTTCGTTAACGTAGTTTGCACAAAATCTTGTTTTGTAAAATATAATTGCGCACAACATAAATGTGCACAAGCAAGATTGTGCACAACGCACTTGTGCACAATTGCACGGAAAGAAATGTTTGGTTGTGGCAATTACGGTTTCGATCTGCTGTACAAAATGTCTAAAAAATTAGTTGCCTCAACCATGTCGAATAGTAACCTCAACTATTCACGATTAGTTCTCGCGAGATTAGTTAGGTTAACTAATCCAATCGTTGGGACTACCACTCGAATAGTTGGGACGACCATTCGAATCGTCGGTATTATCATTCGAATCGTCGGTATTACCATTCGAATCGTCGGTATTACCATTTGAGTTGCTACACTGAGAAAAATGCATGGGACAAATATATCAAGTACAGTGAGTTCTACTATACGAATAGTTATTCGTCTCATAATTTAGGCGTTGGGTACATTATTTATTGTTGCGGTAACCATAAAAACATTACCGTCCTCTCAGGGAAACATGTGTATAGTACAATTAACCATACTTTTTTCTCAGTGTAGGGAAATAGAAAAATCGATTGGTTGTGTCAACTCATTTCTTGGTTATGGCAACTAATCTTTTTTTTCCGTGTGGTTTGTGGCCAGATGGAACCCTTTCTTTCTGCCCGTGATTTTTTTCTCTCATCGACATCGAGACTCAACGATAATACTACAACTGCATTATTACTGCACTTAGTTTATAATTCTGGAGCCAAAAAATCATTGACTGAAAATAAAGAATTGACGATAGATTCTAGCCTTGTAGTTATCAAGATAAATATATTCGCAATCGAAACCCACTGAAAGAACACTGATTTGTCCTTGAATATCTGCTAAAATATAAACGTTAACATATTTCGAAAGCTATTTTTTCGCCTCATCAATCACAAGATGCAATCGAAATTTCAAGTGCTTTATCACTGTCTTCAACTATTACTAACAGAATAAAAACTCACAAGCTTATGCTCCAATATCAGCGCAAAGACCCAGTAACAGTAGCTTTTAACAGTAAATAAAACGACCTTTTCAATCTTGTGAAAATCCGGGTGAAATGATCCCTGGAAAATTCAGCACCACCGCGTTATCACCTATAAACCAGTATTTGTGGAGCTCCGCAAAAATCTCTGTCGAGCGACTCGAGACACTGACAAGAAAAATTGTGTAGAAAGCTTAAGGTCACTCGTTCCTACGAAAACCCTTTCGCGTGGAAATACAGAGCAAGACTGAGCGAAATTGTTGGCTATAATTTATCACAGCTAAAGCTCTCCAATGAAAAAAGCTCAGCTACCAACACGCTCAGAGGACAATGCACCTAACAAATCGTCTTGTAGTTATAATAATGATATATGGACGGTGTCTTTATCGTCAATTCCGTGCAACTGATGTAATTTAACTGCAATTTTCTTGGCTACGTGCCACAGCCAGAAAGACACGTAAGACTCAACGATTATAGGTACTTCAGTAAAATGTACAAGAGCTTTTACCATAGCATGTTGTAAGCAGTGGTTGGTAAATCAATTATTTAAAATGCTACTACGTTGGTCAAGAATCGCCGTTCGAATCGTAGAAGAATTATAAAAAGGACAAATTACCAACGTTTTCGCCATATTATTTTTTCCCCTATTAACCCTTTGCGAGTTTCAGTCATGGTTGGCAATAAATGATTTAAATGAACATGGGGTCAGAAATCGTCGTTGAACTCGACGAAGGACTGTTAAAAATAAAAATTACGGATGATACGTTCGCCGATGTATTTTTTTCTTCCCCTATTAAACCTTGCTACAACGTAGATACAATTGGGAAGCTTTTCTTGCGCGACCAGAGTTCATCGACAATTACAGGCGCATGTCCATCGACCCTTACTGTAGGCGCACGTGATTATATTTTATTCTCATGAACTCGCAAGCGGCGAACATGGCCGACGATCAATTTCAACAGTATCAGACGTACCTGCAAACCATACGACGTTTACTGTTATTTCTTGGACTATGGCCGACGAAATGGGGTTTTTTTCAGCGATTATTACTCGTACTCAACGTTTTTTGTTGCGCTGTCATGTGTTTCGTTATACTGAATTTCTGTCGACATCATCTCACCAATCTTAGTCTGTCCACGAGTGGCATGAGTATCGGTGCTAGTTTTGGGGCTGCCATTCTTAAGGTAGGGTATAGGTGCACCAGTTGCAGCTTAGCCCGGATTTTTAACTATTTACTACGTTAACTGATAGTAAAATTACTGTCGGTTTTTATTCAAATTCTGCTTCAAAGCTCAACAATGTTTTGACCTAACTTGGATTATTGTAACCAGAGATTATCATAATTCTTAAGATAATCTCTGATCGTTTTTACATGTTTCATCTCATCTCAAAGACTTACAATCATAAAAATAGCGATAAAAAGAGTTTCGATCGTGTTAGGTAGACACGAATTACAAATGTGTCGCAAAAGTGTGCAGTTTTTCTATTTTTCCATCATTCCCATTGTAGTGACATTTTACATGTTCAAAATGAGTTAGATTCACATAAAAATCAATTGTCAAAATCTGACAATTTAAATTTGTAAAAAGTTACTGCCAAAAAAAAATTGGTAGCCATTTACATCGTAATATATTTAAATTGTTTTCTACTTTTGACGCAATTCTCAAAATCCATTATTTAAATTCAATTTGTTCCGAATATCAAAACAACATGAAAACTTCCAACAAATTGCGATGTCAAAACGACATGAAAATTTCCAACAAATTGCGACGTCAAAACAACAAGAAAATTTCCGACAAATGTTCTCAAAATTGAATAACAACATTATTGTTCAAGATGACATGTCTCGTCTCACATCGTATAATATATACCGTAATAATAACACCGTTGATTTACATAATGTTACAATGAAAACACGATGTGGAAAATATTGCAAAAATGTGCAGTTTTTCTATTTTTCCATTCTTCCCATTTTACATGATCAAACTGAGTTAGTTTCACATAAAAAAGCACGTGGAAATATCACAATTTAAATATATAAAAATTTATTGCCAAAAAAAAGATAGGTTATCATTTACATCGTAACATACTTAAATTTACAACGACAAATGCATCTAACTCCATATTATGTATTGTTTTCTACTTTCGACGTAATTCTCAAAATCCATTATTTAAATTCAACCTGTACCTGAAGTCAAAACAACATAAAAATTTCCAAGAAAACCCGTGTAGAAAAATAGTTGGGGCTCTGACTTGGCCCTTTCTAGTTTGCCACAGTTCTATTAGGGGCCCTACTAGGCTAGTCACGCTTGAAGTACGGGGCCTTTAGAGGCTAAATATTCCACATTTAAGCCTGATTAGACCCCGAAGTTTATCGTGGCCGCCTCTGTTGAGCCTAGTAGGGTTCTAGAGTAGATTCCCTATTGTGGATGCCACGTTTATACCTAAAAAGGTCCCTTATTTAATCGCGGCTGCTTGAACTAATTTCTGCACGGGAAATTGCATGTTCTCAAAATTGAATAACAACATTATTGTTCAAGATGACATGTCTCGTCTCACATCGAAAAAATATCGTGTATATTCACGAGACATTGAGCAGTTATTTCGAGGAAAAACTCGCAAATGTTGGAATAAGATCAATCATCCTGTCGCACATAAAAATTTTTAAGCGTCTTTCGTTCAATTTTATTGGCATGACTTTTGGAGTCTGTGCATTTTACGCAATAACACCGTTGATTTACATGATGTTACAATGAAAACACGATGTGGAAAATATTGCAAAAGTGTGTAGTTTTTCTATTCTTCCATTCTTCCCATTTTACATGTTCAAAGTGTAAAATTTAAATATATAAAAAGTTATTGGCAAAAAAAAAAGATAGTTTGTCATTTACATCGTAACATACTTAAATTTACGACAAATGCATCTAACTCCATATTATGTATTGTTTTCTACTTTCGACGTAATTCTCAAAATCCATTATTTAAATTCAACCTGTACCTGAAGTCAAAACAATATAAAAATTTTCAAGAAAACCCGTGTAGAAAATATTTGGGGCTCTGACTTGGCCCTTTCTAGTTTGCCCCTAGTAGGGCCCCTAATATGGGGCCCTACTAGGCTGGTCACGCTTGAAGTACGGGGCCTTTAGAGGCTAAATATGGGCGACCCTACACTGAGAAAAAAAATCGTTAGACCCAACAAAACGTGCGTTTGCGGGCAGCGAAAAGGATATTTTGTCGATTGGACAAAATATTTGGCAATGGTAATCGAATAATGTTTGGATTGATCAGCTGATGCTTCGATCAATTACATATTTCATTCGATCAAAAGAATATTCTTTTCGCTGCCTGCAAGCGCATGTTTTGTTGGTTCTAACGATTTTTTTTCTCAGTGTAGTGAGGGTTCCACATTTAAGCCTGATTAGGCCCCGAAGTTTGTCGTGGCCGCCTCTGTTGAGGCTAGTAGGGTTCTAGAGTAGATTCCCTATTGTGGATGCCACGTTTATACCTAAAAACGTCCCTTATTTAATCGCGGCTGTCCGAACTAATTTCTGCACGGGAAATTGCATGTTCTCAAAATTGAATAACAACATTATTGTTCAAGATGACATGTCTTGTCTCACATCGAAAGAATATCGTGTATATTCACGAGACATTGAGCAATTATTTCGAGGAGGAACTCGCAAATGTTGGAATAAGATCGATCATCCTGTCGAACATAAAAATTTTTAAGCGTCTTTCGTTCACTTTTATTGGCATGACTTTTGGAGTCTGTGCGTTTTACGCAATAACACCGTTGATTTACATGACGTTACAACGAAATCACGGTGTGGAAAATATCAAGCATCTTCTGATCTTTCCTGCTAAATATCCTTGGCCGGAAGCTGGTGATAGTATTTTATATCCGATTCAATATATCTTCGAAGTTTATGCCTCGTTATCCCTATCGTTCGTCACGACTGCGATCGATGGACTCTTTGGCATTTACGTTTTTCAAATGGCCGGAATACTCTGCGTTATGGGCCATCGAATGGCCAATCTCAGTCACTTGGAAGATTACAAAAGCGTTATTCGTGATTGCGTCCAAAGACATCAAGCACTAACTCAATGTCGCGATAATCTTGAACGTATTTACGGACCTGCTGTTATATACATCATGATCACAAGCTCGATCATCATATGTGCATTGATTTTCCAGGCGACTTTGGTAAGTTCTTAACAAGTTCGACAAATACGTTGGTCTGATAAAATGGTTACCAAAAAAAAAAAACGAAAAAAAGGTTTATAATAATTGAAATAAAATTTATTGAAAACTGTATATATTTACTGATTCGCTGTGACATGCTACGATTTTTCTCTTCATGGAGAATATTTTTGCAATTCCAATCATAGCACTTTGAATATGTACTGATAAAAATTACGACACTCTCTTTTTTTACAGCTCACGATATTTATTCATTTGGTCCATACATTTGTGAATTAAAAAAAAAATCTTTATTTATATAATACATTTAAATTAAATGTCTAAGTATTCGATTGCTGAATAATTTGTTACAAAAGCAACGTTCATTTTCTCGAATTTTCCAAATAAATGCCATTAGGGCTTTGAAAATGTTAATCAACGTATAACAATTTTTGAAGAATTAATGGAAAGGAGAATAATTTGTGATGTATTAGGAGGTTCGAGTCTGGTATTGCTTATATTTTTAAAATTAAATTGAAATATTCTCTTATCCATTTTATTAGACTGTGACGATCGATGGTCAAATTTTCGTTATAGCAAGTACAATTCACAGAGTTCAAATTTGAGTATTGGGAAACTTCTTGTTTTCGTTCTATACATTGGCATGAAAATGTTGCAAACATTGATGTACTCCTGGTACGGTTCGATTCTAACAACCGAAGTACGTAAACAATAGATGAAAAATTCCTGTAACAGTGTGAACTCTGTTACAGGATTTTTCTAAAGGTATATATTTTGTGGGTGGTAGAGTGAAAAGTTTCGCGAAGCTGTATATGCCAGTGGATGGCCGGATTCGAGGGACAAGAGCTTTACGACTGACGTTCTAATTATAATGGCACAGCGACCATTAATATTAACAGCTTGCAGTCTTTCCAAAATATCTATGGACATGTTTGTTGCAGTGAGTAAATTTTGCTTAGAACTACAACAATTACTCATAGCAAATTTGTTAGCAATACTTTTTTTTCAGGTATCCAATACTGCATTGTCATATTTCTTCTTGTTGCAAACATTGGAAGAAAATTCCTGAGTCAAAACCCTCTTTTTTAATCTTTTGTCACATGTAATATTTTAATAGTCTGATATAAATGAATATAGATAGATATTCGACAAAAGAAAAATGTGTATTAATATGGACAAGAAAAATTACTAATACCCTTACCCTTATTAGTAAAAGTAAAGTACTTTTTTAAAAATCTTTTGTCACATGTAATGTTTTAATAGTCTGATATAAGTTAATGTAGATAGATATTTGACAAAAAAAATGTGTATTTATATGGGTAAGTAAAATTACTAATACCCTTATCCTTACTAGTAAACGTAAAGTCCTTTTTTTAAATCTTTTGTCACATGTAATGTTTTAATAGCCTGATATAAATGAATATATATATAGATATTCGAAAAAAAGGCTGCAAAGTAGAACTTTGCAAATTGCTTCCTCATTATTGTTGGATTTTTACAAATCTACCTCTATGAGGAAGCATGTTAATCTATTTTGGTTTCCTCATAGAGGAAGTTTTGTAAAAATCCAACAATAATGAGGAAGCAATTTGCAAAGTTCTACTTTGCAGCCTTGTTTAAAAAATTTTAAATGGCATTAGTTTTGAACCCCTTGACAGATTTTCGCCAGATTCGAACTGATGCTTAGTTTATCCACACTCTACTTGTGGACCAAATTTGAGCCCGATATCTTAAAAATTGCGGAAGTTAGAGCACGAACGAAAAATTCAAAATGTCATAAATTTTAAACCCCTTAACGGATTGACGTCAAATTCACTCCCAAACTTTATTTAATAACAGTCCACTCGTGGACCAAATTTGAGCCCGATATCTCAAAAATTGCGAAAGTTAGAGCACGAACAAAAAATGTCAAAAAATTTAAAAATGCCATAAATTGTGAACCCCTTAACGGATTAACACCAAATTTAATCTCAAACACTATTTGATAACAGTCCACTTCTGATTCAAATTTGAGCCCGATATCTTAAAAATTGTGGAAGTTAGAGCACGAATAAAAAATTCAAAATGTCATAAATTTTAAACCCCTTAACGGATTGACGTCAAATTCACTCCCAAACTTTATTTAATAACAGTCCACTCGTGGACCAAATTTGAGCCCGATATCTCAAAAATTGCGAAAGTTAGAGCACGAACAAAAAATGTCAAAAAACTTTAAAATGCCATAAATTGTGAACTCCTTAATGGATTGACACCAAATTTAATCTCAAACACTATTTGATAACAGTCCACTTCTGATTCAAGTTTGAGCCGGATATCATAAAAATTGCGGAAGTTAGAGCCCGAGCTGACATTTTCCAAAAAATTCAAAATGCCATAAATTTTGAACACCTTGATGGATTAACTCCAAATTCAATCCCATACCGTGTTTAATGACAGTTTACTCGTGGTTCAAATTTGAGCCCGGTATCTTAAAAATTGCGACGGCCATCGTGCTAACAAAAAATTATGCACATACGTACACACACACACATACAGACATTTTTCTAAACCACTTTTCTCGACGTTTTAGACCATTCTGAGTGTCCTGACATGAAAATCTCGAAAAAAAAATTGTTCACGAAAAAAGCTTCCTCTATGAGGAAGCAAAAGAAAAATGTGTATTTATATGGGCAAGAAAAATTACTAATACCCCAACCCTTACTAGTAAAAGTAAAGTCCTTGTTTTAAATCTTTTGTCACATGTAATATTTTAATACTCTAATATAAATGAATCTAGATACTTATTCGATAAAAGAAAAATGTGTATTTATATAAGCAAGTAACATGACTAATATCCTTACCTGAAATTTATTGACATCATAAGAATAATGTTCATCAGTAAACTTCTATGCAATGATTCGAGCAAAATCTTGAAATGAATGATAAAAAATCATAATAGCAACAAAGGCATGAAGAGGGTGGGGAGTGGTAGGGTTAAATCGATTAAATGACGACTCGTAATAAGCTTGTACGTATTTATGTTATTAGAATGGTTAAAAACTGTTTTTGAAATTTTCCTCATCTTGGTTAATTCCTGGCTATGGATAATGGTAAGGAAAAATGGAAATTAAAAGACCTCTTAGCCAATGTACGCAATTTCTCGAAATTACTTGGCCTATTATAAAAAAAAAAGTCTCTTCTGCATTCGATCGTTTATGTTACCCTTCGACGGTGATATTGTATCCCCGCTTTTTATTCTTGTCAATTAAACGTCGCCGTTACTCATCATCGTACTTCGCTACTATGTCGGATTTGTTGCGAACGTATCATTTGTACGATCGCGCAATAAGGCGTTTACTGATTTTTACTGGACTGTGGCCACGCGCCAATCGCAGCATTACATATTCTCTGCGAGCCCTCGCGCATGTTCTGTCAGCACTCGTGACGACTTTTGCAATTCTCAACTTTTGCTACCACCACTCGTCAAATCTAAGTCTCTTCTTGAAGAGTCTCGGTTTTGCTTTCAGTTTCGTCACAATGATTCAGAAGGTGATTCGAGTTAAAGTTGTAGCTGTCTGGTGAAATAAGTGACGAAGATTTTTAAATCTGATTTGTCAGATACGAGGTAATGTCAACGAATTATCAAAAAAATGGCTAAATACATTTCCAGTTTTTTTATTGTTCTAAAATATTCTTAAAGAGTGTCAGTTTTCGATAGAGTGCATAAAGAAATCGCAATTTTTAACGCCTGTTTCACCAGAATGCACTGTGTAAAAATTTAGCCTCTTAAAAGTCAACTTTTTTGAGACGTCGTTAAGTACAAAGGAAAAAAGAGAAGACTGTTAGAAATTTTTATATGAAAATTAATACAAAGTATTGGAAGTTTTTTTGAGGCGTATATTAAATTTAATATACAAATATTAATTAATATCCAAAAAATTTGTTGTAAAATTAATATACTGTAAACACTTCATAAAAGTTGTGTTTATAATATAATTATTGGAATTTGACAACATATCTGTATATTAAATTAAATACCATTAAATTTTATTTAATAAATTTAATAAATTTCATTTAATGGTATTTAATTAATACATGGTATATTAAACACATTTAAAAAATGATGTTTGATATAAAAGTTCTGTTATATTACTATATAATTACACATTAAATTTAATACGCCGGTTTATAAATAAAAATGTCTGATAAATGTATATCAATTTCCTGAACATTTTTTACAGTGAATTTCAAATCTGAGTTGAGTGACGTGACATATTTATGGCTTTTCATGCACTCATATAATTGTGGCAATTTACTTGATCTACAAATATTTACGACAAAAATAAACTCAATTTCACATTCTGTACTCAAAAAAAAAAATCAAATTCTTTTTTTTTCTCAATCATAAAATTTAATTTAAAAAAAAAACAATCCGAAGTAAGAAATTTCTATCGCAAATAAGTTGTGAAAAATTCTACCTCGTTTTATGTGACTTTTAGAGGGTTTTGTCATAAATTAATAAAAACTTAAATATATTGAACATTTTTTGTTACACTTTATCGTTATACGAAGACGATATGTTTGACTGTATATCGGAACCGTTTGGTTGAAGTCCATGATGCACTCGCTACTACCTTCAGCCAGGACCTTAAGGACCCAAAACTTCGACCGATTCTGTTATCTCCAGTTCCCTCGTTCTATCGACCCTCGTTAATGTTAGTAACAGCGACGTACACCACGTTCGTAATGTATTGGATAACACCGCTAATCATGATAGCGATCCAATACTCACGAGGTGTTGATGTCATCAAGTACATTCTGCCTTATCCAACGCAATATCCATGGGCGATAAATGGAAACAGTTGGCGCTATCCGGCCCATTACATTTTTGAAATTTGTGCTGGAATATCTATGGCATCATTTAGTTCCTCCATAGACTCACTTTTTGGTTATTATGTTTTCCAAATCTCCGGCCAACTTCGAACTTTATCTTATCGACTAACCAGCGTAAAATCCATTGAGAATTATGGACAAGTGGTACGCGATTGTGTCGCTAGACATCAGATTCTCATTAGGTGTCAAAAACAACTGGAGTGCATTTATGGTCCGATGGTCCTGTGGATGTTGGTCACAAGTGCCGTTATTATGTGTGCCCTTCTTTATCAAGCATCTCATGTGAGTAATCATTTCCTATCATTCAGCAAACTTCTCATTAATATTTTCACACATATTAAGTAGGGGCGATGGGGGGAAATCGGGTGGGGGGGGGGGGGACACAACGGGAATCACGACTGAAAATGGCAATTGGGGGCATTTTTCAATTTCCTGACATTCCTTACTTGAAAATTTCTGAAAATAGTTGGTGATATCAATAAAACAGGCATCTGGGCTTAATATAAGTATTGGGGGCGAAATTAGCACCAAAACTTAAAATGATAATTTCGTTCTAATTGATTTCTTTATGATATTCCGACGTTTTTTTTAAAAGAACTAATTTGATTATAAATATTTGAAAAAATTCATTTGACTACATTTTTTCGGAAAAATAGTGTGATTACAAATTGTTCGAAAAAGTAATTTGATCAACAAAGTTTCGAAAAAAAGTTCTGAATGGATGGTTAAAAAAAATCTGACCTGATGAAAATTAATAAGAAACGTAAAAAAACTGAGACGAATTGTTTTTACGAAAGTTGAGAAGGTGAAAGTTTTGCCCCCAATCCCGATTTTTAATGGTGCCTGTTTTGCCCCCCTGCCCGTTTTGCCCCCATCTCCCCCATTCACGTCAACATTTATTTATGAAAATTGATATCATGAACAATAATTTTTTTTTGTTTTTTGTTTTTTTTTCAATTGAATACTGAAGTACGGTGTGAAATACTCCGGAGCCTCGTACAGCTGTAAAAAAAGACTGAAAGTTTTTATACATAAACTTGTCAATTAAATTTGATGTACAATTGTGATATAGAATTAATGTAATTCTCTTTCTAAAAATTAAAGCAAATCAAATTTAAGTTATTTTGCAATAAAATTAAAGTGAATTATTGAAATTACTGTACCATACATCACATTTACATTGTCTGTGCATACAAAATTTTCAGTACTTGCACATCAAATTGCAAGTACATTTTTTTTACTTTGGAACGTAAATCGGTAAATATTTATTTATTTTAAACAAATTTATTATAAATAAATATTATTATAAATAAATAAATATCGGTGGATGTTTCAGTGTTTTGATTGAACAATATTTTGCGTGCCTGATAGTTTTCTTCACTTATTTTACATGTCGTCGAAATTAAGTAAACTTTGCGAGGTGTAAATGTATTTCATATTAAATACAATATAAAAGTCGTTATCATAAATGTGTATTAATCTCACAACATGTGTCTATAACAAATTCGATTAAATACGCATATTTGCAATAAAGATCGTACACAAAAAATTAATCTACTTCATTTTTTAAATATTTTCAACGGTCTGATGACAATGTTTTAATTGTTTATTAAATTATCAGATGAATCCGGAAAAAGCTGTACCGGTGTTAATCTATATAATGATGAAGTCGACGCAAATTTTGCTATATGGATTTTTTGAATGACAAACTTCGAAAAGCTGTATACTCGACTGACTGGGCAGGTTCCGGTGAAAAAAGTTTTATGAGTGATATTCTTATTATGATGACGTATACGCCACCGATCTTGAGAGCCTGCAATTTATCGAAAATATCCGTGGATATGTTTGTTGCCGTGAGTTTTTATGGAGAATACGACGTTTTTCACTACAGAACTCTTTGAAATGTAAATTTGGTTTCAGATATCTAATACTGCTATTTCGTATTTTTTCATGTTACGTACATTGGAGGAAGGCAATGAGGTGTAAAATTTTGAAAGTATGTACATTTGTAGTTGAAAAAAATGCTGTGTAATAATAAAATCATGGTGAACAAAATTTTATTTTTTATTTATGGACTTGAATGATATTGAAGATATAAAACTAACAGGTCTACTAATAGGACCTCGCGTACTCAGGGTTCGTTTCATTTTTAGTTGGAATTAAGACATATTTTTATAAAGTGAAAATGAGACCCCTCCCTAAGACCTGATTTTTTAAATGCCCCTATGAGATTTCTAATTCTATGATTTTCTATGATTCTATGATTTCTAATTTTATGATTTTCTATGATTCTATGATTTCTAAGTCCCCTATGAGTTAACTCCCCAGGCATTGATTTTTTTAGCCCCCCTATGAGATTTCTCCCTAAGGCCTAATTTTTTAAATGCCCCTATGAGATTTCTAATTCTATGATTTTCTATGATTCTATGATTTCTAATACTATGATTTTTCTAAGTCCCCTATGAGTTAACTCCCCAAGCAATGATTTTTTTTAGTCCCCCTATGAGATTTCTCCCTACGGCCTGATTTTATTAGGACTCCTATAAGTTACCTCCCTGTCTGAGTAAAATCCTTTTACATCATATTATGTATAAATATACTATTATGAATTAATATAGATCGATATTCGGCAAATAAATTTTGTTGAATTAATAATTCTCTTACCTTTGTTTTTGGCATTGGAATAATAAGAAAATTGATCGCAGAACTTGTATAAGATGTTTCGAGAAAATTTCTTAAACGAATGGCAAAAAAAAATCATGAAAGCGACGACGCAATGGAAGAGGTGGGGATAAATCGATGAAATTACGACTCGTGGAAGGTTTATGTGAAATACAGCCTTAATAAGGTATAATATCGGTCTTTGACTTTTTCCTATTATCTGCTAATTTCTGAGTACAGATAATGGTTCGAAAAAACAGAGGCTGAAAGACCTTTGAGAAACCGTCCGCAATTTCTCGACATTACTCGACCTATTATATTAAGTTGGTGGCAATGCAGCCTAGCTCTACATTGTCGTCAATTTAATTTCATCGTTACTTATCCTCGTACAAGCTACAATGACAGATCTATTGCAAAGATATCATTTGTACGACGGTACAATAAGGCGATTACTGCTTTTTATTGGACTGTGGCCGTTTGCCAATCCCAGCATTCTGTACCGCGTGTCCCTCTTCACTCATGCTCTGTCTGCGCTCGTGATGAGCTGCGCCGTTCTAAACTTTTCCTATCATCACTCATCAAATATGGGTCTCCTCTTGAAAAGTTTCGGTTTAGCTATCAGTTTCATCAACATTTTCCAGAAGGTGATTCAAGTTAAACGTGTTGCAATTTGGTAAAATAAGTGGTAAAATTGAAAAAAAAAATCTAAGTTCTCAGCTTAGAATTTTGCAATAAATCTACACTGCAAAAAAATGTCTTTGATTCAATAAATCCATCGTTTGCGGGCTGCCAAAAGAAGTATTTTCGAATTAACTCTAGTTCTTATTCGTTCAATCCCATTTAACGTTGAAATAATAAAATATTATTTTGCTCATCTTAGAATTATTGTTTCAATCTCGTATGGAATTGGAGGAATTAGAATTCAAATTAAGTTGATAACGCTTGTTTTTGGCAGCCCGCAAACGATGGATTTATTGAATCAATAACATTTTATTTTCAGTGTATAACAAATGGGCTATACGAAATTAAAAAATGTTTACACATTCCAAAGACCGATTATAAGAATCAATAATTGGTTTTCATAACAGTCTATGGAAGGTCCTTCATTTTTTCCGGCTTATTTTAGCAGAATGGTAAAAATTTAGCCCTTTAAAAGTTAACTCGAAATGGGACTGAGCTCAAAAGAAAAAAGTGCAATAGAAAAGTGTTAGTGTATGACGCGCGCGTCCAAATCCATACTAATTGGTGTTCCCATCGACCTTTTAAAGGGTTAAACCACGAAAAAAAATATCGTTTGATATAAAAAATCGTCTGATACATTTAACTCTGTACGAAGATCACGTGTTTGATTTTTTACCGAAACCGCCTGGTCGAACTGCACACTTCTCTTGCTAGTACCTTCAACAAGGACTTTGAGGATCCAAAGCTGCGACCAATTCTACTATCTCCATTTCTCTCTTTCTATCGACCTTCATTAATGCTAACAATCGTGACGTATTCGCTGGTCGCAATGTGGTTCATAACACCGCCAATTGTAATGGCGATGCAATATTATCATGGCGTCGATGTAATAAAGTACGTTCTCATTTTCCCAACGCGCTTTCCCTGGACAATAAACGGAGGAAGTTGGCTATACCTGGTTCACTACATATTCGAGTTATACACTGGACTATGTATGGGAATTTTCACTTCCGTCATCGACTCACTCTTCGGTTATTACGCTTTTCAAATTTCGGGACAACTTCGAACCCTATCTTACCGATTAACCAACGTCAAGTCGACTGATGATTATAATCAAGTGCTACGAGATTGCATCGCCAGACACCAGATTCTCGTCAGGTGTCAAAAACATTTGGAATGTATTTATGGACCGATAGTCCTGTGGATGTTGATCACAAGTGCCTTCATTATGTGTACCCTCATTTATCAAATTTCTCACGTGAGTAATTACGTCTAATTTACCATTATCTACATTTCAAGCTATAATTAATATATGTCTTAAAAGGGCTGAGTCAGCCAGGAATTTGAGAATCTGTGTGTGCATTTGTTTTCAGTCTGCTGATAAATCTCATTAAAACATTATTTGAGAAATGGAATAAATAATTTCCATGCCGTTTTTTAATTCAAGCACGTCAGGCTGTTTTTTCATAAAATAATTTTTTTTTAAATTGGATTATTTCTTCGTATGCCAAATTCAGGATTTTACGTTACCCCCTTAACCCGTTCCTAAGAAGAAATCTTACCCCCTCCGCCCCTAGAGTGTTACCCATAGCCACTCCTTGTAATAGACTGCCAAGTGAAAATATTATATGAAGATTATATATAAATATTTATATAGAAGCTATATGTGAAAATGGACATATAGAATATTGATATATTTTGTATAGTCCATATCGATTTTAAGAATTAATTTTTAGAGAACTATATAGAATCAAATATATTCTATATAGTATCATATATTGATTCTGTATAGTTCTTTAAAAATTAATTACACAAGTTCTTATGGACTATACAAAATATGTGAATATTCTATATGTCCATTTTCGCATATAGCTTCTATATAAATATTTATATATAATCTTCATATAATATTTTCACTTGGGGCTACTGTGTCTCATTTGCACAGGGAAACTGTAGAAAACCTGACCAATGTGGTCGGTTCCATTTTTGCTGAGTTTTTACTGTATGAGAATACATTAGAAACTCAGAAAAGCCTTAAGTAAACAAATGATATATAGAGTATATAAAAAATATATATAATTTTAAACATAGAATTGGGCATATAGTGTTGACATATGCTCTATATGCAATCTATATACAATGTATACATGAACGCAACTTCACATTTGGTCTTTTATATAAATTGCATACACTTAGAGAAATCGTAGTAGTACAGCCAACTATAAAGTGACAATTATTTATTTTTAGTCCATGCAACTATTTTCATAGTTTCGGTAACTATTTGATAGTTGTGGAAGCTACTAAGAAATTGGTCGTACGAACTCAAGATGAATAGTTGTCACTTTATAGTTACTAATACAATAATTTACTCTCAGTATATAGATTATATATAGAATTTATACAGACTGTATATGTACTGTATATGTATTTATAGACGATGATGGTTAGCTTACCAAGTGACTTAGTTAGTCCAGCCTAATAAATAACTTGGTTGGTCTAAACAATTAATTGTCTGGCGCATATATAACCAAGGCACTTGGTTGTTCCAACCAAGCCTTTTTTTCCGTGCAGATGCCACCTGGAAAAGCTGTAACGCTCGTAGTCTACATAATTGTGAAGTCGCTACAAATTTTACTTTACGGATTTTTTGGCACCTGTATTACGAATGAGGTATTTTTACCATATCCCGAGAAAATAATTATCTTTTATCTTTTATCTGGAAATTGTGAAATACTGTTCTTGCGACAGAATGACAAATTTCGGCAAGCTGTCTACTCGACTGACTGGGCGGGTTCTGGTGACAAGTGTTTTATGACATTCGTTCTAATAATGATGACGTATACACCGCTGATCTTAAAAGCGTGTAGTCTGTCGACAATATCAGTGGATTTGTTTGCTTCTGTAAGTTGTTATGAAAAATAAGCCATTTTTTTAACATCCCTTTGAAATGTTACTTTGAAACGTTCCTTAGGTCTCCCATACGACTTTGTCGTATTTCTTCATGTTACGAACTTTGGAAGAAGGGAAATAAAGCGTTAAAGTTGTTAGAGAGGCTAATACGAAAAGTAGTTTTATAGGGAAAAATACTCTATTTGAAACATTGAAAATTCAATCATCCAGTGGAATCTTCAGTGGAACACTTTTGTAGTCAATCTGTTCTTGAGTTCTTGAATTTTCATCACTGACTGCTGACTGACTTTCTCCTGTAACTCAATGGATCTGGTTGATGTGCATTAACATGGCTTCCTCAACAATTCATGGACAACAATTGTTGTACGTAAAATTCTATTCACTTTATAAGATTTTTCGTATTCGCGACAATTTCAATGTATCGAACAATATGGGGTATGATTTTAGAAAATGATCTTAATTATTTTTGTAGATACTACTTTGTGATTAACATTTTTTTGTGAGAAAAATGTTTCTTCACCTTTGACAGATGCAACATTTATTGTTATTTTCTCTTCGGCACCAATGATGTAGGATCTATAGTATATATATTTATATAATTATATATATGTGTCATTTCTAACTATCCAACTTTCACTAATCATTATCATGTACAACAGAACGAAAGAATATTTCTGTAGTTCTGCAAAATTATTTAATAAAACCAGCAGGTTATAGGGCCTCACGTACTCACGGTTCGTTTCATCTTTAGTTCGAATTAAGGCATTTTTTTATAAAACAAAAATGTGACCCTTTCTTAAGTCCTGATTTTTTAAGAGACTTTTCGCCACGGCCTGATTTTTTAAAGACTTTAATAAGTTACCTCCCTGTTTGAGTGAAACCCTTTCATATAATATAATGTATAAATAGTGTATTATGAATTAATATCGGTCGTAATTCGGCAAATAAATTTTGTTGAATTAATAATTCTCTTACCTTTATTTTTGACATTGGAATAATAATAACATTGATCTCAGAACTTGCATAAGATGTTTCGAGAAAATTTCTTAAATGAATGGCAAAGAAAATCATGAAAGCGGCGACAGCAATGAAAGAGGTGGGGATAAATCGATGAAATTACGATTCGTGGAAGGTTTATGCGTAATACAACCTTAATAAGGTATAATATCGGTCTTTGAATTTTTCCTCTTATCGGCTAATTTCTGAGTATGGATAATGGTACGAAAAAACAGAAGTTGATAGACATTTGAAAAACCGTTCGCAATTTCTCGACATTACACGACCTATTATATTAAGTCGGTGGCAATCTCCGGCTTAGCTCTACATGGTCGTTAATTTAATTTCATCGTTACTTATCCTCGTACGAGCTACAATGACAGATCTATTGCATAGATATCAGTTTTACGACAGTACAATAAGACGATTTCTGCTTTTCACTGGACTGTGGCCGTTTGCCAATCCCAACATTCTGTACCGCGTGTATTTCTTTACTCATGCTCTGTCTGCACTCGTGATGTGCTGCGCTGTTGTCAACTTTACCTATCATCACTCATCAAATATGGGCCTCCTCTTGAAAAGTTTCGGTTTAGCTATCAGTTTCATCAACATTTTCCAGAAGGTGATTCAAGTTAAACGTGTTGCAATTTGGTAAAATAAGTGGTAAAATTGAAAAATAAAATCTAAGTTCTCAGCTTAGGATTTTGTCATAAAAGCTATAATAAATGTACGTTGATAAAGTCGTGACCGACTTTTGGAATTGTAGATATGAAATGTTCGGTCGTGGGGAAAATTGAAAAGTCTTCCTTTTACGTTTCGACTCACATCGCAGTCCTCTTCAGTAATGTATATTTCATTCGATTGTTCTTACAAAGTGAAATAGTGTTACAAAAATAATAATAAATAAATTTATACAAGACAATTATATTTATAGCTCTTATTTTTCGTAGGTAAATAAATAAATAAATAAAAGGGCCGAAGATTTTTTACTTAATACTTAAACTCACCAAACATAAATCAATCATTGGTGACTATTGACACTTTAATTACACCTCTGATTGTTAACTTGACAAAATAATTATCAACATTCATCTAACTTATTTCCTTAAAAAAATAAGTAGATGTTAGGTATCAATATACACCAATGATTGATTCATGTTTGGTGAGTTTAAACATTAAGTAAAAAAATTGTACTCGATGTGCTCGCACGATATTCCTCGGCGCTTTTATTTATTTATCTATCTATTTATTTATTCACTTATGAAAAATAAGAGCTATACGCATGATTGACTTGTATAAATTTATTTATTATTAATTTTAACACTATTTCAGTTTTTGAGAACAATCGAATGAAACATACATTTCTAAAGAGGACTCCAATGTGAGTCGAAACGTAAAAGGAAGATCTTTTAATTTTCCCTACGACTGAATATTGCCGCAAAACTATCCACAAAGCTATAATAATTGGGCTATACGAAATTAAAAAATGTCTGCCACTCCAAAGACAGATTTTCAAAATCAATAATTGGTTTTCATAACAGTCTATTGTAAAGTCCTTCATTTTTCCGGCTTATTTTACCAGAATGGTAAAAATTTAGCCCTTTAAAAGTTATCTCGAAATGGGACTAAGCTCAAAAGAAAAAAGTGCAATAGAAAAGTGTTTGTGAATGACGCGCGCGTTCAAATCCATGCTAATTGGTGTTCCCATCGAACCTTTTAAAGGGTTAAACCACGAAAAAAATATCGTTTCATATAAAAAACCATCTGATACATTTAACCCTGTACGAAGATCACGTGTTTGATTTTTTACCGAAACCGCCTGGTCGAACTGCACACTTCTCTTGCTAGTACCTTCAGCAAGGACTTTGAGGATCCAAAGCTGCGACCAATTTTACTATCTCCGCTTCTAACTTTCTATCGACCTTCATTAATGCTAACAATCGTGGCCTACGCGCTGCTCGCATTGTGGTTCATAACACCGCCAATTGTAATGGCGATGCAACGTTATCATGGCGTCGATGTAATGAAGTACGTTCTCATTTTTCCAACGCGCTTTCCCTGGACAATAACCGGAGGAAGTTGGTTATACATGGTTCACTACATATTCGAGTTATACACTGGATTATGTTTGGCATTTTTCACTTTCGTCATCGACTCACTCTTCGGTTATTACGCTTTTCAAATTTCGGGACAACTTCGAACTCTGTCTTACCGATTAACCAGCGTCAAATCGACTGATGATTACGATCAAGTGCTACGAGATTGCATCGCCAGACACCAGATTCTCGTCAGGTGTCAAAAACATTTGGAATGTATTTATGGCCCGATAATCCTGTGGATATTCGTCACAAGTGCCTTGATTATGTGTACCCTCATTTATCAAATTTCTCACGTGAGTAAATTACCATCAATTTACCATTAATGTGGCTAATCTACCTTTAGCTACATTTCAAGCTACACTGAGAGAAATTGAGATGGTCCTGGTAACTATTCAGTGATAATTATATTTTATTAGTCAAGGTGACTATTTTCATCCCAAGTGAAAATATTATATGAAGATTCCCGCGCAAAAATAATTATGTCAAATTGAGATCTCAAATCGACATATGTCAAAAAGTGCCATTTTTGCGATGCGTTAAGACAAAATATCTTAGAAAATTTCAAAGAGATTTTGAGATCAATTTGATATCACGTTTACTGATACCAAATTACAATTTGATGTCAATATTCGTGATATGCACAATTGATTTTGATCTTTCAAATGTACAATTAAATTTCAGCGCAATAAGTGAGCTCAGATTAGTACACAAAACTTGGTATCAAATCGATCTCAAAATGGCTTTGAAATTTTCTAAAATATTTTGTGTTAAGACGTCTCAAAAATGGCACTTTTTGAGATATGTCAATTTATGATCACAATTTGACATCATTATTTTTACGTGGGATGTGATATACAGAAAATCTCAGCTTTCTCGGTGACA
This sequence comes from Ephialtes manifestator, assembly GCA_963970395.1. Taxonomy (NCBI): domain Eukaryota; kingdom Metazoa; phylum Arthropoda; class Insecta; order Hymenoptera; family Ichneumonidae; genus Ephialtes; species Ephialtes manifestator. The sequence continues at coordinate 35,684,038 of OZ019971.1, read as the reverse complement.
GCGCTATCTTAAAAATACGGTTTCTGTTATTCTCGACTGTCAGATGCCTCCTGGAAAAACTGTAACGCTCGTAGTCTACGTAATTGTCAAGTCGCTGCAAATTTTAGTTTACGGATTTTTTGGCACCTGTATTACGAATGAGGTATTTTTACCATATCCTGAGAAAATAATAATTCTTTATCTTTTATCTGGAAATTGTGTAATACCGTTCTTGCGACAGAATGACAACTTTCGGGAAGCTATCTACTCCGCTGACTGGGCTGGTTCCGGTGAAAAGTCTTTTATGACATTCGTTTTAATAATGATGACGTATACGCCACTGATCTTAAAAGCGTGTAGTCTGTCGACAATATCAGTGGATTTGTTTGCTTCTGTAAGTTGTTATGAAAAATACGCCATTTTTTTAACGTCCCTTTGAAATGTTACTTTGAAACGGTCCTCAGGCCTCCCAAACGACTATGTCGTATTTCTTCATGCTACGAACTTTGGAAGAGAAATAAAGCGTTAAAGTTGTTAGAGAAGCTAATACGAAAAGTAGGTTTATGAAGAGGAATACTCTAATTGAGTATCATTGAAAATTCAATCATCCAACATCAGTGGAATCTTCAGTGGAACGCTTTTGTAGTTGATCTGTTCTTGAGTTTTTGAGTTTTCATCACTGACTGACCTTCGCCTGTAACTCATCGGATCTGGTTGATGTGCATTAACATGGCTTCCTCAAAAATGCATGGACAATTGTCGTACGTAAAATTGTATTCACTGTAACATTTTTCGTATTCTCGACAATTTCGATGTATCAAACAATATGGGGTATGACTTTAAAATGATCTTAATTATGATATGACTTTTGAAAATGATCTTAATTATGATATGATTTTTGAAAATGATCTCAATTATTTTTGTAGATACGACTTTGTGATTAACATTTTTTTGTAAGAAAAATGTTCCTTCACCTTTGACAGATGCAACATTTATTGTTATTTTCGCTTCGGCACCAATGATGTGGGATTCTATAGTATATATATTTATATAATTATATATATATGTAATTTCTAACTATCCAACTTTCACTAATCATTATCATGTGCAACAGAACGAAAGAATATTTCTGTAGTTCTGCAAAATTATTTAATAAAACCAGCAGGTTATAGGGCCTCACGTACTGACGGTTCGTTTAATTTTTAGTTCGAATTAAGACATTTTTTTATAAAGCCAAAATATGACCCTTCCTTAAGTCCTCATTTTTTAGAAGAATTCTATAAGTTACCTCCCTGTTTGAGTGAAAATATTTCATATAATATTATGTATAAATAGTGTATTTAGAATTAATATGGGTCGACATACGGCTAATAAATGTTGTGCAACTAATAATTCTCTTACCTTTATTTTTGATATTGGAATAATAATAACATCGATCGCAGAACATGTACAAGATGTTTCGAGAAAATTTCTTAAACGAATGGCAAAGAAAATCATGAAAGCGGCGACAGCAATGGTGGTGGGGGTAAATCGATGAAATTACGATTCGTGGAAAGTTTATGTGTAATACGACCTTAATAAGGCATAACATCGGTCTTTGAATTTTTCCTCTTATCTTCTAATTTCTAAGTATGGATAATGGTAAGAAAAAACAGAAGTTGAAAGACATTTGAGAAACTGTCCGCAATTTCTCGACATTACTCGACCTATTATATTAAGTCGGTGGTAATGCAGCTTAGCTCTACATTGCCGTCAATTTAATTTCATCGTTACTTATCCTCGTACGAGCCACAATGACAGATCTATTGCGAACGTATCATTTATACGACCGTGCAATAAGGCGATTTCTGCTTTTCGTTGGACTGTGGCCTTTTACCAATCCCAGCATTCCGTACCGCGTGTTGCTTTACACTCATGCTGTGTGTCTACTCGTGATGGGCTGCGCCATTCTCAACTTTGCGTTTCACCACTCAGCAAATATGGGTCTCCTCTTGAAAAGTTTCGGTTTAACTGTCAGTTTCATCAACGTTATCCAAAAGGTGATTCAAGTTAAACTTGTTGCAATTTGGTAAAATAAGTGGGAAAATCGAAAAATGTTCTCAGCTCACGGAAAAAAAGGCTCGGTTGAAACAACCAAGTGCCTTGGTTATATATGCGCCATACAATTAATTGGTTAGACCAACCAAGTAATTTGTTAGGCTACGAATTTCTTGGTTGGGTTAACCAAGTCACTTAGTAAGCTAACCAAGTGACTTGGTTAGACCAACCAAGAAATTGGTAGCCTAACAAATTACTTGGTTGGTCTAACCAATTAATCATCTTGCGCATATTTAACCAAGCACCTTGGTTGTTCTAACCAAGCCTTTTTTTGCGTGTTTAGGTTTTTGCCATAAAAGTTATAATAAATGGGCTATACGAAATTAAAAAATGTCTACCACTCCAAAAACAGATTTTAAATATCAATAATTGGTTTTCATAACTGTCTATTGGAAAGTCCTTCTTTTTTCCGGCTTATTTGACCAGAATGATAAAAATTTAGCCCTTTAGAAGATATCTCGAAATGGAACTAAGCTCAAAAGAAAAAAGTGCAATAGAAAAGTGTTCGTGTATGACGCGCACGTCCAAATCCATACTAAATGGTGTTTCCATCGACCTTTTAAAGGGTTAAACAACGAAAAAAAAATATCGTTTCATATAAAAAACCGTCTGATACATTTAACCCTGTACGAAGATCATATGTTTGATTTTTTACCGAAAACGCTTTGCCGAACTTCACACAACTCTTGCTAGTACCTTCAGCAAGGACTTTGAGGATCCAAATCTGCGACCAATTCTACTATCTCCGCTTCTCTCATTCTATCGACCTTCATTAACGCAAACAGTGGTGTCTTACGCGCTGCTCGCAATGTGGTTCATAACACCGCCAATTGTAATAGCGATACAATATTTCCATGGCGTCGGTGTAATAAAGTACGTTCTCGTTTACCCAACGCACTTTCCCTGGACAATAATCGGAGGAAGTTGGCTGTACCTGTTTCACTACATATTCGAGATGTACGCTGGACTATGTATGGGAATTTTCACTATGGTCATCGACTCACTCTTCGGTTATTACGCTTTCCAAATTGCGGGACAACTTCGAACTCTATCTTACCGGGTAACCAGCTTCAAGTCAACTGATGATTATGATCAAGTGCTACGAGATTGCATCGCCAGACATCAGATTGTCATCAGGTGTCAGAAAAATTTGGAATGTATTTTTGGCCCGATAGTCCTGTGGATGTTGGTCACAAGTGCTGTGATTATGTGTACCCTCATTTATCAAATTTCTCACGTGAGTAATTACGCCTAATTTACCATTAATATGTCTAATTTACCATCAACTACATTTAAAGTTACAAATTTATATTATGTCTAAAAGGGCCGAGTCAGCAAGGAATCTGAGAGTCTGTGTGTGCATTTGTTTTCAGTTTGCTGATAAATCTCATTAAAACATTATTTGGGAAATGGAATAAACAATTTCCGTGCCATTTTCAAATTCAAATACGTCAGATTGTTTTTTTTTTTCATAAAATAATTTTTTTTAAACCTGGTATGTTATGGGCAGCGACCGTGTATTGTTAATATTAATTTTTCCTTGTTGCGACTTATTCCCGGTCAATATTTAATGATGGAATTTTTGCGAAGCACATCTCGGGTCTGAGACAGTGATCGCTAGATTCAAAGCGCGCGAAACCGAAGCCCAATTCAAATTTCGCTAATACGAATCCTTTACAAATATCGACTGTAGCTGCTTAATAAATTTAATTAATTCATCAAGCAGCCACAATCGACAAATTTTAATCTCAAACAAATTGTGAAAAAAATTTTGAAATTTGAATTGGGCTTCGGTTTCACGCGCTTTGAATCTAGCGATCACTGTGTCAGAGACCCGAGATGTGCTTCGCAAAAATTCCATCATTAAATATTGACCGGGAATAAGTCGCAACAAGGAAAAATTAATATTGATTTTTTTTAAGTTGGAGTATTCCTTTGTATGCCTAATTCAGGATTTTACGTTGTTCCCTTACCCCGCACTGAAAGAAAAAAGTAGTTCGGAGAATCATCTCCAGCATATGCTGTACCGCTGAATAGTTGCAGCAACGAACTCGCTCCTGTAACCAATCGTGGCGCAACCAACAGCGAATTCCTATAACCAACCATAGCGGTTCGTATAACCAACGAGTAGTTGTCATAACCCACTGAGTAGTTGTCATAACCGACTGAGTAGTTGTCATAACCCACTGAGTAGTTGTCATAACCCACTGAGTAGTTGTCATAACCCACTGAGTAGTTGTCATAACCCACTGAATAGTTGTCATAACCCACTGAGTAGTTGTCATAACCCACTGAGTAGTTGTCATAACCCAGTGAGTAGTTGTCATAACCCAGTGAGTAGTGACGCTATTTCAACTCTTTCGAGTGGTTGTCGGAACCCATTTATTGGTTTGTCTAACTACTTTTTTTTCTCCGTGCGTTCCTAAGAAAGAACCGTACCCCCTCCGCCCTTAGAGTTTTACCTGCAGCCACTCCTTCTAATGCCCTACTGTATCTCATTTGCACATGGAAACTGTGGAAAACCTGGTCAATGTGATCAGCTCCATTTTTACTGACTTTTTACTGTATGAGAATACATTAGAAACTCACAATAACTCCCTCCGGCTCAACGGTAATTTATGAATATAATTTTCAAATCAGTCCATCACTTTAACGTGAGAAAAAGCTGAACAGAAAGATTCCTCGTGCAAGCTATAAATAATGATATTTTGAAGAAAATAAGAAGTTTTTTCTGAAACATGTGCAGTGTTGAAGAACCCAAATTTGGCTTACGACATGAGCGAACTGGTTGATCTGATGGGTTCGATGAATTGTTAATCATAACGTGAATTATTAATCATAATCATATTTATCAGCCGACAGAGAAAAGTATATGTGATATACAGAAAATCTCAGCTTTCTCGCTGACGGCGCTCTCTTAAAAATACGGATTCTGTTATTCGTCGACTGTCAGGCGCCTCCTGGAAAAACTGCAACGCTCGTAGCCTACATAATTATGAAGTCGCTGCAAATTTTACTTTACGGGTTTTTTGGCACCTGTATTACGAATGAGGTATTTTTGCCATTTCCTGAGAAAATAATAATTCTTTAGCTTTTATCTGGAAATTGTGTAATACTGTTCTTGCGACAGAATGACAAGTTTCGAGAAGCTATCTACTCCACTGACTGGCCTGGTTGCGGTGACAAGTCTTTTATGACATCCATTCTAATAATGATGACGTATACGCCGTTGATCTTAAAAGCGTGTACTCTGTCGACAATATCAGTGGATTTATTTGCTTCTGTAAGTTGTTATGAAAAATAAGTCTTTTTTTTAACGTTCCTTTAAAATGTTACTTTGAAATGTTCTTAAGGTCTCCCAAACAACTTTGTCATATTTCTTCATGATACGAACTTTGGAAGAAGGGAAATAAAGCGTTAAAGTTGTTAGAGGGACTAATACGAAAAGTCGCTTTGGAGGGAAGACTAGTCTATTTGAAACATTGAAAATTCGGGGCAGGGTTAAATTTCCGAATGGTAAATACACGAAGGTCTAGAATTCCGAAAATTAATATCTTATCTACATTTTTTAAGAAATTCGCTAGAAAACATTTCGTCAAAAATGTAGATGAGATAATTAAATTTCGAAATTTTAGACCTTTGTGTTTACCATTTGGAACTTTAACCCCGCCCCGAAAATTCAATCATCCAACATCAGTGGAATCTTCAGTGAAATGCTTTTGTAGTCGATCTATTCTTGAGTTTTCATCACTGACTATTGACTGACCTTCTCCTGTAACTCATCTGATCTGGTTGATGTGCATTAACATGGCTTCCTCAGCAATGGACAAGAATTGTCGTACGTAAAATTGTATCCACTTTATGATTTTTCGTATTCTCGGCAATTTCAATGTATCAAACAATGTGAGATATGATTTTAGAAAATGATCTTAATTATTTTTGTAGATACCATTTTGTGATTAACATTTTTTGTAAGAAAAATGTTTCTTCACCTTCGACAGATGCAACATTTATTAGTATTTTCGCTTCGGCATCAACGATGTGGGATCTATGGAATATATTTTTATAATATTATAAATATATACTTTCTAACTATCCAACTTTCATTATCATTATATTATCATTATATTTCTGTACTTCTGCAAAATTATTCAATAAAATTAGCAGGCTATAGGACCTCACGTACTCACGGTTCATTTAATTTTTAGTTGGAATTACATTTTTTTATACAGCGAAAATGAGACCCTTCCTTAAGGCCTGATTTTTGTTTAACTTCTATAAATTACCTCCCTGTCTGATTAAAACCCTTTTATATAATATTATGTATAAATAGTGTATTATGAATTAATATCGGCCTCTCTACCTTTATTCTATAATTCTCTTACCTTTATTTTGGACATTGGAATAATAATAAAATTGATCGCAGAACTTGTATAAGATGTTTCGAGAAAATTTCTTAAAGGAATGGCAAAGAAAATCATGAAAGCGCTGACAGCAATGGAAACGGTGGGGATAAATCGATGAAATTACGACTCGTGGAAGGTTTATGTGTAATACGACCTTAATAAGGTATAATATCGGTCTTTGATTTTTTCCTCTTATCTTCTAATTTCTAAGTATGGATAATGGTATGAAAAAAACAGAAGTTGAAAGACATTTGAGAAACCGTCCGCAATTTCTCGACATTACTCGACCTATTATATTAAGTCAGTGGTAATGCAGCTTAGCTCTGTATTGTCGTCAATTTAATTTCATCGTTACTTATCCTCGTACGAGCTACAATGACAGATCTATTGCAAACTTATCATTTATACGACCGTGTAATAAGGCGATTGCTGCTTTTGATTGGACTGTGGCCTTTTGCCAATCCCAGCATTCTGTACCGCATGTCGCTCTACACTCATGCTGTGTCTCTACTCGTGATGGGCTGCGCCGTTCTCAACTTTGCCTATCACCACTCAGCAAACATGGGTCTCCTCTTGAAAAGTTTCGGTTTAGCAGTCAGTTTCATCAACGTTTTCCAAAAGGTGATTCAAGTTAAACTTGTTGCAATTTGGTAAAATAAGTGGTGAAATTGAAAAATCTTCTCAACTAAGATTTTTGCCATAAAAGCTATAATAAATGGGCTATACGAAATTTAAAAATGTCTATCACTCCAAAGACAGATTTCAAAAATCAAAAATTGGTTTTCACAACAGTCTATTAGAAAGTCCTTCATTTTTCCGGCTTATTTTACCAGAATGGTCAAAATTTAGCCCTTTAAAAGTTAACTCGAAATGGGACTAAGCTAAAAAGAAAAAAAGTGCAATAGAAAAGTGTTCGTGGATGACCCGCGCGTCCAAATCCATACTAATTGGTGTTCTCATCGACCTTTTAAAGGGTTAAACCACGAAAAAAAATATTGTTTCATATAAAAACCGTCTGATACATTTAACCCTGTACGAAGATCATGTGTTTGGTTTTTTACCGAAACCGCCTGGTCGAACTGCACACTACTCTTGCTAGTACCTTCAGCAAGGACTATGAGGATCCAAAGCTGCGACCAATTCTAGTATCTCCGTTTCCCTTATTCTATCGACCCTCATTAACGCTAACAATGGTGTCCTACTTGCTGCTCTCAATGTGGTACATAACACCGCCAATTGTAATGGGGATGCAACGTTATCATGGCGTCGATGTAATGAAGTACGTTCTCATTTACCCAACGCGGTTTCCCTGGTCAATAATCGGAGGAAGTTGGCTGTACATGGTTCACTACATATTCGAGATGTACACTGGATTATGTATGGGACTTTTCACGGTTGTCATCGACTCACTCTTCGGTTATTACGCTTTCCAAATTTCGGGACAACTTCGAACTCTATCTCGCCGAATAACCAGCTTCAAGTCGACTGATGATTATAATCAAGTGCTACGTGATTGCATCACCAGACATCAGATTGTCGTCAGGTGTCAAAAACAGTTGGAATGTATTTTTGGTCCCATAGTCCTGTGGATGTTGGTCACAAGTGCTGTGATTATGTGTACCCTGATTTATCAAATTTCTCACGTGAGTAATTACGCCTAATTTACCATCAACTACATTTCAAGCTATAATTTAAATGTGTCTTAAAAGGGCCGAGTCAGCTAGAAATCTGAGAGTCTGTGTGTGCATTTGTTTTCAGTTTGCTGATAAATCTCATTAAAACATTATTTGGGAAATGGAACAAACAATTTCTGTGCCATTTTCAAATTCAAGTACGTCAGATTGTTTTTTTTTTTCAGAAAATAATTTTTAAAAAATTGGAACATTCCTTCGTATGCCTAATTCAGGATTTTTCGTTGCTCCCTTACCCCGTTCCTAAGAAGGAACCTTACCCCCTCCGCCCTTAGAGTTTTACCTACAGCCACTCCTTCTAATGCACTACTGTATCTCATTTGCACAGGGAAACTGTGGAAAATCTGGCCAATGTGATCGGCTCCATTTTTACTGAGTTTTTACTGTATGAAAATACATTAGAAACTCAGAAAAACTTCCTCCGGCTCAACGGTAATTTATGAATATAATTTTCAAATCAGTCCATCACTTTAACGTGCGAAAAAGCTGAACAGAAAAATTCCTCGTGCAAGCTATAAAAAATGATATTTTGAAGAAAATAAGACGTTTTTTCTTAAATATGTGCAGAGTTCAATAACCCAAATTTGACTTCCCACATGGAAATAGAAATATATGCACGATATATTCGACGTATATAACTTTTTGGTGCTAAACGTATATGAAATATATTTTACATATATTCCATACATATATCCCATATATTTTGAATATATTTTTGCACACATATATGCAGAATATATGCAGCATATAGAACTTTTTGGCGTGATATATTTAATGTATATGTTACATATATATTTTTCTATGTGGGTTACGATATGAGCGAACTGGTTGATCTGATGGGTTCGATGAATTGTTAATCATAACGTGAATTATTAATCATAATCATATTTATCAGCCGACAGAGAAAAGTATATGTGATATACAGAAAATCTCAGCTTTCTCGCTAACGGCGCTCTCTTAAAAATACGGATTCTGTTATTCGTCGACTGTCAGGCGCCTCCTGGAAAAACTGCAACGCTCGTAGCCTACATAATTGTGAAGTCGCTGCAAATTTTACTTTACGGGTTTTTTGGCACCTGTATGACGAATGAGGTATTTTTGCCATATCCTGAGAAAATAATAATAATTCTTTATCTTTTATCTGGAAATTGTGTAATACTGTTCTTGCGACAGAATGACAATTTTCGGGAAGCTATCTACGCCACTGACTGGCCTGGTTCCGGTGACAAGTCTTTTATGACATCAGTTCTAATAATGATGACGTATACGCCGCTGATCTTAAAAGCGTGTAGTCTGTCGACAATATCAGTGGATTTATTTGCTTCTGTAAGTTGTTATGAAAAATAAGCCTTTTTTTAACGTTCCTTTAAAATGTTACTTTGAAATGTTCTTAAGGTCTCCCATACAACTTTGTCATATTTCTTCATGCTACGAACTTTGGAAGAAGGGAAATAAAGCGTTAAAGTTGTTAGAGGGGCTAATACGAAAAGTCGGTTTGTAGAGAAGACTACTCTATTTGAAACATTGGAAATTCAATCATCCTACATCAGTGGAATGCTTTTGTAGTCGATCTATTCTTGAGTTTTCATCACTGACCTTCTCCTGTAACTCATCGGACCTGATTGATGTGTATTAACATGGCTTCCTCAACAATGGACAACAATTGTCGTACGTAAAATTGTATCCACTTTATGATTTTTCGTATTCTCGACAATTTCAATGTATCAAACAATATGAGGTATGATTTTAGAAAATGATCCTAATTATTTTTGTAGATACCACTTTGTGATTAACATTTTTTTGTGAGAAAAATGTTTCTTCACCTTCGACAGATGCAACATTTATTAGTATTTTCGCTTCGGCAGCAACGATGTGGGATCTATGGTATATATTTTTATAATATTATAAATATATACTTTCTAATTATCCAACTTTCATTATCATTATCATGTACAACAAAACGAAAGAATATTTCTGTATTTATGCAAAATAATTTAATAAAACCAGCAGGTTATAGGGCCTCACGTACTCACGGTTTGTTTAATTTTTAGTTGGAATTGGAACATTTTTTTATAAAACGAAAATGAGACGCTTCCTTAAGGCCTGATTTTTTTACGTTACCTCCCTATCTGAGTGAAACCCTTTTATATAATATTATGTATAAATAGTATATTATGAACTAATATCGGTCGATATTCGGCAAATAAATTTTCTTTAATTAATAATTCTCTTACCTTTATTTTGGACATTGGAATAATAATAAAATTGATCGCAGAACTTGTATAAGATGTTTTGAGAAAATTCCTTAAACGAATGGCAAAGAAAATCATGAAAGCGGCGACAGCAATGAAAGAGGTGGGGATAAATCGATGAAATTACGACTCGTGGAAGATTTATGTGTAATACAACCTTAATAAGGTATAATATCGGTCTGTTACTTTGTTCTCTTATCTGCTAGTTTATGAGTATGGATAATAGTACGAAAAAACAGAGGTTGAATGACATTTGAGAAACCGTCCGCAATTTCTCAACATTACACGACCTATTATATTAAGTCGGTGGTAATGCAGCTTACCTCTACATTGTCGTCAATTTAATTTCATCGTTACGTATCCTGGTACAAACTACAATGACAGATCTATTACAAAGCTATCATGTGTACGACCGTACAATAAGGCGACTTCTGCTTTTTATTGGACTGTGGCCGTTTGCCAATCCCAGCATTTTGTACCGCGTGTCGCTCTTCACTCATGCTCTGTCTGCACTCGTGATGAGCCTCGCTATTCTCAACTTTTGCTATCACCACTCATCAAATCTGATTCTCCTCTTGAGAAGTTTCGGTTTAGCTGTCAGTTTCATGAGCACTTTCCTGATGGTGATTCAAGTTAAACACGTTGAAATTTGGTAAAATAAGTGGAAAATTTGAAAAAAAAAAAATCTAAGTTCTCAGCTCAGAATTTGGCTATAAAAGCTAAAATAAATGTGCTAAACGAAAGAACAAAATGTCTACCACTCCAATGACAAACTTAAAAAATCGATAATTACTTTTCAAGACGGTCTATGAATGTCCTTAATTTTTCCGGCTTATTTTACCAGAGTGGTAAAAATTTAACCCTTTAAAAGTTAAGTCGAAATGGGACTAAGCTTAAAAGAAAAAAGTGCAATAGAAAAGTGATCCTGTATGACGTGTGCGTCCAAGTCCATACCCGAGTTAAAATTTAGACCCTCTTCGAAACGGAAAAGGGAGGGTCACAAACCTCCGCAGAACCTCCGAAAATAGCAGATATTACGCGCTTGGAGTGAACAAAGAAAACCTTGGTCTAAAATTTCTATGTCTGAACGCTGTTCTGAGATCCGTGTATGAAATTTTAAAAGTGACATATTTTACCCATTTTGATTCAACGAATGGTGTTTGAAGGGTCTACATTTCCACTCGGGTACCAGTTGGTATTCCCATCGACGTTTTAAAGGGTTAAACGACGAAAAAAAAGTCGTTTCATATAAAAATCGTCTGATACATTTAACCCTGTACAAAGATTATGTGTTTGATTTTTTACCGAAATCGCCTGGTCGAACTGCACGCTACTCTTGCTAGTACATTCAACAAGGATTTTGAGGATCCACAGCTGCGACCAATTCTACTATCTCCAACTCTCTCTTTCTATCGAACCTCATTTACGCTAATAATCGTGGCCCACGCGACTACCACAATGTACTCGATAGCACCGCCAATTGTAATAGCGATACAACATCTTTATGGCGTCGATGTAATAAATTACGTTCTCATTTACCCAACGCGCTTTCCCTGGACAATAAACGGAGGAAGTTGGCTATACCTGATTCACTACATATTCGAGTTGTACGCTGGATTATGTGTGGCAGTTTTCACTTCCGTCGTCGAGTCGCTCTTCGGTTATTATGCTTTCCAAATTTCGGGTCAACTACGAACTGTATCTAATCGATTAACCAGCGTCAAGTCGACTGATGATTATGATCAAGTGCTACGAGATTGTATCGCCAGACACCAAATTCTCGTCAGGTGTCAGAAACATCTGGAATGTATTTATGGCCCTATTGTCCTGTGGATGTTGGTCACAAGTGCCGTCATTATGTGTACCCTCATTTATCAAATTTCTCACGTGAGTAATTACGCCTAATTTACCATTAGCTATATTTCAAGCTATAATTTTTATATGTCTTAAAAGGGCTGATTCAGCTAGAAATTTGAGAGTCTGTGAGTGCACTTGTTTTCAGTCTGCTGATAAATCTCATTAAAACGTTATTCCAGAAATGCTGTCAATCAATTTACTCATAAACTATTTTTTGTTGCTGTTATTTTATCCGCAGGAACGTTTTGTGCAATATTTTACATCGGAAGACATTTTTTTTGTGATCCTCGATTCAAGAGCGTTGATCTAAAGACTGCAATTTACGAATACAGCTTTCAAATCAGTCAAGCGCTTTAACGTGAAAAAAAAACTGCACGAAAATTTTTTTCGTGCAAACGATAAACGATGATATTATGAAGAAAATGAGACATTTTTTCTGAAACATGTACAGAGCTGAAGAACCCAAGTTTGGCTTATGATATAAGCGAACTGGTTGATCTGATAGGTTCGATGGATTGTTAATCATAATGATATTTATCAGCCGACCGAAAAAAGTGTATTTCTATACAAGACGCCAAAGGAGCGTTTTGCGCACTGCTCGCGTGAAGATCTGTGCCGTCGAGATCCTCGGCTTCGCTGAGGCTTCATGCTGTCCTTTGGCCTCGTGTATCAAACCATATTTTTCTTTACGAGTGTAATGCAAAATCCGAGTTTGTTCGACGTTTACAGACATGCAAAATGAGCTGCAACTTCAAGCAGTGAGCAAAATCCAGGGAACAGTGTGCAAAATGAGGGAGCCAGTGCGCAAAATGTTTTGAGCACTAGTGCGTCAATCGGCCATTTTGCATGTCTGTGAACGGTGGGCAAACGAGAATTTTACATGCTCGAGTAATGAAATAGTATTTTACGCCACTATCGGTTGGGGATAGTCTACTTTCACTCCTCACTGGAGTATACTATTTTTCATCATATCTGCAGCGGAAAGTTAGAATTACGTAAAGCCCGTAGGGCGGGAAGTCGAACTTTCCGCGCAGGTATGGTGAAAAAGTATATGTGAAATACAGAAAATCTCAGCTTTCTCGCTGATGCAACTCTCTTAAAAATACGGATTCTGTTGTTCGTCGACTGTCAGATGACTCCTGGAAAAGCTGGAGCGCTCGTAGTCCACATAATTGTAAAGGGACTGCAAATTTTACTTTACGGGTTTTTTGGCACCTATATTACGAATGAGGTATTTTTACAGTATCCTGAGAAAATAATAATTCTTTATCTTTTCTCTGTAAATTCTGTAATACTCTTCTTGCGACAGAATGACAAGTTTCGGGAAGCTATCTACTCGACTGACTGGGCTGGTTCCGGTGACAAGTGTTTTATGACATACGTTCTGATAATGATGACATATTCACCTCTGCTCTTAAAAGCTTGCAGTCTATCAACAATATCAGTGGATTTGTTTGTTTCTGTAAGTTTTAGATGAAAAACAAACCTTTTTTTACATTACTTTGTAATGTATTTGATTTTAGGTATGCAATACGGCTTTGTCATATTTCTTCATGCTGCGAACTCTGGAAGAAGAGAAATAAAGCATTAACGTTATTATACTAAAGTAGGTTTGTATAGGAAAAAATACTCTATTTGAAAAATAGAAAATTCAATCAGCCGACATCAGTGGAATCAAAACGGTTCTATCAATGTCATTCGAATGCTTTTGTAGTCAATCTGTTCTTGAGTCCTTGAGTTTTCATTTCTGACTACTGACTGACGTTCTCCTGTAACTCATCGAACCTGGTTGATGTGCATTAACATGACTTCCTCAAATATACATGGACGACAACTGACGCACGTAAAATTGTATCCACTTTATGTTTTTTTCGTATTCTCGACAATTTCAAAGTATCAAACAATATGGGGTCGGGAAAAATCACCAGTAAATGAACATTTAAGCTGAACGTTTTGTTTAGCGTAATCATTTTTGTAGACACTACTTTGGAACTAATATTTCTTTGTGAAAAAAATGTTTCTTCACCTTCGAGAGATGCAACATTTATTATTCTCGTTTCTGTAGCAACGATGTAGGAAATACATAAAATTTCTAACTACCTAAATTTCGTTATCATTATCGTCTTCGGCAGAAGGAAATCATATTTCTGTACTTCTGCAAAATTATTTAATCTTGGATTTACAATGCAAGCAGTTTTATGGAAAAGAAAAGACAAAATGGAGATAAGCCTGAAGAATTCGTCAAGACGTGCGGTCACCCAGGGCGGCCCATCAGAGGGCTCGAGGTTCAAAAGATTGGAAGCCAGAAGAGTAGCGAGCACCTCTAAATCAAGAACTCCCCATCGTCTCGTCTTTCACCGTAAAAACGGACACAGCCGGAGAAGCAATCAAGACAGGAATGGAAGACGTTGAGTCTCTATTTGTGCACTCGACATTTTATTTATTTTCACTTATACAAATTAATAAACATTGACACACACCCGACGTCTTTCAACACTTTGTACCTTTTTGATGTCTTGTTTTAAAAATCCGAAATTTATTTATTTTTTAGATTTAAGGGTTCTTTTTTTAAATAACTAATGTTTTATGGTTGTTAGTTGTAATTTAAGGTTTTCATCGAAAACCTTAAACTACAAAAAAAGAATCGAGGGACTTAGAAAAATTTCAGGGGTCTTTCCCATACTTCCCCGGGGGTCGTTCCCATACTCCTCGGAGGATTTTCCTATACTTTCCGTGGGGTTTTTTCATACCCCACAGGACGTATATATATATATCTCTCTTAGGAAGATCTCGCCACCGTCGCCACCGTGTCAAGAATCGAGGGACTTAGAAAACTTCAGGGAGTCCGGGAGACCCCAGAGAGGATGGGGTCTGTGAGATTCCAGAGCGGTTGGGTATCAGTGAGACCCCAGAGAGGATGGGGTCTGTGAGATTCCAGAGCGGTTGGGGTCAGTGAGACCCCAGAGAGGATGGGGTCTGTGAGATTTCAGAGACGGTGGGGTGTGTGAGACTCCAGAGGCGGTGGGGTCTGTGAGACCCCAGAGACGGTGGGGTGTGTGAGACTCCAGAGGCGGTGGGGTCTGTGAGACCGCAGAGGGGGTGGGGTATGTGAGACCCCAAATGTGGTGGGGTCTGTGAGACCCCAAATGTGGTGGGGTCTGTGAGACCCCAGAGGGGGGGGGGGGGGGGTCTGTGAGACCCCGGAGGGGGGGGGGGGGGGTCTGTGAGACCCCAGAGGGGGTGGGGTCTGTGAGACCCCAGAGGCGGTGGGGTCTGTGAGACCCCAGAGGCGGTGGGGGGTGTGAGACGCCAGAGGGGGTGGGGTCTGTGAGGCCCCAGAGGCGGTGAGGTCTGTGAGAACTCAAGCCCAGTTTTTTCTAGCTCCCTCGATGGCCATCAGAAGCCCTACGCGACCGCGCGAGCCACAATAACATCCTAGTTTATATATGTCTTAAAAGGGCCAAGTCAGCTAGTAATCTGAGATTCTGTGTGTGCATTTGTTTTCAGTTTGCTGATAAATCTCATTAAAACCACTTTGTGATTAACATTTTTTTTGTGAGAAAAATGTCTCTTCACCTTCGACAGATGGAACATTTATTAGTATTTTCGCTTCGGTAGCAACGATGTGGGATCTATGGTATGTATTTTTATAATATTATAAACATATACTTTCTAACTATCCTACTTTCATTATCATTATCATGTACAACAAAACGAAAGAATATTTCTGTACTTCTGCAAAAATAATTTAATAAAACCAGCAGGTTATAGGGCCTCACATACTCGCGGTTCGTTTAATTTTTAGTTCGAATTAGAACATTTTTTTATAAAGCGACAATGATACCCTTCCTTAAAGCTTGATTTTTTTAAGTTACCTCCCGGTCTGGGTAAAACCCTTTTATATAATATTATGTATAAATAGTATATTATGAACTAATATCGGCCGATAATCGGCAAATAAATTTTCTTCAATTAATAATTCTCTTACCTTTATTTTGTACATTGGAATAATAATGAAATTGATTGCAGAACTTGTATAAGATGTTTCGAGAAAATTCCTTAAACGAATGGCAAAGAAAATCATGAAAGCGGCGACAGCAATGGAAGAGGTGGGGATAAATCGATGAAATTACTATTCGTGGAAGGTTTATGTGTAATACAACCTTAATAAGGTATAATATCGGACTTTTACTTTTTTCTCTTATCTGCTAGTTTGTGAGTATGGATAATGGTACGAAAAAACAGCGGTTGAATGACATTTGAGAAAACGTGCGCAATTTCTCGACATTACTCGACCTATTATGTTAAGTCGGTGGTAATGCAGCTTAGCTCCACATTGTCGTCAATTTAATTTTATCCGTTACTTATCCTCGTACGAGCTACAATGACAGATCTATTGCAAAGTTATCATTTGTACGACAGTACAATAAGGCGATTTATGCTTTTCATTGGGCTGTGGCCATTTGCCAATCCCAGCATTCTGTACCGCCTATCGCTCTTCACTCACGCTCTGTCTGCACTCGTGATGAGCCTCGCCATTCTCAACTTTTGCTATCACCACTCAGCAAATCTGGGTCTCTTCTTGAAAAGTCTCGGTTTAGCTGTCAGTTTCATCACCATTTTCCAAAAGGTGATTCAAATTAAACGTGTTGCAATTTGGTAAAATAAGTTAGAATTTTGCCATAAAAATTAAAATAAATGGGCTATACGAAAGCAAAAATGTCTACCACTTCAATGACAAATTTAAAAAATCGATAATTGGTTTTCAAAACGGTCTATGAATGGTCCTTAATTTTTTCGGCTTATTTTACCAGAGTGGTAAGAATGTAACCCTTTAAAAGTTAACTCGAAATGGGACTAAGTTTAAAAGAAAAAAGTGCAATAAAAAAGTGATTGTATATGACAAGTGCGTCCCGAGTTAAAATTTAGACCCTCTTCGAAACCAAAATTTGCGGTCCCGCCGAGCAAGTCAAGGGTCATGAACCCTCGCAGAACCTCCGGAAATGGCACATATTAACCACTTGGAATGAACAGAGAAAACCCTGATCTAAAATTTCTTTGTCTGAACCTCCAAAAAGTGTCATATTTTACCCATTGTGATTGAACGAATGGTGTTTGATGGGTCTAAATTTCAACTCGGGTACAAATTGGTGTTCCCATCGACCTTTTAAAGGGTTAACGAAAAAAAAAATCGTTTCATATAAAAATCGTCATACATTTAACACTGTACAAAGATGATGTGTTTGATTTTTTACCGAAATCGCCTGGTCGAACTGCACACTACTCTTGCTAGTACATTCAACAAGGATTTTGAGGATCCAAAGCTGCGACCAATTCTACTATCTCCAATTCTCTCTTTCTATCGACCCTCATTAACGCTAGCAATCGTGGCCCACGCGACTATCGCAATGTACTCGATAGCGCCGCCAATTGTAATAGCGATACAACATTCTCATGGCGTCGATGTAATAAAGTACGTTCTCATTTACCCAACGCGCTTTCCGTGGACAATAAACGGAGGAAGTTGGCTATACCTTGTTCACTACATATTCGAGTTATACGCTGGATTATGTGTGGCACTTTTCACTTCCGTCGTCGATTCGCTCTTCGGTTATTACGCTTTCCAAATTTCGGGACAACTTCGAACTGTATCTAATCGATTAACCAGCGTCAAGTCGACTGATGATTATGATCAAGTGCTACGAGATTGTATCGCCAGACACCAGATTCTCGTCAGGTGTCAGAAACATCTGGAATGTATTTATGGCCCTATTGTCCTGTGGATGTTGGTCACAAGTGCCTTCATTATGTGTACCCTCATTTATCAAGTTTCTCACGTGAGTAATTACGCCTAATTTAATTAGCTACATTTCAAACTATAATTTTTATATGTCTTAAAAGGGCTGAGCCAGCTAGAAATCTGAGAGTCTGTGAGTGCACTTGTTTTCATTCTGCTGATAAATCTCATTAAAACGTTATTTGAGAAATGCTGTCAGTCAGTTTACTCATAAACTATTCTTTGTTTCTGTTATTTTTCCACAGGAACTTTTTGTGCAATATTTTACATCGGAAGACATTTTTTTTTGTGATCCTCGTTTCAAGAGCTTTGATCTAAATACTGCAATTTACGAATACAGTTTTGAAATCAGTCAATCGCTTCAGCGTGAGAAAAAAACTGAACAAAAAATTTTCTCATGCAAACGATAAACAATGATATTATGAAGAAAATAAGACATTTTTTCTGTAACATGTACAGAGTTGAAGAACCCAAATTTGGCTTATGATATGAGCGAACTGGTTGATTTTTGTTGATATTTATCAGCCGACAGAAAAAAGTATATGTGATGTACAGAAAATCTCAGCTTTCTCGCTGAGGGCGCTGTGTTAAAAATACGGATTCTTTTGTTCGTCGACTGTCAGATGACTCCTGGAAAAGCTGTAACGCTCGTAGTCTACATAATTGTGAAGGGCCTGCAAATTTTACTTTACGGGTTTTATGGCACCTACATTACGAATGAGGTATTTTTGCCATATCCTAAGAAAATAACAATTCTTTACCTTTTCTCTGGAAATTGTGTAATACTGTTCTTGCGACAGAATGACAAGTTTCGGGAAGCTATCTACTCGGCTGACTGGGCTGGTTCCGGTGACAAGTGTTTTATGACTTACGTTCTAATAATGATGACATATTCACCTCTGCTCTTAAAAGCTTGTAGTCTATCGACAATATCAGTGGATTTGTTTGTTTCTGTAAGTTTTATATGAAAAACAATCCTTTTTTTACATTCGTTTGTAATGTATTTGATTTTAGGTATCCAATACGGCTTTGTCATATTTCTTCATGCTGCGAACTCTTGAAGAAGAGAAATAAAGCATTAACGTTATTATACTAAAGTAGGTTTGTATAGGAAAAAACACTCTATTTGAAACATTGAAAATTCAATCAGCAGTCATCAGTGGAATCAAAACGGTGCTATCAATGTCATTCGAATGCTTTTGTAGTCAATCTGTTCTTGAGTCCTTGAGTTTTCATCACTGACTGCTGACTGACGTTCTCCTGTAACTCATCGAACCTGGTTGATGTGCATTAACATGGCTTCCTCAAAAATACATGGACGAAAACTGTCGTACGTAAAATTGTATCCACTTTATGATTTTTTCGTATTTTTGACAATTTCAAAATATCAAACAATATGGGGTAGGGTAAAGTCACCAGTGAATGAACATTTAAGCTGAACGATTTGTTTTGACTAATCATTTTTATAGACACTACTTTGTAACTAACATTTCTTTGTGGTCAAAATGTTTCTTCACCTTCGACAGATGCAACATTTATTGTTATTCTCGTTTCTGCAGCAACAATGTAGGATCTATTATTATATATATAAAATTTCTAACTACCTAAATTTCGCTATCATTATTGTGTTCAGCAGAAGAAAATAATATTTCTATACTTCCGCAAAATTATTTAATCTGTGATTTACGACGCAAGCAGTTTTATACAAAAGAAAAGACAAAATAGAGATGAGCCTGGAGAATCTGTCACGACGTGCGGTCACCCAGAGTGGCCCATCAGAGGGCTCGAATTTCAAAAGATTGGAAGCCAGAAGAGTAGCGAGCACCGCTAGATCGAGAACTCCCACCATCGTCTCGTCTTTCACCGCAAAAACGGACACAACCGGACAAGTAGTCAAGGCAGGAATAGAGGACATTGAGTCTCTAAATAGAGACAGAAATGTGCACTCGATGTCTTTCAAAACTTTGTACCTTTTTGGTGTACTGTTTTAAATTTCCGAATTTTTTTTTATTTTTTAGATTTAAGGGTTCTTTTTTAAATAACTAATGTTTTAAGGTTTTTAGTTGTACTTGATGATTTCAAGGATTTTTGTTTTACTCTTAAGATCCACCCAACTGAATTCGTTGGTACAGCAAAGTGAGTTGGTTGATCCAACCAAGTGAATAGCTGATCCGGTTTCGAGATTTCCGAGACTTTTAAGAGAATTTGCCGACAAGCAGTCAAGGCAGAATGGAAGACATTGAGCCTATATTTGTGCACTCCACATTTCATTTATTTTCACCTATATGCGATACGAATTAATAAACATTGACACACACCCGATGTCTTTCAACACTTTGTACCTTTTCGATGTATTGTTTTAAATTTCTGAATTTTTTTTATTTTTTAGATTTAAGGGTTCTTATTTTTAATAACTAATGTTTTATGGTTGTGATTGTAATTTAAGGTTTTCAGGCGTACTTGATGATGTCAAGGATTTTTGGTTTTACTCTTAAGATCCACCCAAGTGAGTTGATTGATCCAACTAAGTGAATTAGTTGATCCGATTTCGAGATTTGCGAGAATTTTGAGCAGAATGGAGAACATTGAGTCTCTGTTCGTTTAATTTATTTTCACCTATACGCGATTCGTATTAATAAATATTGACACACACTCGATGTTTTTCAACATTTTGTACCTTTTTGATGTATTGTTTTAAACTTCTGAATTTTTTTTTATTTCATAGATTTAAGAGTTCTTTTTTAAATAACTTACATTTTAAGGTTACTAGTTGTAATTCAAGATTTTCAGTTTTACTCTTAAGATTTTCAACTGGGTTCTTCGATACGACTGAGTCACCTTGTTCTTTCGTTCCTAAATCATAAGTCTATTGTTCCTATAATAGGACCACTTGACTAAAGTCATTGGTGTTGTTACTTTCGTATTACGACGTAAAAATAGCCCAAAGAGCTACTTATAATCTATTTGCTAGTGGCCTACAATTGGCTTATTTTCTTTTCAACGACCTAGCATAAGTGCATGAATCAAGCCAAGCTATCAAAAGTGTTTTATTAATATTATCCTACCATTACACTGATTTCCCGTAACATCCATCGTCGTTCATTCCTCCCACTTCCACCATGAAGGAAACTCACTCCGAATAAGCATAGTTCGGTTTTATTCTTGTGCCTACAACAATGGTTGACCAATTGATGAGATACGAGAGTTACGCTCGCGGTGTAAAAAAACTTCTACTTTTTGCTGGTCTATGGCCAGGTCATGTGAACTCAAAATATTTTCACCTTGTCGTTATCACTCACGTCATCACAAATATCACAACAAGTACAGCCATAATGAATTTCGTTATCAATCATATAAAAAATCTGAGTCTTGCTACCAAAGGTTTGGCAGTGGTCGTCAGTTTCTTCACTATCATACTAAAGGTACTTAAAATTAGAACTAAGTGCGATTGAGAAATATTTAAGCGAAACAAAATGTGTGAACCCAAAATCTAAGGGTAATTTTCGTACCCCATCGAAAAAAAAACACATTCCCTCATTTCCCAAAATTAATTTAATGACAAATGTAATGTACACCTCAAATACAAATATAATTATCCCAAGGTAGCAGTTTTTTCGATAAACCGCGATAGTCTCATGAAACTTCACGAGATTTTGGATGCAGCATTTCGCAAAGATTTGGAAAACATTGAACTCCAGCCAATACTACTGTCGCCGCTTAAATTTTTTTACCGTCCTACCATATGGCTCTCCGTGTCGACATGGGCAATCGTTACGATATATTTCTTCACGCCACCGATTTCGATAAGCATACAACTGGCTCGAGGCTCCAGTCCGATAAAATACCGTCTGCCATTTCCTTCGCAATATCCATGGGCCGTCGAGGGAAATAGCATTGTCTATCCGACCCAATACTTCATTGAGGTTTGCGCGGGTTTTGGTCTCGCCGGAATAACAGCAGCCACCGATGCTCTCTTCGGTTTTTACATCTTCCAAATGTCAAGCCAGTTTCGCACTCTCTCCTATCGTATAACCAATCTCAAGTCAGCCGACAATCATTTAGCTGTCATGAAGGAATGTGCTGATCGGCATCGAACTCTAACTTTGTGCCGGGATTACCTTGAACAGATTTATGGGCCAATAATACTCTGGATGTTAATGACCAGCGCGATGACTATGTGTGCAAATATATACCAAGCATCTCAGGTATTTTGAGAATAGTCAAACTTTCAGTGTATGATAATGAGAATCCAGAGAGATTACTGAAATTTTGTCTATTTGTGTAGATTAGTTTTGACAAAGCTGTTTTGGTAATGGTCTACATTGTCATGAAGCTTATGCAAACGTTGCTTTATGGATGGTATGGATTATTTCTCACCACCGAGGTATTCTGCTAAACCGCGATGAATTGCACCAAGAGAAAAAGTTTCATTGATTGACGAAAAAATCTTTACCAATTAAATGAAATACTTGAATTTCAATACTATCTTTTCTTTGAATGACCTCAAACTCAATGAAAAGTAGAGACATTGATTCGAAGAAACATTTCTTTAAACCAATGAACCTTTTTCATTGATTTCAAAGATGTCGTGCCTGATTCAATGAAACCTTCTTCTTACCAGCTCAAAATTTTGAAACCTATTTTTTCCTGAAGTACACGGCAGATAAAGCTCAAATTTTGTGAGTATGTAAGAAAGTACGGCAGAAATAGGCTACGCTTCTGGCTCCTCGAAAATCGAAGCCGTTCGTTCGGGAGAACCGGAAAACAAAAAAAGTGAGGTTACCCGAGTAGAAATTCTATCACGGGTGCCTGAGGACTAGTCAGGCCGCGATCGGGAAATCTTAAGGCTTGCCTTTCTGTGGAATGCCTTACAGGGACCTGATTTGGTGCGGAGAGAGGTGTCTGATAATACCCAAGCGCCATCTGGTGTGCATACTTTGGTCAGGAAGCCGTACGTGGTCCTGATTAGATATACATTATCATTCCGTATTAACCCCACTCACATAGAAAAATATATATGTAACATATACGTTAAATATATGACGCCAAAAAGTTCTGTATGCTGCATATATTCTGCATATATGTGTGCAAAAATATATTCAAAATATATGGGATATATGTATGGAATATATTTAAAATATATTTCATATGCGTTTAGCGCCAAAAAGTTCTATACGTCGAATATATGGTGCATATATTTCTATTTCAGATCAGGAAACCGTACGCGGCCCTTACTAGATGTATGTTCCGATTCTTTATTATTCAATTCGCGATTTTTTTTAAGGTAACATTACAATCGAGAAGTCAGAGCAAGTTTGGCACGCTTTAACTCAGCTTTCTGTGTTTCTCGCAAAATAAGATAAGTACCTACAGTTTCCATGTTTCCAAGGGTACAAAAAGAATATATATTTGGTTAACATTAAATGTTTTATGTAAGTTTGTGTAAGTTGAAAAACTTAAAGTAATAAAGAAAACAAAAAAATAACACGCGTTTTATATCATTTATGAATTTCCTGCCTGGACAGTTCTAGTTAGGATCCTTACTCGAGCCTGATCACAGCTCGAACAGGTATTCTGATTACGGCCTGAGTAATTTCCCCGATTATAGCCTGAACAGTTCCCCGATCATGGCCTTAACAGTCTCCCTGATCATGGCCATATCAACCACAACGTTACGTTTTGGCAGCGGGCCTGGTCCGGTTGCCTTGACAATGCCTGGTAAGGAACTGCGGCCTACCTGATAAAGCCCTTGTTGAACCAGTATCAGAATTTCTACTCGGGTAGGTGCGAGAGAGAGATCAATGTAAACGTTTCGTCGAACCAATGAAAACGTCTTTTTAAAACAATGAAACTGTTTCTTTATTATATGCTCACCAAGTAAATCTTTATTTACAGGCAATGAAATGTTCTCTTTGAAATTCAAATGCACTATTTCATTGAAATCAAAGAAATATTTCGTTGAGATCAATGAAAAAAAAAATCAAACCACCCATTTTTTGCGTCAATGAAATCTTTTCTCTCGGTGTGTCTTTGCTACAAATAAGGAATGACAAGTTATGACATTTTTTTGTTCGGCAGTCCGAAGCTTTTCGTCAATCAGTGTATTGCAGTGGATGGCCTGGTTCTGGCAATAAGTCTTTCATGTCAAACGTACTAATAATGTTGATGTACAAGCCACTAGTCCTGACAGCATGTCATTTTTCCGTCATATCATTGGATATATTTTTAGCCGTGCGTTATCCAAATCTATCATAAAATCGATTATTCATTTTGATCTTCTAACAAAATATGTGACTATTTTTAATTGCAGATAACGAACACTGCTCTATCCTACTTCTTCTTGTTGCGTACACTCGAGGAAGGCAAGTGAAGATGCTGTTGAAATCGCTGTTGTGAGATTCTATGACAGAACGCCATTAATAATCGAACAGCATCAACATTGCTGGTCAGATTGTTGTGTTAATTCATCTGTACAAATGTTTCTGCATGGTGCAGCCAAAGTTGGCTAGTCATAGATCTGTAATTTGACAGATAAAAGACACCTGTAATTATCGTTGGTTCAGACATGGATTAATCGATGCACTTGACAAATTGTTCGATGATTTATCGTGAGTATGGTTTGACTAAACGCTTTCGTGACCAAAGCGCAGAACGGTTTGACGAGGATTTATTGTTCATTGACGAATGTTTCAAGTGTGCTCCTATCTCTGGCAACTAAGCGAAATTACATGTTTAACTATATATATATATATAGATATGTTTCAAAAAGTTGTTGGTTTATTTGTCTGTTCAACCCAAAACCTACACCCTCCCTGAAGCCAATTATTCTAAGACCCCTTGAAGTCGCTGGGCCCAGTGATTTTAGATCCCCCCTCCCCATATAAGACCCGCAAAATCAAATTATTGCAAATTTTGATATGATCGTCATTAAGGCTATGATTATTCCAAATACTCCTATGAAAAGTGCCCCGGGTCTGATAATTTTAAGACCCAATCTGAGCTCCCTAAACCTAATTCTAAGTCCCACAATAATTTCACGAATGTTACTCTGATTATTACCACATTTACAATCCATTAAGTATATTTTTCCATGTTTATGGAACGATTATCGTGAAATTTAATTCAAAATCATTATTGTGTAACGCGCAGTGAATTCCTCTTAACAGGTTGGGTCAAACAAGTGAATTGGATGATCCAACCAAGTGAATTGGTTGATCCAACCAAGTGAATTGGTTGATCCAGTCAAGTGAATTGGTTGATCCAGCCAAGTGGATTGGTTGATCCAACCAAGTGAATTGGTTGATCCAACCAAGTGAATTGGTTGATCCAAGCACATGAATTGGTTGATCTAACCAAGTGAATTGGTTGATCCAGTCAAGTGAATTGGTTGATCCAGCCAAGTGGATTGGTTGATCCAACCAAGTGAATTGGTTGTTCCAAGCAAGTGGATTGGTTGATCCCACCAAATGAATTTGATGATCCCGCCAAGTGAATTGGGTGATCCAGCCAAGTGGATTGGTTGATCCAACCGACTGGGTTGGTTGATCCAACCGAGTAAATTGATTGATCCAACCGAGTAAATTCGTTGATCCAACCAAGTGGATTGGTTGATCCAAGCAAGTGAATTGGTTGATCTAACCAAGTGAATTGGTTGATCCAACCAAGTGAGTTGGTTGACCCAAGCCAGTGAATTGGTTGATCCAGCCAAGTGAATTGGTTGATCCAGCCAAGTGGATTAGTTGATCCAACCAAGTGAATTGGTTAATTCAACCAAGTGAATTGATTAATCCAACCAAGTGAATTGGATGATCCAGCCAAGTGGATTGGTTGATCGAACAAAGTGGATTGGTTGATCCAATCAAGTGAATTGGTTGATATAGCCAAGTAAATTGATTGATCTAACCAAGTGGATTGGTTGATCCAACCGAGTGGGTTGGTTGATCCAACCGAGTAAATTGATTGATCCAACCGAGTAAATTGGTTGATCCAACCAAGTGAATTGATTGATCCAAGCAAGTGAATTGGTTGATCCAAGCAAGTGAATTGGTTGATCTAACCAAGTGAATTGGTTGATCCAACCAAGTTCGAAATGTGCGAGTTACCCACTTTTTACACGCGGTTTAATGTAATTAACGTACGCTAGCATGCGATATCATGACAGTCGTAAGTTCAGAATTGTACAATTTCGTCACTACGAGCGCTAGTTGTCCAAAAATGGCCGTGAATGTATATAATTAAGGCTCTATACTTGTAGATTTTTATCATAAATTATGCACAACCATTTCAATGTGTGTTCTCACTAACTAAATCCCATCGTACGATCTGATGGAATCTTTTCAGCTTTTGTTCGATAACTTTCGGAAAATAATTAAAAAGAAGTTTTCACTAGACGAAGAGGCTATCGTCGGATCACACTACTATATAGGAGAAAGGACACAGTCGCCAAAGTCCTGCCAATTATCTCAGGGCGGCAACACAAAGAGGTCTACTTCGGGTGCCGCAGCGTAATCAGGATAGAAATGTCGCACCTACTCCAAAGCGCTATACCGCAGTACTTCGTGGAACAAAGATGTTCTTTAGGGCGACGGCACGAAAGGGCGAAGGAGAATCTTGCGAGACGTCCGCCAGCAAGTCTGCGACAATTGCTTCTGAAGCTTTCTCGACCCGGACCTCACACCGACGGGAGAGATAATTAACCATAGCTCGAGAGGACGCCCCAGGCGAAGCCAATTAATGCTCCACAACTTTACAGTCTGATGAGATTTTTTTTCGTTATAATAGAAGAAACCCTATAAGCAATATTCTCTTGCTATTATAATCATTCTTCAATCTTCATTGTAATATGCACTTTTCAATTAATTTATGATCACCAATATCGGAATTAATCTTTTCACGAGAATAAATCTGATTGAAAATGATGAAATCAATTTGCAGGACTACATTTAATTAATTTAGGCGAACGATTCATTTATTTGTTTGTTTTTCAAGTGAATCTCAAGCAGCTTTCTGTTTTCCTATTTGGTACTTTTCAATTTATTTATGATCACCAATATCGTAATTAATCTTTTCACGAGAATAAATCTCATTGAAAATTATGAAATTTATTTGCAGGTCTACATTTAATTAATACAGGCGTATAATTCATTTATTTGTTTGTTTTTCAAGTGAATCTCAAGCAACCTTATTTTTTCCTTATTTGCCGTTTTCAATTTATTTATGATCACCAATATCTGAATTAATCTTTTCACGAGAATAAATCTAATTGAAAATGATGAAATTATTTTCAATCAGCAGGTCTACTTTTAATTAATACAGGCGTACAATTCATTTATTTATTTGTTTTTCAAGTGAATCTCAAGCAGCTTTCTGTTTTCCTATTTGGTACTTTTCAATTTATTTATTATCACCAATATCGGAATTAATCTTTCCTCGAGAATAAATCCGATTGAAAATGATGAAATCAATTTGCAGGTCTACATTTAATTAATTCAGGCGAACGATTCATTTATTTGTTTGTTTTTCAAGTGAATCTCAAGCTACCTTATTTTTTCCTTATTTGCCCTTTTCAATTTATTTATGATCACCAATATCGGAATTAATCTTTCTACGAGAATAAATCTGATTGAAAATTTTATAATCAGTTTACAGGTTTACAATTAATTAATGCAGGCGAAGAATCCATTTATTTATTTGTTCTAGTTAATCATAAAGGTTGGTGCATTTAATTTAATTACAAAACAGTAGAAATGCTCAGTAATGGAGGTAGACATTTGTGATGCTTAAAGACTCAAGTAGCTCGTCGACAACGGGCTATCATATCGTTTCCTCGACAGCATGTTCAAACAGCAATATGCAACGCCAAAACCGACGAAACTTCCAAGTGAACCTCAAGCAGCCTTCGGCGCTCGTCAGCGACGAGGAGAAACGGAAATGCTTCGTTGCTCATCTGCTTATTGTTCTCTGCCCGACACGATTTACACTTGACACTTATCCAAGCCTGAGTGTTGAGATAAGTAACAGATTCAGTCGCTTCACTGTTTGGCATGTGATTAAATGGAGTGGACTGATGTGCTGTATACAGCACATCCATCCACCATGACGCCACCTATCAAGAAATACGAGAACTACGAGAAATTTTACCACGAAGTATGGTAAAAAAATTCTATGTATATGGTAGAAATTCTTATAGTACTCGTACTTTTCGCCAGGTGGCGGCTTCCTAATACCAGGCGCATTTGATAATTTTTACCATAATGTCTAGTAAATTTTATCAGATCCTTCTCTCCGTATCCGTGATAGATATGATAATAGCTTTAAGGTAGTGTTGTCGTGAATGCAACCCAAACTCATATGCATGAATTTCTGACATGTTGTAATTTAGCTACTCAATTTTACTTGCACAAAATCAATTGAAGGCTTTTACCGAATATTTGAATGAACAATTGAAACACTTGAAAATCGATCTTTTTACACGGCGCTCACGGGAGGGCTGGAAAAATTGATCTTTCAATCGAAAATTAACACATTTAGATCAAAGATAGAGAAAGTATAAAAAGTACTACGGATTCGCAAATCATTCAGGAATTGATGCATCATGAAAAAAGGTGAAGTCACCGGAATAATGTTTAATTGAAACAAGGTCTAAGTGCACGATACCGGGCCAAATGACGTTTCCTAACCTAATTATCGTAAAAATGAAGTCAAATCCGCACTAAACATATCAACTATTTACAAATAATCGTTTTAATTTGATTACGAGAATTTTGAAGGATTCTCGATTATTTTTGATATTATTATTGAGGCAGTCAAAGTGATGCGTATGATTATTTTTTAATGTTATATAGACTCTGAGATTTATGACTCCGGCGTACCGACAGAACTACCTTAATCAAAGATCTAAAATACATCGATGTACGACCTGGAAACATAATCTTACTAACTCTACAGTTCACATTTTTTTTAGAGTAAGTTATTTTCTAAAAATCCTTCAACTTTGTTTTATACTGAGATCCGACCTTCTTTTCTGTGCTCATTTTTTTCCCCAATTGTTCAAACTTAAAAATGGTATTTTTTAGTTTTTGTCGGAAATCGATATTTAGCAATGTAAACATGACTATTTTAGGAGAACAGTATAAATCAATTTATGACAAGAGAGATTACATTATATGGTAATCGAATGGTCGTTGGTGAAATTGTGATCTACAGAGGGTTTAATTCAATGCATATTATAAAGTCAGATAAATAAAATTATCATTTTTTATAATTAACTTTTAGGACTTTTATGTATAGATGCAGAGATTCGGCACTAGAGGACGCAACTTCGTAATGCGCCATCGCAAAATGTCTGCAAACTACTACGAATCAGTACGAAATTGTTTCCTGCACCGCTAACGACTAATCACAAATTATTTGCAGAGTTTGCAGCAAACAACGATAATTTTGATGCAACGAAATGTTGTCACTATCGTTATTACAGAACACGTGCAATTGGATTGATGAAATATTCAGGAGAATGTAAAGTATACAAGTGAAATGCAGGTTTGAGAGACGAAAGTACAGAGAGTGATAATACCAAGGATTGCATTAGTGGAAAACAACATATCGAGGGAATCGTTTCGGCGCACATGGCATATGTAATTATCGCTATCGCATTCGTCGAAAATTTGGCAAATTCGACATAACAGAAATGCCTGACCGCCCCTCGCAAGCATATAACGAACGTATACATCCACGTACGCTATATTGGGTTCTGCCCATCCGGAACAGCTGCATTAATTATATCTCTTTAATTCAAGCGCGCATCCCTCCATTTCTGAATAACGCTCGCCCTCCCGTGTTATCGGGTAGCGTGTATTTTTCTGAAGTTTCAATCGGATGGAAAATATCACTCGACGCTTCCCTGTGAAGAATGGTGAAAAAAAAACAAAATTACGAGTTTGAAAAATAACACGATATGGATATTGCAATTCGGTGTTGGATCGCAATTGGAAGTCGGAAATAGGAAAAAGTGATTTGATTTTCATGAAACTTGGTATGAAGGAGGTTTCAAGATTAATTCGGCCGGCGCAGTGATCAATTGGAAGAGCGTTTCGACTCTTTACAAAATGGCCGCCTGTCCAAGCTGCTGGTTCTTTCTGGTCCAAATTTTTTAATTAAATGGTTAATAATATAGGTATTATTAATACAGAGAAGTAATTGATTGCCCGAAGAGTTGGCGCAGCCAAATACGCTCCAAGCCACTAAGTTGGCTAGTGAAACCAATTTTTCAAACTGGTTGATCATGACACCCAATTCGTTAGTGTATATAACAATTAGTTAAATAGTTAATAGTATAAGTATTATCAACCACACGGAGAAAAATAATTGGTTGCCTCAACCATTGGCGTGGCTAAATACGCTTCAAACGACTAAATTGACTGGTTTAACCAATTTTTCAGACTAGTTGGTCGTGACACCCAATTCGTTAGTGTATATAATAATTGGTTAAGTAGTTAATAATATAAGAATAATCAACCACACGGAGAAAAATAATTGGTTGCCCCAACCAATTTTTCAAACTAGTTGGTTGTGAAACTCAATTCGTTAGTATATATAATAATAATAATTGGTTAAATAGTTAATAGCATAAGTATTATCAACCACATGCAGGAAAATAATTAGTTGCCCCAACCATTGGCGTGGCTAATTACGCTTCAAACGACTAAATTGGCTGGTTTAACCAATTTTTTCAAATTAGTTGGTCGTGACACCCAATTCGTTAGTATATATAATAATTGGTTAAATAGTTAATAATATAAGGATAATCAACCACACGGAGAAAAATAATTAATTGCCCCAACCATTGGCGTAGCTAAATACGCTTCAAGCGACTAAATTGGCTGGTTTAACCAATTTTTCAAACTAGTTGGTCGTGACACCCGATTCGTCAGTATATATAATAATTGGTTAAATAGTTAATAATATAAGTATTATCAATCACACGGAGAAAAATAATTGGTTGCCCCAACCATTGGCGTGGCCAAATACGCTTCAAGCGACTAAATTGGCTGGTTTAACCAATTTTTCAAACTAGTTGGTCGTGACACCCAATTCGTTACTATATATATTAATTGGTTAAATAGTTAATAGTATAAGTATTATCAACCACACGGAGAAAAATAATTGGTTGCTCCAACCATTGGCGTGGCTAAATACGCTCCAAGCGACTAAATTGGCTAACTTAACCAATGTTTTGGTTAGACCGACAAACTAGTTGGTCGTGGAACTCAATTAGTTAGTTAGTTGCCAATCAATTAATTTGCTGGCCCATCCGACTAATTATTTTTTGTAACCAACTAATTTATTGTCCCAACCAATTCTGTCGCTTGCTGTCCATTGAACCAATCATTTTTGTCCGTGCATGAGACATGGAAAAAATGAAACTACATTTTTGTTACATTTGACTCCGGTCTCCCCTACGATAAATTTGCCAGCCCAGCCGAGACTAATTGAAGGATACCTTGGTCAGAGAGTGGATGATGCAATGGAGGAGCTACTCCGCTCCTGGAATATGCGGAGAATGAGGGGTATTTGAATGTTCACGCATTGCGCCGTGTCTCGGCATCCATGCGTTCCGCACGAAGGGGTTGAAGTGTAGAAACCGAAACAGAGAGAGTGAGAGAGAAGGAGAGAAAGACGAAGACCGCGCTTTTTATCTTCGCTCTCGTTCCACCATGGAATTGCTTTTGGTCGTTCGGCGAGACTATTGAAAACTCCATGAAGTTTCCACAACGAGAGTTCCCCCTGCAATTTCCGGTGTATCGACTCCCGACGTTTGTTTCCGGCTCTAACAATGTTTTTCCAATGTGTATTATTGGAAGGAGATCAACCCCCCTGGGCTACGAATACGTTGATAGATGAAAAAAACAAAGTATAATCAATTTGTGCATGATATCCGACATATTCAAACCCTCGTTATTGATTCGACTGGAATCTGCTTTGATTTTTTCCTTGTAATATGAGTATACGGATGTTTCCATGGGGTAGAGGATAAAAAAAAACCTGTAAGAGAAACAAAACAATGGGGAGTGAATATGAAAGACACTAAGGGATGCAAGGGGCGAAGGGAGCGAGTTATAAAGGATTATCACTTCCTCCTTTTTACCAAGTGTTTACCTGGCCGAGAAGACACGTGCGGAAGGGACAGCGGAATAGCTGGAAAACGGGATCCATTTTCGCTCATGCATATAGCAGACTTAACCACCCTTAGCAACTCTGCACTCTCCGGTTCGCTGTGGCCACGCTCTCGAGTCCCTCATATCCTATAAATTCGGTGACTACCAACAGCACCAACTCTCATCGTCGGTTCTACCCTTCCTCGCTGTTGGTCTGTAGATAATGCATAATACTAGCACACCCCTACCGGACCCTGTACCGTAAGCACTGGACTGGTCCGATAAATATGTATACCTCGATCCAGCATGTATTCATGCGAACGATGTGCGGTATGTACTCTGGTAGGGTGTAGCGTTTCGCACGTTAGAACCACATAACTACCTATAAATCGTATTGTAATACGGATTTCTCGCCCCATATGACTCCATTATGATTGCAGCAAAAACGTGGTTATGAAATCGGTAACAAGACATCACATTGGCTATGAGAATATCATTTAATTTCTGTTCAATTATATGATTTCATTATGATTGCAGCAAAAACGTGATTCAAGGAGAGTTATGAAATCGGTAACGAGACATCACAGAACTGGAACACAGGGACAGATTTTTCTCCTCATAATGATTCCATGATGATGGCAGCAAAAACGTAATCCAAGCAGAGTTATGAAATCGGTAACAAGACATCACATAAGCTATGAAAACATCACTTAATTTCTGTTCAATTAGAACAGGAACGCAGGAACAAATTTTTCGCCACATAATGATTCCATTATGAGTGCAGCAAAATTGTGGCCCAAGCAAAGTTATGAAATCGGTAACAAGACAATATATGGGCTATGAGAACATCATTTAATTTATGTTCAATTAGAACTGGAACACAGGAACAGATTTCTCGCCACATAATGATTCCATTATGAGTGCAGCAAAAACGTGACCAAAGCAGATTTATGAAACCGGTAACAAGACATCATATTGGTTATGAGAACGTCATTCAATTTATGTTCAATTAGAACTGGAACACAGGAACAGATTTCTCGCCTCATATGATTACATTATGATTGCAGCAAAAACGTGATCCAAGCAGAGTTATGAAATCGGTAACAAAAGACATCACATTGGCTATGAGAACATCATTTAATTTCTGTTTAATTAGAACTGGAACACAGGAACAAATTGTTCGCTTCATATGATTCCATTATTATTGCAGCAAAAACGTGATTCAAGGAGAGTTATGAAATCGGTAACGAGACATCACAGAACTGGAACACAGGAACAGATTTTTCGCCTCATAATGATTCCATGATGATGGCAGCAAAAACGTAATCCAAGCAGAGTTATGAAATCGGTAACAAGACATTAGATGAGCTATGAAAACATCATTTAATTTGTGTTCAATTAGATCAGGAACGCAGGAACAAATTTTTCGCCGCATAATGATTCCATTATGAGTGCAGCAAAATTGTAGCCCAAGCATAGTTATGAAATCGATAACAAGACATCATATTGGCTATGAGAACATCATTTAATTTATGTTCAATTAGAACTGGAACTCAGAAACAGATTTCTCGCCACATAATGATTCCATTATGAGTGCAGCAAAAACGTGACTAAAGCAGATTTATGAAACCGGTAACAAGACATCATATTGGCTATGAGAACGTCATTCAATTTATGTTCAATTAGAACTGGAACACAGGAACAGATTTCTCGCCTCATATGATTACATTATGATTGCAGCAAAAACGTGATCCAAGCAGAGTTATGAAATCGGTAACGAAAGACATCACATTGGCTATGAGAACATCATTTAATTTCTGTTTAATTAGAACTGGAACACAGGAACAAATTTTTCGCTTCATATGATTCCATTATTATTGCAGCAAAAACGTGATTCAAGGAGAGTTATGAAATCGGTAACGAGACATCACAGAACTGGAACACAGGGACAGATTTTTCGCCTCATAATGATTCCATGATGATGGCAGCAAAAACGTAACCCAAGCAGAGTTATGAAATCGGTAACAAGACATCACATGAGCTATGAAAACATCATTTAACTTCTGTTCAATTAGAACAGGAACGCAGGAACAAATTTTTCGCCACATAATGATTCCATTATGAGTGCAGCAAAATTGTGGCCCAAGCAAAGTTATGAAATCGGTAACAAGACATCATATTGGCTATGAGAACATCATTTACTTTATGTTCAATTAGAACTGAAACACAGGAACAGATTTCTCGCCACATAATGATTCCATTATGAGTGCAGCAAAAACGTGACCAAAGCAGATTTATGAAACCGGTAACAAGACATCATATTGGCTATGAGAACGTCATTCAATTTATGTTCAATTAGAACTGGAACACAGGAACAGATTTCTCGCCTCATATGATTACATTATGATTGCAGCAAAAACGTGATCCAAGCAGAGTTATGAAATCGGTAACAAAAGACATCACATTGGCTATGAGAACATCATTTAATTTCTGTTTAATTAGAACTGGAACACAGGAACAAATTGTTCGCTTCATATGATTCCATTATTATTGCAGCAAAAACGTGATTCAAGGAGAGTTATGAAATCGGTAACGAGACATCACAGAACTGGAACACAGGAACAGATTTTTCGCCTCATAATGATTCCATGATGATGGCAGCAAAAACGTAATCCAAGCAGAGTTATGAAATCGGTAACAAGACATTAGATGAGCTATGAAAACATCATTTAATTTCTGTTCAATTAGATCAGGAACGCAGGAACAAATTTTTCGCCGCATAATGATTCCATTATGAGTGCAGCAAAATTGTAGCCCAAGCATAGTTATGAAATCGGTAACAAGACATCATATTGGCTATGAGAACATTATTTAATTTATGTTCAATTAGAACTGGAACTCAGAAACAGATTTCTCGCCACATAATGATTCCATTATGAGTGCAGCAAAAACGTGACTAAAGCAGATTTATGAAACCGGTAACAAGACATCATATTGGCTATGAGAACGTCATTCAATTTATGTTCAATTAGAACTGGAACACAGGAACAGATTTCTCGCCTCATAATGATTCCATTACGATTGTAGCAAATATGTGGCCCAAACAGAGTTATGAAATCGGTAACAAGACATCACATTAGCGATTCCATTGTGATGGCCGCAAAAACGTGGCTCAAGCAGAGTAATGAAATCAATAACAAAACATCAGATTTGCTATGAGAACATAGCCAATAATGGCAAGTTCTAGACGATAACCTTAACATTTTTAGATAGCTCTTTACTAATTCTCGCTTGGAGGTAAACAAAGTAATTGTCAGAAATCAAGTGTTATTAACACTGATATTACATGTTTCTATTATTGTTCTTGACTTTTTAACTTCTTCATTTAACTGGTAATTTCTTTTCACTGGAAAGAAATATACAAAAAATATCGCCTCTGGCGGATGGCGGTTTTGCCTAGTTGAGAATGAAATTGGATAAAAAGCTCTCAATCGGTATAGTTCCGTGAATCGAAGTGGACCTTTGTCCGTAGTTGAACTTTGAAAAGATTTGCAGCGTTTGACTCTCAATGGATATATATTTTTGTATGTACCAGTATCCAATGTACATATGTACCCATCTAAAGCTCATCGCACCGCGTGGTAACCAAATACAAAACCTACAGAACGAATAGATCAAAGACGCTTCATTCCATGCCAGTCATAGAGTTCAGCGACCACGAAGGAGCGGACAAACAAAACAAACAACGAAAATTTCCAGTCGACGAATAAGTACAGTTATTCCTCAGTCGTTCGACGACGTACCTGAAACTATAAACTACTAAACCATAAACCATGTAGCCAACGTGAAAATTCAAAGGACCTTTGACGCACGTAGAACAAATATGGAAGTTAACAATACTGATCGAGACCGTCGACCATTGAAGTCCACAGAGTGGAATTGAAAGAGTAAATCATTTACAACTCGTACAGCTCGTTTACCATTTCCTCTGTAGACTTGTCCGAATTCGTAGAGTAGAATGAGTCGATTTGACCACAAATGGCTGACCATGACAACAGAAAAATGCGACGAAATACTTTGTTCCAGATAAACCAATTAAGTGATTCTAGTTAGCTCTCATCGTGTTGAATGCGTGATTTTCATCATCTCGTTGCGGTTCATAAATTGACGGATGTTTGTGGTAAACCAAGTGCCGCTATAGAAACGGGACTGTATTTTATTAAAGTGAGTTATATTGGCTGTGGTGATGTCGCGGTTATTCCCTCGTTGACGATCAATTGACGATATCACTGGAAAGTAAAACAGCGGGTTTGGATTAACCGTTAATCCGTTTTTTTAATACCCTATTTGAAACGGTGTTTCATGTTGTCTATTTTAAAAAGTTAATCAACTCGAAATTTCCAGCCAATTGTTGCCGTTTTATTCGAACTGTAATTGATACTTTTTTTAAAATCGGAATTGCAGGACGAAGGTTACAGGCTTTATGTAATATAAAATTATGTAATATTCAGGAGGTAAACGCCCGCTTGACGCTGGTATTATTAAATTATGCATCATCCTGTTTTTTATACAAAAAAGTGTTTATACTTTTTTCATGAACTGTTTTGCAGTTGATTTTTTATTATTTTCTCTCAGGTTGCACGAATGTCCGGAGTAAAAAAAAATCCATCGAGTGCCTTGAATTTTCATCTAAATCTCTTTAATCCACTTTTCTTCGTCGCGACGTTCCGGAAGCTGGTGGCTTCCATCTTACAACCAGCAGTAGGAATAAATAGGAGCACGTGCTTCCGCTGCTGCGACGAGAAAATCGAATCTTGAGAGTGCTTGAATATAAGACTGGAATTTGAGTTTTATCGAGAAAGATTTACTCGGTTCCAGCGATACTGTAAATCGATTCGTCGAGACGAGGAATAAATTGTCGGGGTCCGATCGAATTATCACCGTAGATGAGCAGATACACTGAAAAAAAATGTCATTGATTCAATAAATCCATCGTTTGCCAAAAACAAGCGTTATCAACTTAATTTGAATTCTAATTTCTCCAATTCCATACGAGATCGAAACAATAACTCTAAAATAAGCAAAATAATATTTTATTATTTCAATGTTAAATGGGATTGAACGAATAAGAATTAGAGTTAATTCAAAAATAATTCTTTTGGCAGTCCACAAACGATGGATTTATTGAATCAATGACATTTTTTTTAGTCTTACTAAAATCGTGGTTAAAAATTTGACCAAGAAAATTTTGGTAGGCGCAACCAATTAATTGGGAGATTAATTCGCAAAAGGTGTGATAATCTCCCGACTATAATATGCGAATGATCATTATTATTTTTCCATTTTTATTCACCCAATTCATTTATTAATTACACTCATTTTTAAGAAGTTTTTATTCTTATTTTTATAAAAATATTTGTATTATTTTTTAACGTCTTCTCAGATCAAGCTCTTCTCACTCGTTTGGAAAATCGAATCGTAGTCACAATGTTCCAGATCCTCACACACGTGAAAATCCCAAAAGTCTCACGTCCTCCAGACTGGAAACGATTGAACCGTTGACGCTGCCTGGCTTGGTGGCAATGAAAACTTTGGCGCAAATTAAAGTGCTCAAAACTTTCGAGGCAAAGGGTGGAATGAAGCGGTTTCTTGCACGTTTCAAGCGTGTGGACAGATTATCTAGTCAGCTATCCAGGAAAAAAGCTCCAGCGATATTATACGCCCATTTCACTTTTAAAGTGGTTATGGAAAACAGTGGAGATAAAAATGCTGAGTGTGGTACAGCCTTCTGCTTGAGTGCAAAAAAAAAAGGAAATTACATTACGTAATACCGGTTCTTTTAATGTTTTCTTTTGCTTTTATCCATTGTAAGGAAATCAGTCGTTTTCATCTTAGGCAATTGCCTGTGTATTCTTTACCTTCCTAATCGTATTTTCTTCTTTCACAGCCATTATTTTTTCATCTTACTCATTGCAACAAGAACTTCCACAACCTTTTACTTCAAAGAGCTCCTACGTGGTCTTGAATAGAATTGAATTTTTACGCAGTTGATAAATATCTTTTGTTTTCCAAATGTATTAATATTGTTTGCATCGTTATTATTTAAAATCAATTTTCTCAGTGTCTGCATTGGCTTTGATTTGCTTTCTGATTTTTTTTTCTTGTTGCAAACTATTCAAGTACTAACAGAGTTAGCCTTTGGTAACAAAAATCTGTGCATTCTTTTAATGTTTTCTTTTTCTTCTATTCATTGTAAGAAAATCCGTCGTTTTTGTCTTAGCCAATTGGCTGTGTATTCTTTACCTTCCTAATCATATTTTCTTCTTTCACAGCCATTATTTTTTCATCTTACTCATTGCAACAAGAACTTCCACAAGGTTTTACTTCAAAGAGCTCCTACGTAGTCTTGAATAGAATTGAATTTTTACGCCATTGATAAATATCTTTTGTTTTACAAATGTATTAATATCGTTTGCATCATTATTATTCAAAATTAATTTTCTCAGCGTCTGTATTGGCTTTGATTTGCTTTCTGATTTTTTTTCTTGTTGCAAACTGCTCAAGTACTAACAGAGTTAGCCTTTGGTAACAAAAATCTCTGCATTCTTTTAATGTTTTCTTTTTCTTTTATTCGTTGTAAGGAAATCAGTCGTTTTTGTCTTAGCCAATTGACTCTGTATTCTTCACCTTCGTGATCATATTTTCTTCTTTCACAGCCATTATTTTTTCATCTTACTCATTGCAACAAGAACTTCCACAAGCTTTTACTTCAAAGAGCTCCTACGTAGTCTTGAACAGAATTGAATTTTTACGCAGTTGATAAATATCTTTTGTTTTACAAATGTATTAATACTGTTTGCATCGTTATTATTTAAAATGAATTTTCTCAGTGTCTGCGTTGGCTTTGATTTACTTTCTGATTTTTTTCTTGTTGCAAACTGTTCAAGTACTAACAGAGTTAGCCTTTGGTAACAAAAATCTCTGCATTCTTTTAAAGTTTTCTTTTTCTTTTATTCGTTGTAAGGAAATCAGTCGTTTTTGTCTTAGCCAATTGGCTCTGTATTCTTCACCTTCCTGATCATATTTTTTTCTATCGCAGCCATTATTTTTTCATCTTACTCATTGCAACAAGAACTTCCACAACCTTTTACTTCAAAGAGCTCCTACGTGGTCTTGAATAGAATTGAATTTTTACGCAGTTGATAAATATCTTTTGTTTTCCAAATGTATTAATATTGTTTGCATCATTGACATTTAAAATTAATTTTCTCAGCGTCTGTATTGGCTTTGATTTGCTTCCTGATTTTTTTCTTGTTGCAAATTGTTCAAGTACTAACAGAGTTTGCCTTTGGTAACAAAAATCTCTGCCTTCTGTTAATGTTTTCTTTTTCTTCTATCCATTGTAAGGAAATCCGTCGTTTTTGTCTTAGCCAGTTGGTTCTGTATTCTTCACCTTCCTAATCATATTTTCTTCTTTCACAGCCAT
The DNA here is from genome assembly GCA_963970395.1 of Ephialtes manifestator. Lineage (NCBI taxonomy): Eukaryota > Metazoa > Arthropoda > Insecta > Hymenoptera > Ichneumonidae > Ephialtes > Ephialtes manifestator. Next base: position 35,644,320 of record OZ019971.1, on the reverse strand, counting down.
TATTTTTTCATCTTACTCATTGCAACAAGAACTTCCACAAGTGGAAAGTTAAAATTGAATTTTTACGTAGTTGATAAATATCTTTTGTTTTACAAATGTATTAATATTGTATGCATCGTTATTATTTTAAATCAATTTTCTCAGTATCTGTATTGGCTTCGTTTTGCTTTCTGATTTTTTTTCTTGTTGCAAACTGTTCAAGTACTAACCGAATTTGCCTTTAGAAACAAAAATCTACACTAAGAAAAAAGTTTTCAATTGCTATAACAAATATTTTCATTACTGCAACTATATTTTAGACAATTGAATCAAATAATTACTGAAGAAACTAAACATTCGGTTGTCCTAACCGAAAAATTCGTTTGAACAAGAGTGTACGCCGCTTTAGTTGTTTCGTACATTTTTTTCTCTCAGTGTATGCGTTCTTTGAATGTTTTCTTTTTCTTCTATTCATTGTAAGGAAATCAATCGTTTTTATCCTAGCAAATTGGCTGTGTATTCTTCACCATCCTGATCGCATTTTCTTCTATCGCAGCCATTATTTTTTCATCTTACTCATTTCAACAAGAACTTCCACAAGCTTTTACTTCAAAGCGCTGGTTCTCCTGTCACGGTTTTCTCGATACAAGTAATTAAAAACTCGACGAAAGTTTCAAGAAGCCTGCGGGTAAGCACGGAAACGTTTCACAAGATTTAATAAATAAAATGGAAGAAAAATCTGCTGGAGCTTCGGAGTCTTACACTTTTGGAGCGCTGCACACAGCGATAATATACGTATATGTCTATGAAGCTTCCGCGTGCCGAAGGGGAAACGATTTTCCTTGCACGTTCCTTCGTCTTACCTGTACCTTACATCACTGTATATGCTGCTGCTATATATATATACGCGAAATATAGCTGATGTATATAGTCCGGGACTTGCAAAATTCTCACCCTGTTAAGTTCCAAGAGTTTGCCTCAAGAAGTTTTCCGTAAACCCGAAAACGAGGCAAAACTTGGGGGCGCTCCCGCTTCTTCGTCTGACCTTAACTGACCCGCGGCCTCATTCCACTGGTCTCAATCTTCTCCTTGATAGTATCTGCTTCTTTCCCTCTTCTCTCCTTTCCGTCGTTTTATCCTCTTCTCTGCTCACGAAATTCTCGTCCTGGGGCGCTCACGACTTTGAAAGCTCTCTCCTTGATTGCACGAGTCCCAGTCGAACGAGATGCGCAAGGGCCTATCGCAAGTAGTAGACGAAAGAATTTCAAAGATGCGGTTGGATCCGAGCTTTTTAAAATGCCTTTTTTCTTTCACCTCTCGGTTTTAGTTTGATCGATACGTCAGTCGATGAGATTTACAGTCACGAAAGGATTCATCAGCGAGAGCCTTTCAACCACGAACGATAGCGAGCAAACTAATTTCCATCAGATTTAAGGACGTTAGAACGGAGTTTGTCATTGGAAACAAAAATCTATGGGTTTGAGAGAAATCCGCGCGAAAAGAAAATAGTATGAAAAGAGTATTAGAAGAGTATTAAAATGGAAAGTATGAAGTATGTATTGGACGAAATTATACTCCAATTATACAAATATTCGAGCATCAAGTATGAAATGAGTATACGAAAAAGTACTTGCATATACATACTTTTCGTACACGCGTTTCGTACTTAATATTCGAAAAACTATACTTGAATATCTTTTCGTATACTCTTTTCATACTTAATACTAGAATATGAGTATAATTGGAGTATGATTTCGTTCAATACGACATACTTAATACTTTTCATTTTTATACCATTCTAATACTCTTTTCATACTATTTTTTTTTTTTGCGCGATGAACAATTAAGTAAAAAGAATTGTTGAATTTTATCTGTGTGAACTTTTGTTGATGGATTCAAACACAGTTTTGAATTGAATTTATTTACTATATACTTGATAAATATCTTTTATTCTACTAATATATTAAGGGATTTTTCCAGAGTGAAACGAAAAAAAATCGATTTTTTTTTTTGGTCTTATCAAATTTTTAAAGCGAAATTTGAAATACCTCGCTGGCAAACTTTATGGACCTGGCATCGCCGATTAGTCGTAAGTACACAATTTAGGTATATAAAATTTCTACTCTCGAAACTTTAAACGCGGTTTTCTCAAAACGACATTTTTCAAAACGGTGAAAAGTCTCCAGGGAACAGTTTTCAAGCGATCGCTTTCAAATTTTAGGAGAACATTCTTCACGCTACTCTCTATCGTGCTATGGAAGTTTTTTTTTTAAATCCTTCCATTGTTTAAAAACAAAAACTGTCAAAAAAAACGGCTAAATTCGGTACTTTTTGTTCAAACCGCCGCCATTTTGTCAATTTTGATTTAAAACAGCCTCCATGCCCAAGTGAAAATATTATATGAAGATTATATATAAATATTTATATAGAAGCTATATGCGAAAATGGACATATAGAATATTCACATATTTTGTATAGTACATAAGAACTTGTGTAATTAATTTTTAAAGAACTATATAGAATCAATATATGATACTATATAGAATATATTTGATTGTATATAGTTCTTTAAAAATTAATTCTTTAAAATCATATGGACTATACAAAATATATCAATATTCTATATGTCCATTTTCGCATATAGCTTCTATATAAATATCTATATATAATCTTCATATAATATTTTCACTTGGGTGGCGCGATAGCCAATCGCATACTAATTAATAATCGTTGGCTTTTTTTTTCAGATCAAATTTGTGACCACTAGGATGTCCACCATGAGGCTATCTTTTTTATCAACATTATTTTCAACAATTAAAAAAAAATATTTAAACAATAAAAATCGTCTTACAAAAAATCATTTTCTGTCATTCATGATTACCTTAATATGTCATAAAAATTTCAGATTGATCGGCGTATAGTAACCGTCCGAAAAAAAATCGTGAAAATAGGCTAGTTTTTGGACCGTCACACTGGAAAGATCCCTTCACTGATAGAAATTGAAATGATCCTGATAACTATTCAGTGATAATTATACTTTATTAATCCAGGTGACTATTTTCGGTGTTACATTAACTCTCTTCACTGTTAACGTAACTACGTTACTGTTAATATAACTACCAAAATAGTCAACTGGACTAATAAAATATAATTATCACTGAATATTTACCAGGATCATTTCAATTTCTCTCAGTGTTAATATTGTTTGCATCATTATTACTTAAAATCAATTTTCTCAGAGTCTGCATTAACTTTGATTGGATTTATGATTTTTTTCTTGTTGCAAACTGTTCAGGTTCTAAAACAATTAATCTTTTTATTGAATGCAGACATTAAGGATGTATCATTGAAGAAGTCTTGTCAAGAAGTTCTTAATGATCTCTATATGACTGGTTAGAAAAATGAATCTTCAAACCCTGGAGGATTGAGCCTAGCTGGCAGAATCAACCACAATTCAAGCAATCAAGGTAACTGAGGGTTTCTTTCATATGTTATCGCTCCAACTGCCAACACAGGAGAATTCCTTACGGTCTGGGATTCCAATGCAAGTGAAAAATTGTTCTTTTATACAACCTTCAGCGCTGCAATCGATCCATCGGGATTTCCCTTCCACTCTATTTAACCATCAATCGGTGAAAAAGGCTGCGGTGGAATTTACTATACATATGTGTACAGGTGATGCCACAAGGCTATGTAAAAATCTCCGTGATTTCACCGATGACAGAACCCCACGTCTGCATTCCACCTACAATATTTTGCCTGACTTGGTCCTTCTCTGAGCTTTTTACGGAAATTCGATTGAGTTCCCGAAGTCAAAGCCGAGAAATTGCCGAAATAGATACCCTGAAAAAAAGTTCCATGCACGATTAGCTTCAATTGAATTTTGCAATTCATAGATGAAAGCACAAGATTAACCAAAGTAAAAAACCACCAAAATAAAAGAAACAATATTTCTTAAACTCATGTTACATGTTTCTGTTATTGTTCTTTATTTTTTTAACGTCCTTTTTTCGCTGGAAATACTCAAAATTTCAAAAACGTTATTTTTAAAAAAGGATTTTAAGTAGGAGAGAAAATTTCTTAAACGCAATAAAGATTTAAGGTGAAATAAATCGTCTTCACTAAATTGTTAGTATTAATCACAGAATCGAAATTACACACTGAGAAAAAAATATAGTCGAATGGAGTAATTTTTTCGTTAGGACAACCAAATGTTTAGTTTTTTCAATAATCGTTAGATTCAATTGTCTAAAATTTATTTGCGGTAACCAAAATATTTGTTATACGAACAAAAAATTTATTTGTACGCTAAATTAGTTCATTCAACTATATTTTTTTCTCAGTGCAGTTTTTTTTTACCATTAGCGAAAATTGGGATGAAAATATGCAAAATTAATCGTCGGCAACTCTTTATTTTATTCTCAACGGAGAGATATTCTCTCTCGACGTCGTAATTTTTTTTAAATCTCTGCAATTCGAACGTTTTTCCATTTTAATTTGCGCCTCTCTTTATCGCTTTTTTTTTCTCTCGAGTTCAATAGCTCGTAGCTACCATAGCGATAGCTAATCCTCTCGTCGACGATGCTAATTAATTGCTCGAGAAAATCGCAGTATCTGTACCAGCTTGGACGTTCCCAGTGACTCCACATCTTTATTAATAGGATTTTTTTTTATTATTCCCAACGATATTATAGAAGACTTTAACGAGAAACCTCCCGTTATATCATGATAACTAATACGAGCAAAGGCTCCACTATTTCGTATTTAGTGTATACGACGTGGACCTCCTGAATTTACGAGATTTTTATGGTCACGAAATTGTCCACTCACATATTTTTAGATAAGATGGAGTGTGGAATGTGCTATGCGGTCGTTAAGGATGTACAAGCACCAGACTTTGAATTGGATTAACCTCTGAAAATATTATATGTTGTAGCAGAGCCAAAAAAAAAACCGCTCTATATGCAATTTATATACAAGACCAAATATAAAGTTGGGTTTATGTATAAATTGCATAGGGAAGATGGAGGCAAAACTGGCAGGGGGGCAAAACGGGCAGCTCCATTAAAAATCGGGATTGGAGGCAAAACGGGCACCATCTCAACTTTCGTAAAAACGATTTGTCTCAGTTTTTTACGTTCCTTAGATAGGGAAAGTGCGGAAAATACGTCAAATTGGTGATGAAAAAAAAATTGATAATCTTCATCAGATCAGAATTTTTTTAACCATCCGTTCAGACCTTTTTTTCGATAAAAATATAGTCAAATGAATTTTTCAAAAATTTTATAATCAAATTAATTCTTCGAAAAAAAAAGTCGGTATATCATAAAGAAATCAATTAGAACGAAATTCTCATTTTATGATTTGGTGCCAATTTTGACCCCGATACTTATATTTAGCCGAGATGCCTGTTTTGCCTCCCAGCCTGTTTTATTGACATCACCAATTATTTAGAGGATTAATCTCTGAAAATATTATATGTTGTAGCAGAGCCAAAAAAAAACCGGTCTATATGCAATTTATATACAAGACAAAATATAAAGTTGGGTTTATGTATAAATTGCATAGGGGAGATGGAAGCAAAACGGGCAGGGGGGCAAAACGGGCAGGGGGGCAAAACGGGCAGCTCCATTAAAAATCGGGATTGGGGCAAAACGGGCACCGTCTCAACTTCCGATTTGTCTCAGTTTTTTACGTTCCTTAGATAGGGAAAGGGCGGAAAATACGTCAAATTGGTGATGAAAAAAAAATTGAAAATCTTCATCAGATCAGAATTTTTTTAACCATCCGTTCAGAACTTTTTTTCGATACTTTGTTGAGCAAAGAAAAAAAATATAGTCAAATGAATTTTTCAAAAATTTTATAATCAAATTAATTCTTTGAAAAAAAAAGTCGGTATATCATAAAGAAATCAATTAGAACGAAATTCTCATTTTATGATTTGGTGCCAATTTTGACCCCGATACTTATATTTAGCCGAGATGCCTGTTTTGCCTCCCTGCCTGTTTTATTGACATCACCAATTATTTAGAGGATTAACCTCTGAAAATATTATATGTTGTAGCAGAGCCAAAAAAAAAACCGGTCTATATGCAATTTATATACAAAACCAAATATAAAGTTGGGTTTATGTATAAATTGCAAGGGGAGATGGAGGCAAACGGGCAGGGGGGCAAAACGGGCAGCTCCATTAAAAATCGGGATTGGGGCAAAACGGGCACCGTCTCAACTTCCGATTTGTCTCAGTTTTTTACGTTCCTTAGAAGGGGGAAAGGGCGGAAAATACGTCAAATTGGTAATGAAAAAAAAATTGATAATCTTCATCAGATCAGAATTTTTTTAACCATCCGTTCAAACCTTTTTTTCGATACTTTGTTGAGCAAAGAAAAAAAATATAGTCAAATGAATTTTTCAAAAATTTTATAATCAAATTAATTCTTTGAAAAAAAAAGTCGGTATATCATAAAGAAATCAATTAGAACGAAATTCTCATTTTATGATTTGGTGCCAATTTTGACCCCGATACTTATATTTAGCCGAGATGCCTGTTTTGCCTCCCTGCCTGTTTTATTGACATCACCAATTATTTTCCGAAATTTTCAAGTAAGAAATTTCAGGAAATTGAAAAAAGTCGTGTTCGAAAAAGTTGAAACGATGCCCGTTTTGTCCCCATCTCCCCTATATAGTGTATGTAGACTATATATACCCAATTCTATGTTTAAAACTACATACATTTTTTATATTCTATATATATATATATATGTAATTTTCTAACTTGAGAAAGGGAAACTTAACTTGGAAAACTTTGTACAGTAGAACGTCGATTATCCAAAACGTCAATCAACCGAAAAATGATTTGGTTTATCCAAATCGTCAATTATCCGAATAGAAATTAAATTTATCTGAATTTTCGTGATTTGGCAGCATTGAAATGAGCTTCTGTCGTAAAATAGACGAAAGTCCTCGATTTGTTTCCAAGGAAATAAAAGATAGAATATAGTCAATTAAATAAAATATATAACATATAAAAAATATTAATTGTCGTTGAAAACAATTTCTATTTGGTTATCCGATTTTCAATCGATGTTCTGCTGTAGTTAGAAAGTGACAGGATATTCTGTCGACTTTTTGAAATGATAAATTAACTTAGAAAATCCAGTTATTAGCATTGGTCAACGATATTCTGCTCCAATGGTGATTTCGAGAGTTTTGATTTTAATGAACTTGTCGTTTCCTTTTCTGAAGTTATTCTAACGTGTGAAAAACCTCGAAAAATTTACCCTGTCTTCTGAAACATTTTACTCTAAATCCCTGTACATATATCCTTCTTTTATTTTTATTCTCGAGGATCTCAATGCGAAGACGACGCCTTTCCACAGTCCTAGGGATTTGCGAGGTGGCCTCAATTCTCTAAAGAGAGCTTGGAATTTCTTCGTCCCTTGGCTCCTTCTTTGAGGGGGCAGAAATTCCGCCATAGCAATCTTCAATCACTGTAAAAACATTTTTTCTCATTGTGTGAAATTGTGCGCAGCAATTTTACTGCACTAAATCGACCGATTGAATATTTTATATCTAAGTGACTTTTTCAATATAGAAAAAAATCGCATTTTAATAAAAAATGGAAAAATATTGCAACGAAATTGCAAAAAATGTTGCTATAATTTATTTTTCAATAATAGTTAGGCTAATAAATTATTAGGGCACAGCGGCAAAAAAAATATGGAATAGATAATAAAAATTCATTGAAGCACGTGCAAAAAATACGTGATACACAAAGTAAGTTAATAAAAATAATATTATGGAATGAATAAGATTTAAGATATTTTCTCACTATTTTCAGGTGTCATATTCAAGAATCTGGAAAAATGTCCGATACAGTGTTGTATGATGAAGAGGAAAAGCACTTTGCGAACATTTTACTATCACGAAAGTTCTACATAAGATTCGAGCTGCTTTTCCGATAAATCTGAGCCTCGGGCCAAAAGCATCACAACTCAGCGCGAAAGCATATTCGCCTTCTCTTTAGAGATCAAGTTGCGAAATGCACCTGAACTTAGAGCGTAACCATCAAGCGGTGTCCTCAGTTCTAAAGTAGAGCGACAACTTCTCCATCTACAGTCTGGCTACTTTCCACGTTCGCTACATTAAACCATAATCGCCTGAGGTATCGACCCAATGTGTTTTTGATCAATTTTTCATCGCTCCTTGACGTGCATTCGATAAGAATTTGCATGTATAAATGCATCTTGCATTTTTTGTCATTTCAGCCACTTTCTGCCTAAACCTCAATAATATTTTTTTATAATCAGTCTTATCTACTCGAAAATAGTTATTCTCAATTTCTTCAAATAGTTTTCTCAAAAAAAAAAATTTTTTCGAATCTAATTCTTGACGTGCATTCGATAAGAATTTGCATGTATAAATGCATCTTGCATTTTTTGTCATTTCAGCCACTTTCTGCCTAAACCTCGATAATATTTTTTTATAATCAGTCTTATCTACTCGAAAATAGTTATTCTGAATTTCTTCCAATAGTTTTCTCAAAAAAAAAATTTTTTTCGAATCTAATTCTTGACATGCATTCGATAAGAATTTGCATGTATAAATGTATCTTGCATTTTTTGTCATTTCAGCCACTTTATGCCTAAACCTCAACAAAATTTTTTTATAATCAGTCTTATCTACTTGAAAATAGTTATTCTGAATTTCTTCAAATAGTTTTCTAAAAAAAAAAAAAAATTTCGAATCTAATTCTTGACGTGCATTCGATAAGAATTTGCATGTATAAATGCATCTTGCATTTTTTGTCAGTTCAGCCACTTTCTGCCTAAACCTCAACAATATTTTTTTATAATCAGTCTTATCTACTCGAAAATAGTTATTCTGAATTTCTTCAAATAGTTTTCTCAAAAAAAAAATTTTTTTCGAATCTAATTCTTGACGTGCATTCGATAAGAATTTGCATGTATAAATGCATCTTGCATTTTTTGTCATTTCAGCCACTTTCTGCCTAAACCTCGATAATATTTTTTTATAATCAGTTTTATCTACTCGAAAATAGTTATTCTGAATTTCTTCAAATAGTTTTCGCAAAAAAAAAAATTTTTTCGAATCTAATTCTTGACGTGCATTCGATAAGAATTTGCATGTATAAATGCATCTTGCATTTTTTGTCATTTCAGCCACTTTCTGCCTAAACCTCGATAATATTTTTTTATAAACAGTCTTATCTACTCGAAAATAGTTATTCTGAATTTCTTCAAATAGCTTTCTCAAAAAAAAAAAATTTCGAATCTAATTCTTGACGTGCATTCGATAAGAATTTGCATGTATAAATGCATCTTGCATTTTTTGTTATTTCGGCCACTTTCTGCCTAAACGTCAACAATATTTTTTTATAATCAGTCTTATCTACTCGAAAATAGTAATTCTGAATTTCTTCAAATAGTTTTCTCAAAAAAAAATTTTTTTTCGAATCTAATTCTTGACGTGCATTCGATAAGAATTTGCATGTATAAATGCATCTTGCATTTTTTGGCATTTCAGCCACTTTCTGCCTAAACCTCAATAATATTTTTTTATAATCAGTCTTATCTACTCGAAAATAGTTATTCTGAATTTCTTCAAATAGTTTTCTAAAAAAAAAAAAATTTTTTCGAATCTAATTCTTGACGTGCATTCGATAAGAACTTGCATGTATAAATGCATCTTGCATTTTTTGGCATTTCAGCCACTTTCTGCCTAAACCTCAACAATATTTTTTTATAATCAGTCTTATCTACTCGAAAATAGTTATTCTGAATTTCTTCAAATAGTTTTCTCAAAAAGAAAATTTTTTTCGAATCTAATTCGAATAATAAATAAATATATAAATAATTAAAGGTAATAATAAATAGATATCAAATTCTGGAACGAAAAAATTGCAAGAAAAAAAGGCAATAATATAAAAATAGATTTTGAACCTTTGGATAAAAGTTTAACCTTGCAGTTATTTTACTTGCAGATTATTGAACACACAAAACGTTGTGTGTTGGCGGAATTGTTAGGCTCGATAGGACATTTCAGATGATTAAGTAGTCTATCTTGAATAGCTCACGTATTCATAATTCGTTATCTCCATAAGTGACTTACAACTAGAGAATATTCACAAAACGGTTGATAATGAAATTTCACATTAGTCCTAAGATTACAAGGTTTGTACAGGGACTCTGAGTCAGCAAGAGGGTAAAGTGGTGCTCAGTAACGTGCCGGGTTAATTAGTAGTCAGGGGAGACAATGAATTACCCAACCAACTATTAGCCTTGTCCGAGAACCCCGAGAGTCCGTGCGGAAGCAAAATACGTAATGAAACGTGGTGGTTACCGAAAACGAATATTATGCAGAAAGCATGAAAATGGATGTACCGAGCGCCGTTTTCAAGCAAGAAATAAGAATAATTACGAGTGTATTATCACCCATTCAGCTAATTGAACTCAGCAAGACAGATTTTTTATTATTCTGTACAACTCCTTATTTTCCTTCCTCATAGAAGAAGCTTTGATTTCGTGAAACATTTTTTTCCTAGATTTTTATATCACGTTACTCAGAATTGTCCAAAATATCGAAAAAAGTTGTTTAGAAAAAATGTCCGAATGTCGGAAAATTCAACCGAAATTTTTTTTCTTCAATATATCAAATTTTGGTCTTTACTATCATTCCCAAGTCGCATATTCTATCACAGAAAATACTGATTACAAGCTTTTTTAAAAATTAGTTATCATTAGGGGTTCATGCATTACTTAATATCTTTATGTCCTCCTAGTATGCGATAGTAATTAATAGTCTTATATGAATCTAGATAAGAATATCCCTGGAAAAAAGAGACCAGAAAAAATATCTCTTGAATAAAAATCCGACAGAAAAAAAATTGGCGTCAAACTTTATACAAAGTGCAAACACATTCTTTCTTTTGGAGAATAGAAAAAAAATCGGCAAAAATTAAAACAATTGAGAAAAATGCAATTAAAAAGTTTTTAGTTAATTACTTGAGTTAAAGAGTTTTTTTTACCACGACCTCCGTGCTTCTACAACTATGATCTTAACAATCCAATAGAACAAATATTTTATTGATGGGCTGAAAGACCATAGTCGATGGTCTATTAGCAATATACAACACACACCGAGAGAAAAATGTAATACTCATTCCCAGATTCGTATAGTAATCGGGATCCAAAGTGGAAACATGGCATTTTTTTCCAGACACATACAAAGATTTACTAGACGTCGCCCGCTGTGCTATTTACGCTAAATACGTTAGCGGGCGACGCCTAGTAAATCTTTGTACGTGTCTGGAAAAAAATACCATGTTTCCACTTGCACCGAGAGAAAAGATTTCATTGACGCCAAAGAAATGGGTGGATTGATTTTTTTTTTTTCATTGATTTCAACGAAATATTTCTTTGATTTCAATGAAATAGTGCATTTGAATTTCAAAGAGAACATTTCATTGCCTATAAATAAAGATTTACTTAGTGAGCATATAATAAAGAAACAGTTTTATTGATTTAAAGAGACGTTTTCATTGGTTCAAAGAAACGTTTTCATTGATCTCTCTCTCGCACCTAACCCCACTTTTTTGTTTTCCGGTTCTCCCGAACGAACGGCTTCGAGTTTCGAGAAGCCAGAAGCTTAGCCTATTTCTGCCGTACTTCCTTACATACTCACAAAATTTGAGCTTTATCTGCCGCGTACTTCAGGAAAAAATAGGTTTCGAAATTTTGAGCTGGTAAGAAAAAGGTTTCATTGAAACAGAGACGACATCTTTGAAATCAATGAAAAAGCTTCATTGGCTTAAAGAAATCTTTCTTCGAATCAATGTCACTACTTTTCATTGCGTTGGAGATCATTCAAAGAAAATATAGTATTGAAATTCAAGTATTTCATTTCATTGACAAAGATTTCCGCGAACACGGAGCAAAGGGTGTAGTTGTAGGAACTATGGAATTGATAGGTGCCAACCAACAGGCGTGGTAAAATATGGCATTAGCAAGTTATTGCGTGTCAGAAACAACGGATTGGTAATGCCAACTAACTGATTGATGTCAACCAACCGATTGGTGGCGCCAACTAACCGATTGGTAGTGCCAACCAACTGATTGGTGGCGCCAACTAATCGATTGGTAGTGCCAACCAACCATTGGTAATGCCAACCAAACTACATCTAACGTTCCAAGCATTTAAAGGTTAGTTTTCTCAACTAACCCGTTTTCTCCGTGAATCAATGAAACTTTTTCTCTCGGTGTGGGATCCCGATTATTATACGAATCTGGGAATGATTACTATATTCCTTGTCTCGGTGCAAAATCGTGCGATAGATATATATATGTAAGTCTGTAACCTGTTTTGTATTGTCAATAAATATACTACTACTACTATTTTATTGAAGTCAGCGGTTATGACTAGTGCAGATGTCAAACAGCAGGAATTCCGGTTCGGATGGTTCGTTTACAAAAGTGAACGGACCCTCGTCTCGTATTCGGTGGAGCAAAACTTTCGACTTTAATGCAGACAATACATAGTTGGCATCCGCATTTGGCGGATTCTCCTCTTATCCTGATCTCACCCTTCACGATAATCGCAATGTCACGTAAAAACAAAAACAAAAAAATACAAAATAGCGAAGCACCTGAAAGCTGTAGGATGAGAAATCGGTTTACCCACTATCCGAAACGGGGATAATATTAGGAGTTTCCACCGCGCCCTTTTCCCTCACTCGCTGGAAACTCTCGGAAACGAACTTATGTTAATTTATTCGAAACATCGCCGCACCCGCAGAAGTTTTCATTACCACGAACCGCCCGGCGGTTTCCCAAAGCTATCACCCAAATGTTTTGCTTCCTTTTCATTCTCCTCGTACCGCAAAATCTTCTATATTCAGTTCCTTTACATTCTAAATAGAATGAAAGAACTTTTCGGCACATCCGACGAATTTGCACCTCCTCAACTCGTTTTCTACGCGACCTACGGGAGCAAAACTACTGCAGTAACAAGTTTTTCATGTACCAATACGCGCAGTAAGATACTTTATGGGGTACTTTATGACTATATCACTGTAACATGCCATAAAATTTTATATAGCACCGGCTGTTACTGGCAACAAATAATTGAGGAGTCGACGGATGCTTCAACCTACCCAACTGCAGGATAAAGTGGAATGGCCTCGGGGTAAATTGAAACAGAGGCAGAATTCATAGGATCAAAGTATGAAATTGTAAAAAATTAAAAAATTAAAAAAAAAAACAAGTTACAACTTTTACTTTGCGAGTTTTTTACAAACTTACAGACGTGTTTCTTTCAGATACACTGAGAAAAAAAAATCGTTAGACCCAACAAAACGTGCGCTTGCGGGCAGCTAAAAGAATATTCTTTTGTTCGAATGAAATATGTAATTGATTGAAGCAACAGCTGATGAATCCAAACATTATTCGATTAGAATTGCCAAATATTTTGTCCAATCGACAAAATATTCTTTTCGCTGCCCGCAAGCGCACGTTTTGTTGGTTCTAACGATTTTTTTCTCAGTGTAAAACTGCTTTGTAAATGCTATGAAAGTGACATAAGTACAACACGTTTTTTACAATGATGAGTTCACTTTTGCGATCCTTATTTATTTAACTATTAATTCACTATTATGTAACTATTTGACATTCGATCGAATATTTATTTATTGAACGTGCAAAGTTAAACATGAGTATTTCAACTTGGCTCAGATTCCAATTATCCTGGAATAATCCATTACTTTCTTTATTCATGGAATAATCATGATTTTTGCTTCCTCATAGAGGAAGCTTTGTTTTCATGAAATATTTTTTTTTTCGAGATTTTCGTGTCAGTACACTCAGAATGGGCCAAAACGTCGAGAAAAGTGATTTAGAAAAAAATGTTTGTATGTGTGTGTGTGTGTGTGTGTGTATTAGGGCTGTTAAAAAAAACATAATTTTCTTATAATCGGTTGCTCCTGAAATGCTGTATTAATTATCACAATAAAAATGTTTTCGCGAAAGCTGGCAGTTGTGCGACGATATTAAGTACTGCCGCATCAAGGCCAAAATTCATGAAAAGCGGCGATTTTTATACATTTTTTTTTTTACGAGGTGAAGCACTCATGGAGATTGTGGTTGCTTTCGATAGACTATGAAATTGTGTAAAGGCAGAAACATGTTCGATAATGTTTAGCACTGCCGCATCGACATTGAAGTTACCAAAAACAAAAAATGAAATCCTTTAAAACATTGAAATATTCGTCTGCTCATCGACTATTTCGTGCGATTTTAACTGAAAAAAAGGCTCTTGAAACGGGAGTCATGTATAATCATAATCATGATGATGATAAGCGATTTTCGAATTTTGGAAAACTGCGATATCAATGCGGCAGTACTAAATTTGATCATACAGGACTCCCGTTTCATGAGCCATTTTGTCATTTGAAAACGCGCGAAATAGTCGATGAGCAGATGAATATTTCAATGTTTTAAAGGATTTCATTTTTTATTTTGTTAACTTCAATGACGATGCGGCAGTACTAAACATTATCGAACATGGTTCTGTCTCTACACAATTTCATAGTTTATCGAAAGCAACCACATCCTACATGAGCGCTTCACCAAGTAAAAAAAAAATTTCTAAAAATCGCCGTTTTTAATGAATTTTGGCCTTGATGCGGCAGTACTTAATATCATCGCACAACTCCCAGCTTTCGCGAAAACATTTTTTTTTCTAATAATCAACACAGCATTTCAGAAGCAACCGATTATAAAGAAATTATGTTTTTTTGAACAGCCCTAATGTGTATGTTACACGATCGAAAAATGTAAACCTTTATAACTCGGGAAGGCCTTGAGATAACAAGCTGAAATTTGGACCATAGATAGAGGGATCAAGTCTCATCGTTCATACAGATTTTTGTTAAAATCCACTTCATCGTTAAATTATTACGCGTTTTATAATTTTTGAAAAATGTCTGTTTACGCGATAGCTCTTTCAATTTTCGAGATATTGATCTTAAAAGTGGTATGAATGTGAGCTTTCATACGCCGGTGATCGCTATTGAATTTGGTTAAGATCGGTTGAACCGTTAAAAATTTATGATGTTTTGAATTTTTCAAAAAATTAACATTATCGCTCTATTGTAACTTTTGCAAAACTTAAGATGGCGAGCTCAAATTTTGTATATAAATGAAGCAATATTCAGCCATTATATATGTATAATTTAGTGACGAACGGTATGAAATTTTTGATTTTATGGAATGTTGAATTATTTTAAAAAATATACGTTATCACATTCACTTTCGGAAACGCTCTAATAATCACGAAATAACGTAATAACAAAATAGAAAACGCTAAATTATTACGCGTTTTATAATTTTTTGAAAAATGTCTGTTTACGCGATAACTCTTTTAATTTTCGAGATATTGATCTTAAAAGTGGTATGAATGTGAGCTTTCATACGCCGGTGATCGCTATTGAATTTGGTTAAGATCGGTTGAACCGTTAAAATTTTATGATGTTTTGAATTTTTCAAAAAATTGACATTATCGCTCTATTGTAACTTTTGCAAAACTTAAGATAGCGAGCTCAAATTTTGTATATAAATGAAACAATATTCAGCCACTATATATGTATAATTTAGTGACGAACGGTATGAAATTTTTGATTTTATGGAATGTTGAATTATTTTTAAAAATATACGTTATCACATTCACTTTCGGAAACGCTCTAATAATCACGAAATAACGTAATAACAAAATAGAAAAAGCGAATCCACAGCATGTATATTTATCTAATTAAAACAAGAATGCAAAGTAGAACCTTGCACATTGCTTCCTCATTATTTTCCGCGTTTTACAAAGCTTCCTCTATGAGGAAGCCAAAAATTGAATAACATACTTCCTCATAGAGGTAGCTTTGTAAAACGCGAAAAACAATGATGAAGCAATGTGCAAGGTTCTACTTTGCATCCTTGTTTTCCATTAATTTTGGCTGTAACAGTTTTTTTGTTAATAGAATATTCAGAAACTGCAATCAATGTCAGATAATTTACGGTGAAAAATGAATAGAATGTATTGAAATGAAACTGAAGGGTTATGAAGCTCTGCTACCCGAGTTCTGACCTTTTATTTTCATCTCCAATATTAGTATATTCCATCAATCCAATCCACTTTGATGGTACAGACATCAACAGCGTTTTTAATCCTACTTCGTTGATTTTCTCTCGACAGAGCTTCTGTCAAATAAAACCCATGTCCTCTTCACGTAATAAAAAACGAATCCTATTTCAGTGCAGCTGTGGTTAGAGTCTCTGTGGACGAGTGTCCCACAATGGAAGAAGAAAAAGAAGAACCTGGAGAGTAAGAAAGAAGCGAAATAAAGAAGGAATCGAGGCTTGAGACTAGAACCGTAAATTTCTAGAGAACCTTCGTGTTCGGTATCGTCCAGGCTTTCTTGGTTTACTCTGGTTTCTCACGTACATATCACCAACTATAGATATATAGGACACATATATAGAAAGTTCTACCAGAAAGAAACGGTGAAAACGTTAGACGTTTCAGTGCACAAGACGACTTTAATTCTCAGCCGAGTCTCAAAAGCCGAGAATAGCGCGTTTCAAACGCCGCTTGCGGACTCTCGACGTTGAATCCCTTCTTTCTTGTTTACCCGAGGACGAGATTGAGCCTCAAGCTCAGAGAGACAGAGAGAAGAAAGAGAGAGATTGGCGATATAACGAAATAAAGTGAAACGAGAAAGGAGTGCAGCAGGCAGCAGAAGGTTTCGTGAGTTTCTGAACGCGTGCGTGTTATCTCAAGCGAAAAAAAGGGTCGCTTGATCGTGTCGTTGTGAACTCGCCTGCAGCCCTCACGTTCGCTTTATTCTGTTGCTGCTGGTGTATCACGAATCGCACGATAAAAATTGGAAAATAAAGGGTGGATTTTTAAGGATCTGGATAAAAATGGTCCACGCTACAGACGAATCAAATAGAAGCATTTTTATTTCATCAAAGATTTTTCCACTGAATCGAATCGAATAAGGGCCACGAGAGAAAATAAGCGATGGCCTTTTAGTGAAGTTGCGCTTCGGCAAATACGAATATCTGGAGGTTTTTTAATGTTCGCCCTTTGAGATACAAATTGTGGGAAGTAAATTTGACTCCCATTCCACTACATCGATGGATTTTCTCACGTATTATCGGAATTGACGACTAGTGAATTTTATGACAATAGCAAGAAAATTTTATGGATGTCGATTTTTCACATTCATTCATTTTGTTACAGAGGAAAATTAATACAGTAAAATGATTTTAGTGAACGAAATAATAATTCACACCGAGAGAAAAAGTTTCATTGATTCATGCAAATCCTTGCCAATGAAATGAAATACTTGAATTTCAATACTATCTTTGTTTTGAATGATCTCAAACTCAATGAAATGTAGTGACATTATTCGAAGAAACATTTCTTTAAACCAATGAAGCTTTTTCATTGATTTCAAAGATGTCGTCTCTGTTTCAATGAAACCTTCTTCTTACCAGCTCAAAATTTCGAAACCTATTTTTTTCTGAAGTACGCGACAGATAAAGCTCAAATTTTGTGAGTATGTAAGGAAGTACGGCAGAAATAGGCTAAGCTTCTGGCTCCTTGAAACTCGAAGCCGTTCGTTCGGAAGAACCGGAAAACAAAAAAGTGAGGTTAGGTGCGAGAGAGAGATCAATGAAAACGTTTCTTTGAACCAATGAAAACGTCTCTTTAAAACAATAAAACTGTTTCTTTATTATATGCTTACTAAGTAAATCTTTATTTACAGGCATTAAAATGTTCTCTTTGCAATTCAAAATGCACTATTTCATTGAAATCAAAGAAAAAAAAATCAATCCACCCATTTCTTTGGCGTCAATGAAATCTTTTTTCTTGGTGTAGATTTCCATTAAAAAATCAAATGATACGTTTTAGATCTTAGGACAGGAGTGGATATTAATGAACATACTGTTGCTACTGTAGCACGAATCGCACGGTAAAAATAGGAAAATAAGGGGTGGATTTTTAAGGATCTGTAAAAAAAAATGGTCCACGCTATCGACGAATGAAATAGAAGGATTTTTATTTCATGAAAGATTTTTCCACTGAATGGAATCAAATAAGGGCCACGAGAGAAAATAAATGCTGGCCTTTTAGTGAAGCTGCACTTTCGCAAATACGAATATCTAGAGGTTTGTTAATGTTGGCCCTTTGAGATAAAAATTGCAGAAGTAAATTCGACTCCTATTTTACTACAATCGATAGATTATTATGGGGTTTCACGTCTAGTGAATTTTATACCAATACCATGAAATTTTTATCAATGTCGATTTTTCACATTAATTAATTCTGTTATATAGTAAAATTAGTACAGTAAAATGATTTTAGTAAACGAAATAATAATAGATTTTCATTCAAAATTTAGATGATATGCGAGAAAAATTGCAGAAGGTAAATTCGACTCCGATTCTATTACAATCGATAGATTTTCTCACGTATTATCCGAATTCACGTCTAGTGAATTTTATGCCAATACCATGAAATTTTTATCATTGGCGATTTTTCACATAATTCATTCTATTACATAATAAAATTAATACAGTAAAATGATTTTAGTGAACGAAATAATAATAGATTTCCATTCAGGATAGGAGTGGAAAATGACATTTGGCTACTGACATCATGTTGTTGCTGCTGTAGCATGAATTACTCGGCAAAAATTGAAAAATAAGGGGTGGATTTTTAAGGATCTGTATAAAAATGGTCCACGCTACCGACGAATCAACCAGAAGGATTTTTATTTCATCAAAGATTTTTCCACTGAATGGAATCGAATAAGGGCCACGAGAGAAAATAAGAGCCGGCCTCTCAGTGATGCTGCGCTTCAGCAAACACGAATATATAGCGGTTAGTTAATGTTGGCCCTTTGAGATAAAAACTGCAGAAAGTAAATTCAATTGCAGGGTACTTGAAATTCCTCTCGGAAACAAGAGTGAAGTGGAGGTTGGAGTTCATTGACCTCGGGTTCTCTATTTAACTGTTAGTACACCACTTCAATAGTCATCGATTTGATTAAACTCCGATTCTACTACAATCGATAGATTTTCTCACGTATCAAAGGAACTCAGGTCTAGTGAATTTTATGTCAATACCATGAAATTTTTATCAACATCGATTTCTCACATTAATGCATTCTGTAACATAGTAAAATTAATACAGTAAAATGATTTTGAAAAACAAATAATAATAATTTTCATTCAAAATTCAATTTAATATGTTTTAAATCTCAGGAAAAAGTCAAAGTCGATTTCTCACATTAATGCATTCTGTAACATAGTAAAATTAATACAGCGAAATGATTTTGGTAAAACAAATAATAATAATTTTTCATTCAAAATTCAATTAAATATTCTTTAAATCTCAGGACAAGAGTCAAAGTCGATTTCTCACATTAATGCATTCTGTAATATAGAAAAATTAATACAGTAAAATCATTTTGGTAAAACAAATAATAATAATTTTTCATTCAAAATTCAATTTAATATACTTTAGATCTCAGGACAAGAATCAATAATGACATTTGACTCAGGACAAAAGTCGATAATAATATTTGACTTTGACAAATACGAATATTAACGGTTAGTTAATGTTAGCCCTTTGTTATAAAAACTGCAGGAAGTCAATTTGATTCCAGGGTACTTGAAATTCCTCTCGGAAACATGAGTGAAGTGCAGGTTGGAGTTCATTGGCTTTCACTTCAATCGTCATTCGATTCTATATTACAATCGATAGATTTGCTCACGTATTATCGGAATTCTGGTCTAATGAATTTTATGCCAATACCATGAAATTTTTATCAAAGTCGATTTCTCACATTAATGCATTCTGTAACATAGTAAAATTAATACAGTTAAATGTTTTTGGTAAAACAAATGATAATAATTTTTTATTCAAAATTCAATTTAATATTTTTTAAATTTCAGGACAAGAGTCAAAGTCGATTTCTCACATTAATGCATTCTGCAACATGGTAAAATTAATACAGTAAAATGATTTTGGTAAAACAAATAATAATAATTTTTTATTCAAAATTCAATTTAATATTTTTTAAATCTCAGGAGAAAGTCAAAGTCGATTTCTCACATTAATGCGTT
This sequence comes from Ephialtes manifestator, assembly GCA_963970395.1. NCBI lineage: Eukaryota > Metazoa > Arthropoda > Insecta > Hymenoptera > Ichneumonidae > Ephialtes > Ephialtes manifestator. Next base: position 35,624,140 of record OZ019971.1, on the reverse strand, counting down.
CTGTAACATAGTAAAATTAATACAGTAAAATGATTTTGGTAAAACAAATAATAATAATTTTTTATTCAAAATTCAATTTAATATTTTTTTAAATCTCAGAAGAAAGTCAAAATCGATTTCTCACATTAATGCATTCTGTAACATAGTAAAATTAATACAGTAAAATGATTTTGGTAAAACAAATAATAATAATTTTTCATTCAAAATTCAATTTAATATTTTTTTAAATCTCAGGAAAAAGTCAAAGTCGATTTCTCACATTAATGCATTCTGTAATATAGTAAAATTAATACAACAAAATGATTTTGGTAAAACAAATAATAATAATTTTTCATTTAAAATTCAAATTTTACGCTTTAGATCTCAGAACCAGAGTGGATAATAACATTTGGCTAACGACACGAGAATATTTACTCCAGGAGGGCAGAGAAATGGAAATTAGCATTGATCGGACGTATTTATTTTCAAACATATAAATATGCAAATTGGCCGTATCGATTGGATAAAAAGAAAATACGAAAAAAAGCTACACCGCGGATTACTTACTGCCTCCCTGGATCGACTCGAACGAACCAACCCCGAGGCGATAGCTCAGCTCAGCACTCAACGAAACTTTGAAAATCCCGTCGTGGTAACGGGTCCATGAAATATTAAGTACCTCTACGTGAATAAACTTTTGACTCCTATATACTATACACAGTCAGTCACGTAGCTCTCGTTCATGTACAAAAGTCCTTTTCTCGGTGATATAAAAATATAAACTCGTTAATATACATTCAGAAAAAGGCTTTGGTTAAAAATGCCAAAAACTTGGTTAAAAAGGTTGTCAAGAAAACTTATTAGGCACAACAAATTTATTGATCAACACAATTTTATTATTATAATTAATCGCTAATTTTTCTCGATGTCTTAAACAATTAAGGGGAGGAAGTCAGGTCAGAAAAATTAAATTTGAAAATTCAATATCATCCAAATTCTCTTGCATATATAAATGACCAATGAACTATATTGTTGGTACTCGTTGAAAGGATTTTTGACTGGTGTCTGACTTGCGTATGTCTTTCCATATTATCTTAAGCAAAGTTCTTAGGTTTTTCACTCTGCGCATGATTCAGACCAAACTGCTAGGCAGATTGGACTAGTTCATGTCTCATTTCCTTCTTCATGAAAAGATACATCGGCTAAGCGGAGCAAACTATCTTTTTTTCATTCTGAAAGTAAAATTAATCACTGATTTAGAAAATAACAGAACATTTATTTAGTAATAATTATGTCACTTAAAAAATATTACCTTTTATTATAATTTGCTCCACTTAACCGGTGTATCTTTTCATGAAGAAGAAAACAAGACGTCAAGTAGTCCAATCTGCCTAGCAGTTTGGTCTGAATCACTCGTTGATATACATTCAGAAAAAGGCTTTGGTTAAAAATGCCAAGAACTTAGTTAAAAAGATTGCCGAGTAAACTTGTCAGGCACAATAAATTTATTGATCAACATAATTTCATTATTATAATTAATCGCTAATCTTTCTCGATGTCTTAAACAATTAAGGGGAGGGAGTCAGGTAAACAAAATTAAATTTGAAAATTCAATATCATCCAAATTCTCTTGCATATATAAATGAACAATGAACTATATTATTGGTACTCGTTGAAAGGATTTTTGACTGGGGTCTGACTTGCGTATATCTTCCCATATTATCTTAAGCAAAGTTCTTAGGTTTTCCACTCTGCGCATGATTCAGACCAAACAGCTAGGCAGATTGGACTAGTTCATGTCTCATTTCCTTCTTCATGAAAAGATACATCGGCTAAGCGGACCAAACTATTTTTTTTTCATTCTGAAAGTAAAATTAATCACTGATTTAGATAATAACATAACATTTATTTAGTAATAATTATGTCACTTAAAAAATATTACCTATTATTATCTTTTGCTCCACTTAACCGGTGTATCTTTTCATGAAGAAGAAAATGAGACGTCAACTAGTCCAATCTGCCTAGCAGTTTGGTCTGAATCACTCGTTGATATACATTCAGAAAAAGGCTTTGGCTAAAAATGCCAAAAACTTAGTTAAAAAGATTGCCAAGTAAACTTGTTAGGCACAATAAATTTATTGATCAACATAATTTTATTATTATAATTAATCGCTAATCTTTCTCGATGTCTTAAACAATTAAGGGGAGGGAGTCAGGTAAACAAAATTAAATTTGAAAATTCAATATCATCCAAATTCTCTTGCATATATAAATGAACAATGAACTATATTATTGGTACTCGTTGAAAGGATTTTTGACTGGCGTCTGACGTGCGTATGTCTTTCCATATTATCTTAAGCAAAGTTCTTAGGTTTTCCACTCTGCGCATGATTCAGACCAAACTGCTGGGCAGATTGGACTAGTTGATGTCTCATTTCCTTCTTCATGAAAAGATACATCGGCTAAGCGGAGCAAACTATCTTTTTTTCATTCTGAAAGTAAAATTAATCACTGATTTAGAAAATAACAGAACATTTAGTTAGTAATAATTATGTCACTTAAAAAATATTACCTTTAATTATCATTTGCTCCACTTAACCGGTGTATCTTTTCATGAAGAAGAAAACAAGACGTCAAGTAGTCCAATCTGCCTAGCAGTTTGGTCTGAATCACTCGTGATATACATTCAGAAAAAGGCTTTGGTTAAAAATGCCAAAAACTTTGTTAAAAAGGTTGTCAAGACAACTTATTAGGCACAACAAATTTATTGATCAACATAATTTTTTTATTATAATTAATCGCTAATCTTTCTCGACGTTTTAAACAATTAAGGGGAGGGAGTCAGGTCAAAAAAATTAAATTTGAAAATTCAATATCATCCAAATTCTCTTGCATATATAAATGACCAATGAACTATATTGTTGGTACTCGTTGAAAGGATTTTTGACTGGTGTCTGACTTGCGTATGTCTTTCCATATTATCTTAAGCAAAGTTCTTAGGTTTTTCACTCTGCGCATGATTCAGTCCAAACTGCTAGGCAGATTGGACTAGTTCATGTCTCATTTCCTTCTTCATGAAAAGATACATCGGCTAAGCGGACCAAACTATTTTTTTTTCATTCTGAAAGTAAAATTAATCACTGATTTAGAAAATAACAGAACATTTATTTAGTAATAATTATGTCACTTAAAAAATATTACCTTTTATTATAATTTGCTCCACTTAACCGGTGTATCTTTTCATGAAGAAGAAAACAAGACGTCAAGTAGTCCAATCTGCCTAGCAGTTTGGTCTGAATCACTCGTTGATATACATTCAGAAAAAGGCTTTGGCTAAAAATGCCAAAAACTTAGTTAAAAAGATTGCCAAGTAAACTTGTTAGGCACAATAAATTTATTGATCAACATAATTTTATTATTATAATTAATCGCTAATCTTTCTCGATGTCTTAAACAATTAAGGGGAGGAAGTCAGGTCAGAAAAATTAAATTTGAAAATTCAATATCATCCAAATTCTCTTGCACATATAAATGACCAATGAACTATATTGTTGGTACTCGTTGAAAGGATTTTTGAGTGGCGTCTGACTTGCGTATGTCTTTCCATATTATCTTAAGCAAAGTTCTTAGGTTTTTCACTCTGCGCATGATTCAGACCAAACTGCTAGGCAGATTGGACTAGTTGATATCTCATTTCCTTCTTCATGAAAAGATACATCGGCTAGGCGGACCAAACTATTTTTTTTTCATTCTGAAAGTAAAATTAATCACTGATTTAGAAAATAACATAACATTTATTTAGTAATAATTATGTCACTTAAAAAATATTACCTATTATTATCTTTTGCTCCACTTAACCGGTGTATCTTTTCATGAAGAAGAAAATGAGACGTCAACTAGTCCAATCTGCCTAGCAGTTTGGTCTGAATCACTCGTGATATACATTCAGAAAAAGGCTTTGGCTAAAAATGCCAAAAACTTAGTTAAAAAGATTGCCAAGTAAACTTGTTAGGCACAATAAATTTATTGATCAACATAATTTTATTATTATAATTAATCGCTAATCTTTCTCGATGTCTTAAACAATTAAGGGGAGGGAGTCAGGTAAACAAAATTAAATTTGAAAATTCAATATCATCCAAATTCTCTTGCATATATAAATGAACAATGAACTATATTATTGGTACTCGTTGAAAGGATTTTTGACTGGCGTCTGACTTGCGTATGTCTTTCAATATTATCTTAAGCAAAGTTCTTAGGTTTTCCACTCTGCGCATGATTCAGACCAAACGGCTAGGCAGATTGGACTAGATGATATCTCATTTTCTTCTTCATGAAAAGATACACCGGTTAAGTGGAGCAAATGATAATAAAAGGTAATATTTTTTAAGTGACATAATTATTACTAAATAAATGTTATGTTCTTTTCTAAATCAGTGATTAATTTTACTTTCAGAATGAAAAAAAAATAGTTTGCTCCACTTAGCCGGTGTATCTTTTCATGAAGAAGAAAACGAGACGTCAACTAATCCAATCTGCCTAGCAGTTTGGTCTGAATCATGCGTAGAGTGGAAAACCTAAGAACTTTGCTTAAGACAATATTGAAAGATATACGCAAGTCAGACGCCAGTCAAAAATCCTTTCATGGAGTACCAACAATATAGTTCATTGGTCATTTATATATGCAAGAGAATTTGGATGATATTGAATTTTCAAATTTAATTTTTTTTGCCTGTCTCCCTCACCTTAAAGTGTCCTACCGTGAAATTCTTAAAAGCAATTTTTCTTTTAACGAAAATAAAACTTCCTTTATTAGAAAGCAAAGAGTCCGTTGCATGACGATAAAAAAAATGCAGTTGAAAGAATTACACGCGTATTAAGCAAATTAGTGGCATACCTCGACATCCATTTTACTGAGGCACTGCGGGAATAAAGAAATTTTGAATCACCCACTCGAAAGTTCCTTCTGTTTCAGGGAATAGGAAAACGTGTCCAACGACACATACCACAGAGCAGGGAAAGGAATTATGAATCCTCTCCCCAGAACTGTGGGCTGGTTCCAACAGCAATCTGGGTAATGAGGCGTTTTCATTATAATTTTGTGAGCACGGTAAAACGAAAGTATGTTCGTGGGCCCGCGGTAAAACTTTAGAAATTTATGGACGACGCGAGATAAGACCGTCGACCCAGGAGTCTGTTGAGAAATTTTGCAACTTCTATTGATGCAATTTGCCTGGAGAATGATAAGAGAGATATAATGCTGAGAAAAATTCACGGCACTTATAATTTATTGTCCGCAAAAGAAATGGATTATTTTTAATACTTTGTGTTCTGGTTCCTCTTAGAGGAAGTTGAAATAAAATGTTTCCGGATATTACAGAAATCCAACTGAAACCTCGTAAATCTGCTTTTGGTTGATGTATTTTTTCTTTTTGTGCTCAGATCCTTAGGGGATTTAATATTCCAGGATCTGTAATCAAAATCTGAATCTAAATCTAAGTCTAAATCCGATTAAGCAAGGTGTAAATCTGGCTAAGGTCCGATGAGCATGATTAGGCTTACCTGAACTATACTTATAAAAGAAATTAATTATTTTTAATAACTTGCATTCTGATTCCTCGTAGAGGAAGCTGGAAAAAAAAATTTCCAGATATTACTCAAATCCAACTGAAATCTCGTAAATCTGTTTCTTGTTAATGTATTTTTTCTTTTTGTGCTCAGATCCTTAGGGGATTTAATATCCCAGGATCTGTAATCAAAATTTAAATCTAAATCTAAGTCTAAATCCTATTAAGCAAGGTCTAAATCTGGCTGAGGTCCGATGAGCATGATTAGGCTTACCTGAACTATACTTATAAAAGAAATTAATTATTTTTAATACCTTGCGTTCTGGTTCTTCGTAGAGGAAGCTGGAAAAAAAAATTTCCAGATATTACTCAAATCCAACTGAAATCTCGTAAATCTGTTTCTTGTTAATGTATTTTTTCTTTTTGTGCTCAGATCCTTAGGGGATTTAATATCCCAGGATCTGTAATCAAAATTTAAATCTAAATCTAAGTCTAAATCCTATTAAGCAAGGTCTAAATCTGGCTGAGGTCCGATGAGCATGATTAGGCTTACCTGAACTATACTTATAAAAGAAACGAATTATTTTTAATACCTTGTGTTCTGATTCCTCGTAGAGGAAGCTGGAAAAAATAATTTCCAGATATTACTCAAATCCAACTGAAACCTCGTAAATCTGCTTTTGGTTAATGTATTTTTTCTTTTTGTGCTTAGATCCTTAGGGGATTTAATATCCCAGGATCTGTAATCAAAATTTAAATCTAAATCTAAGTCTAAATCCTATTAAGCAAGGTCTAAATCTGACTGAGATCCGGTGAGCATGATTAGGCTTACCTGAACTATACTTATAAAATAAATTAATTATTTTTAATACCTTGTGTTCTGATTCCTCGTAGAGGAAGCTGGAAAAAATAATTTCCAGATATTACTCAAATCCAACTGAAACCTCGTAAATCTGCTTTTGGTTAATGTATTTTTTCTTTTTGTGCTTAGATCCTTAGGGGATTTAATATCCCAGGATCTGTAATCAAAATTTAAATCTAAATCTAAGTCTAAATCCTATTAAGCAAGTTCTAAATCTGACTGAGGTTCGGTGAGCATGATTAGGCTTACCTGAACTATACTTATAAAAGAAACGAATTATTTTTAATACCTTGTGTTCTGATTCCTCGTAGAGGAAGCTGGAAAAAATAATTTCCAGATATTACTCAAATCCAACTGAAACCTCGTAAATCTGCTTTTGGTTAATGTATTTTTTCTTTTTGTGCTTAGATCCTTAAGGGATTTAATATCCCAGGATCTGTAATCAAAATTTAAATCTAAATCTAAGTCTAAATCCTATTAAGCAAGGTCTAAATCTAGCTGAGGTCCGATGAGCATGATTAGGCTTACCTGAACTATACTTATAAAAGAAATGAATTATTTTTAATACCTTGTGTTCTGATTCCTCGTAGAGGAAGCTGGAAAAAATAATTTCCAGATATTACTCAAATCCAACTGAAACCTCGTAAATCTGCTTTTGGTTAATGTATTTTTTCTTTTTGTGCTCAGATTCTTAGGGGATTTAATATCCCAGGATCTGTAATCAAAATCTAAATCTAAATCTAAGTCTAAATCCTATTAAGCAAGGTCTAAATCTGAATGAGATCCGGTGAGCATGATTAGGCTTACCTGAACTATACTTATAAAAGAAATGAATTATTTGTAATACCTTGCGTTTTGGTTCCTTGTAGAAGAAGTTGGAAAAAAAATTCCAGATATTACTCAAATCCAACTGAAACCTCGTAAATGTGCTTTTGGTTAATGTATTTTTTCTTCTTGTGCTCAGATCCTTAGGGGATTTGATATCCCAGGATCTCTAATAAAAATCTAAATCTAAGTCTAAATTCTGTCAGGCGTACCAGAACTATACTTATAAAATAAATGGATTATTTTTAATACCTTGTGTTCTGGTTCCTCGTAGAGGAAGCTGAAAAAAAAATGTTTTCGGATATTACTCGAATCCAACTGAAACTATGTAAATTTGCTTTTTGTTAATATATTTTTTCTTTTTGTACTTAGATCCTTGATATTTTATGTATTCTGTATATAATTTTTTAACTTGGGTTAAAAGTGATTTGCAGTCATAATTCAGCTAATATACATTTTTGCTGGAAAAAATTCTACTTTGGAGGCTCCTTTATTTTTATTTTGACATTAATTTCCTTTCAATTTTCTGGTCGATTAAAAAAAATGTATATTTATTAGATTTTATACAGGAAAGAGATGGAAAATCGTGATAAAATTCTATCTGTGTTATAATCGAGAGTACGAAATGCTTGATGAGGCCAGTTTGCATTTGTACATACAAACAGACATTTCACTCTCGAGATTATAGCTCAACGAGGATACTGCCCGATGACTTTTGTCGAGTGGGAATTTTACGCTCGTGAGGGATAATCGCCTCGAGCACCATCGAATCACCAATTGTAAACGCAAGCGACAACGACAAGGGAGAACGATTCAAAAACAACGTGGTTCGCGTTCGAAACTGACACGATTAGGTAAAATCCCTGTGCTTGTACCCTGTGCGAGCCGACTAGTTGAAGAGCCATACAACATATACACGATACGTGTAAATCGACACGAGGATTAGGTTACCGCGCTGGTTTACACAATTGGTCGATGCAGTCCACAAGCAATTTGGAAATCGATGGGATGAATGTCCCTTTCCGGTCATGTAGCCAAAATTACCTTTACTTTTTACTCCCGACTGACCGCAGGGCAAAAAGACTGGACTATGCTTTTCACTAACATGGCACGAATATGCCTATTTTTTTTAGTTTGCTTCTTTCGCCAACCTTCATTCTAATATTGATTATTTTTCATTTTTGCATTTGCTTCTTCACTTCAAATGTTTGTCTACCGTGTATGTGTTTAAGATACAGATAATATCAGTATTTTTTTTGTTCATATTGGTCAATGATATTCCATCGCACCTTGCAATTGAATCTTGCCCGTTTATGAAATAAATTACTAAACTAATAAACTAATAAACTAATAAACTAATAAACTAATAAACTAATAAACTGATAAACTGATAAACTGATAAACTGATAAACTAATAAACTAATAAACTGATAAACTGATAAATTAATATCCATTAGTCCAATGTTCTCTAAAACAGTTAAACTTAACAGAATTTGGTACACAATTTTTGTGTTTTTTTTTCATAGATTGTATGTATTAGGTGCGATTTCCGAAAGATATAAGCATTTAAACAAAGAGTCTGTTTGCCTGTTTGAATATATCGAAATGTCACAAAATAGCCGCCATTATTGCGTATTCTTTAACTCACTTCACAGTGCTTATGGTGAAGTATTAGAATACTTTTGAAAACGATAAGATAAAAATGAATTTATAAAAATTAGAAAATTCCAGACTGAAAAAAAGTAGTGTAATTAATAAACAATTATATGTAATAAATACAAACATAGATACTACTACGTGTAATTCATTACAACTAAGTTTGAAATGCAATTTAAAAGTACAATTTAACGATTGAAATGAAATAACCTCGGCGCCTCTTTATTTGCATACAAAATCTTGACCTACAAAAGGACACCGCAAATTCCGAAAAGCAAATAAAATCCAACGGCGAGTAAAACAAAGTAATTTCAATGCATAGAAAACCGTAGAGACTTTGGTGAAGTACGGGCAAATTGTAGAGTATGTCGGTACTGCCTTATCTATTTCAGAATATGGTGCACTGGACCTGAATCTTAAAATATGCAAACGAAATGCAAATGAAAAGGTACGAAGGTTCTGCCTCCCTGTCTGCCAGCGAATTGACAAAACATTGAGTCTCTTCTGCCTTTTTTGATGCAGAGTGCCATATACAAATTTTCTGGACTCCATCATTAAACCTTATTGAAGGACTTCATCAACAAAACCTTTCTGCTTGTAAACATAATTTTTTTTAAATCAAAGGAGTCCTCTTTACAATCTTAAGTAGAAATTTGGAGCGTTACATCAGGCGTCAATCTGGTGCTGCTAAGGCCCTATCAGGCCCTTCACATCGCCCAGTCAGGGCCTGATTTGTGCCCGATGTAACGCTAAAATTTCTGTTCGGGCCGTTAATGAACATGTAGGAACAATATTTTTCAACTTTATATCCCATTCATTTATTGGAAATATCTCGTGGAATGAAAAAAAAACCTTGATTTCTGTAGGCATCATTTTTTTTAATCATTGGAGCTCTGCTCAACACCGTTAATCAACATGTAGAAACAATATCTTTCAACTTCATATCCCATTCATTCATTGCCTCGAAAATATATAATGGAAATATCTCGTAGAATCAACAAAATCTTGATTCTTATAGGCATCTTTTTTTTGAATCAGTGGAGCCCTGTTCAACATCGTTAATCAACATGTAGGAATAATATCTTTCAACTTCATATCACAATCATTTATTGACCCGAGAATATATAATAGAAATATCTCGTGGAATCAACAAAACCTTGATGTTTGAAAACATAATTCTTTTTAATCAATGGAGTCCTGCTCAACACCGTTAATCAACATGCAGGAACTATATCTTAATAACTATAATATAAATATCTCGTGGAATCAACAAAACCTTGATTCTTGAAGGCATCATTTAAAAAAAAATATCATTGGAGCCTTGTTCAACACCGTTGATCAATATGTAGGAACAATATCTTTCAACTTCATATCCCATTAATTCATTAACCCGAGAACATACCATGGAAATATCTCGTGAAATCAACAAAACCTTGATTCTTGTAGACATCATTTCTTTTAAATCAGTGGAGCCCTTTTCAACATTGTTAATCAACATGTAGGAACAATATCATTCAACTTCATATCCCATTAATTCATTAACCCGAGAATATATGATGAAAATATCTCGTGGAATCAACAAAATCTTCATTCTTGTAGACATCATTTCTTTTAAATCAGTGGAGCCCTGTTCAACATTGTTAATCAACATATAGGAGCAATATCTTTCAACTTCATATCCCATTAATTCATTAACTCGAGAATATACCATGGAAATATCTCGTGAAATCAACAAAACCTTGATTCTTGTAGACATCATTTCTTTTAAATCAGTGGAGCGCTTTTCAAGATTGTTAATCAACATGTAGGAACAATATCTTTCAACTTCTTATCCCATTAATTCATTAACCCGAGAATATATGATGAAAATATCTCGTGGAATCAACAAAATCTTCATTCTTGTAGGCTTAATTTTGTATTAAATCAGCGTAACCCTGTTCAACACCATTAATCAACATGTAGGAATAATATCTTTCAACTTCATATCCCATCATTTCATTAACCCGAGAATATACCATGGAAATATCTCGTGGAACCAACAAAACCTTAATACTTGAAGGCTTAATTTTGTATTAAATCAGTGGAGTCCTGCTCAACCCGGTTAATCAACATGTAGGAACAATATCTTCCAACTTCATATCCCATTAATTAATTAACCCGAGATAATACCATGGAAATATCTCGTGGAATGAGAGAATTATGAGAAGCCAGTAACGATCCGCTTCGTGGATGTGACGTGTCTGTGCAACAATTCTCCCATTCCTCTTCTAAAAACGACGGTACCCGCACCAAGATCTTCAGTCACCACTGGCAGTCTCCACTAAGCGTCGTAATTGGAACTCATCTGTCTCTCGTGTGTTCTCCCGTTTCCTCTTTCTCTTCTTGCTTCCGAGACCTTTCGACCTCCTTATCTCAATTCCCTTCCTTTACTCGGTGGCTCCTTTTCTGCGGCAGTGACTATTCACATCCCTTATCCTGTGATACAGCGCGACACAAACGTGCATCATGGTATTACGCTGTGATCTTTACATAAGTATGATCGAATCTATCCGCCGTCGCCGCTCCAGCTCTCCAAGTTTCTCGTTGTAGCTTCGTTGGTGTGCACCGCAACATCATTCTCCACTTTCAACGAGATATATCCTGGTGCAGCTTCCGCAAGCGGCTTTTACGACGTTCCACGTCAAGCCTTATACTCAACTCGTTGTTTTCCACCTCTTTTTATTGTTACGCTCGCGGATTTTCTCCGCTGTAGTCTCCTCCTCGAATGACCAGGCGGATGGCACTTTTACGCGACGTTGTTTCTCGCAATCGTCGGCTAAACGTGTACAATGTCGGGTTATTTCCCTTACGAATTTTACAGAGAATTTGCGAGGGCGTGAACTGTGCTAGAATCGCGGGGAAGGTATTTCTAATTTCTCTTCCAAGAATGGGTAATGTTTAAATAAAATTGCACTCCAAATAGTTTGGAGTCTTAATAATAGGGAATAATTGTAATTAAAAAGCATCGTATTAAACAGTTTGTAAGATTAATTTTTTTAACCAGCTTTGTTATTAAAAAAGTAAATAATTATTATTATATTATTTCACTCTAGGAGATAGTATTTATAATTTCTCTTCCGAGGATGAGTAATATTTAAATAAAATTGCACCCGAAATACTTTGGAGTTTAAACAATAAAAATTAATTATATTTAGAGAGCATAATAATAAATATTTCGTAAGATTAATTTTCTTAAGCAATTTTGTTATTAAAAAAGTAAATAATAATTATTTCACCCTAGGAGATGGTATTTCTAATTTCTCTTCCAAAGATGCGTAATATTTAAATAAAATTGCACTCGAAATATGTTGGAGTTTAAACAATAAAAATTAATTTTCTTTAAAGAGCATAATAATAAATATTTCGTAGGATTAATTTTCTTAAGCAACTTTGTTATTAAAAAAGTAAATAATTATTATTTCACCCTAGAAGATGGAATTTTTAATTTCTCTTCCAATGATGGGTAATATTTAAATAAAATTGCACTCGAAATATTTTGGAGTTTAAACAATAAAAATTAATTATCTTTAGAGAGCATAATAATAAATATTTCGTAAGATTAATTTTCTTAAGCAACTTCGTTATTAAAAAAGTAAATAATTATTATTTCACCCTAGGAAATAGTATTTATAATTTCTATTCCAAAGATGCGTAATATTTAAATAAAATTGCACCTGAAATATTTTGGAGTTTAAACAATAAAAATTAATTATCTTTAGAGAGCATAATAATAAATATTTCGTAAGATTAATTTTCTTAAGCAACTTCGTTATTAAAAAAGTAAATAATTATTATTTCACCCTAGGAAATAGTATTTATAATTTCTATTCCAAAGATGCGTAATATTTAAATAAAATTGCACTCGAAATATTTTGGAGTTTAAAAAATAAAAATTAATTATCTTTAAAGAGCATAATAGTAAATATTTTGTAAGATTAATTTTATTAAGCAACTTTGTTATTAAAAAAGTAAATGATAATTATTTCATCCTAGAAAATGATGAACTGTTATTGGAATCAAAAAGCATTTTGAATGCATTTTTATTATTCCTATCCTATTCAGTGCCGATAAACGTTTTAATACGTTAAAAAATTATAGGAACAAATGCACGATTGCTAGTTTTCTTGTTTCCTTGCGCTGCAAAAAAAGGTATACAAAAAATTAAAAGTTGCATGCAAGTTATCGGCGGGATAAAAGACGAGCGAGCCGCGAACCCCCCGTCGAAATCCAGCGGATAATAAACGGAGAGAAATTTCCCTTTTAGCGCTCACGCAGTGCATTGTGGAGTCTTTTCTTGCACCGGATTCCTCGCTATAGTTAAATTTCACCCTTAGTTCAATCTTTTTTTTCTTCGCTCTTTCTTTCTCGGTGATTTCACTTGCCAGTAGAGACAATTAGCGCGCGCTCGATATTTTCATACAGCTTCTGTCGTTCTTGGTCTTTTTGTTTTCTTCCTTCACTCTTTGTTTATTGCCGTTCCACGCTCAAGACCCGTGAACAGTCGCTGAGAACGAACTGCCGTTTCGCCACCGCGATAAGGTCTATTATTCCGGCAAATTGGATATTATCTCACTATATTATAAAAATATCTTGCTACCACCGCTGTGTAGAATATATGAGGCATTTCATGTCAAAACAGCCCTCCAGGCTCGATTCTTTTCTAAGTCCCTCGTGGCCCCCAAGCCCGAATTTTGTGTATGAGAGTCGAGGATTACACAGAATTCTCGGATTACCTAGAATTCTCGGATTACCTAGAATTCTCGGATTACCTAGAATTCTCGGATTACCTAGAATTTCCGAATTACCCAGAAGTCCAGAATCACCCAGAATTCCAGAATTACCCAGAATTTCAGAATCACCCAGAATTCCAGAATTGCTCAGAATTTCAGAATTACCTAGAATTCCAGAATTACCCAGAATTCCAGAATTACCCAGAATTCGAGAATTACCCAGAATTCCAGAATTACCCAGAATTCGAGAATTACCCAGAATTCGGGAATTACCCAGAATTCCAGAATTACCCAGAATTCCAGAATTACCCAGAATTCCAGAATTACCCAGAATTCCAGAATTACCCAGAATTCCAGAATTACCCAGAATTCCAGAATTACCCAGAATTCCAGAATTACCCAGAATTCCAGAATTACCCAGAATTCCAGAATTACCCAGAATTCCAGAATTACCCAGAATTCCAGAATTACCCAGAATTCCAGAATTACCCAGAATTCCAGAATAACCCAGAATTCCAGAATTACCCAGAATTCCAGAATTACCCAGAATTCCAGAATTACCCAGAATTCCAGAATTACCCAGAATTCCAGAATTACCCAGAATTACCCAGAATTACCCAGAATTACCCAGAATTACCCAGAATTACCCAGAATTCCAGAATTACCCAGAATTACCCAGAATTCCAGAATTACCCAGAATTGCAGAACTACTCAGAATGACCCAGATTTCCAGAACTACTCAGAATCCCCGAATTTCCCAAAATTTCCGGATTATCCAGAATTCCAAGATTACCCAGTTTATCCAAAATTCCCAGGTTACCCAGAATTCCCGAATTACCCAGAATTCCCGGATTACCCAGAATCCCCGGATTACCCAGAAGTCCCGGATTTCCCAGAATTCCCGGATTTCCCACAATTCCCGGATTTCCCAGAATTGCCGAATTACCCAGAATTCCCGGATTACCCAGAATTCCCGAATTACCCAGAATTCCCGAATTACCCAGAATTCCCGGATTACCCAGAATTCCCGGATTTCCCAGATTTTTTTTTACAGTTTTGGATTTTTGTTCCGAGTTCTAAAGCCATACCTTCAGAATCTATAATTTACGATAACTCTTGATCCTAGTCGAGAGTAAATCTTTCAATGAATGACAATTTTATTCGAAACGTATTTTTTGTTGCTCACTACTTTTAACGCTTCGCATTATGATCTGCATACAACAATTCATAAAAACAAAGCATTCAGAACCATCGAAACCGAATGTATTATTCCAAATCATAAATACGGTTTCATAGATAGAGGGTATCATAGCTATACCAGTCAACATGTGACAGTCTTCATAAATATACGTTTTTATTATCCTTCACGCCTTTGACACTTTGCACTTTGGTCTGTATACATCCATCCACAAGACTATCCATTACCCCATAGGAACCATAGACTGGAGGATAGTACTATAGTATATGGCCTTCCCAACCATTAAGCCTTCTCTAAGCTTCTCATATATCCCCCTCTTCAGCTCGTCACCGCGAGACCGACAGATAAATAGGGTCGATAAATAGTTACGTGTATGCAAATACACAGACACGGGATGAATGAAGAGCGAGCATGACCTGCGTTACTATAGAGTAGCGAAAAGCACAGAAACCTGAAGAGACGACGTAAATCTGGACATACACAAGCGCAACAAACCATCAGCTTGATGGGCTTTCTAATGGAGGAGAACGAGAGGACAAACATCTCCTGTCACTCTACAACTCGTCATGTGTTTGGTATATTATTTCCTCCCTAGCAATCACGATAACTTTCATTTTTACCTAAAAACAACTGTCAAAGTGACCATAAAAATAAAGCTTATTGAGTGTTACGTTGTTGTGTTTTTGCAAAAAAAACTTTTGACGCTGCACGGAGGGAAATAATTGGTTGTTCCAACCATTGGCGTGGTTAAATACGCTTCAAACGACTAAGTAAGTTGGCTAGTTTAACCAATTTTTTTGTTAGAACGACAAACTAGTTGATTGTGATACCCAATTAATTTGCTCGGCCATCAAACTGGTTTATCGCTCCAACTAACTGATTTGCTTCTGTAACCAACTAGTTTATTGTCCCAACTAATTTTGTTGCTTGGAGCCTATTCAATCAATTATTCTTTTTCCGTTTAAGGTTATTTTGACGGTAAAAGTTGATAGTTCCAGCGACGAAAAAGTAACTATCAGATTCTTTTGGTTTTGTTATTTCGACGGTCATTTTGACCATTTCCGAAAGTTTCTACTGTTCAAAAAACAAGTTCTGTTGGCAATTATTTTTATGGGCTGTACACCTGTGATGTCCACGCACGTACATCAACCCGGTCGATATAGTAGACGCTATAGAAAACAAACTGTGAACTGGAACAGCCAAACTTCTTGGTCTTTTCTTCCTGAAGAGCCACAGAGTAACGTTCGCTTCTGAATACGTTGGAATTGTTGGTCGGAATTTCAACGCTGTGCGGAACAATCGTCTCTCGTGCTTGCCGAGCTTCTGTTCTCATAATCGCGGACGAGACATCCCTTGTGCACAAGTGCAGAGCACTCTGCGCTTGTGTATCTCCTCATCTCTAAAATCCGTCCCATTCTGTTCTCTATCCTGCCACGTGAAAGACAGACAAAGAACAGCCGAGCGAGTATTACGAATATGGTCGTTCCCTCTGTTCGAGTATTTTCCTCGCGTATCATCACCGAGAGGCTAATTTGCCTCCCAACTCCTTGCTGAACCATCGCTGATAACGAAGAAATACCAGACAGATAGCCGAGAAAGGAGTCCGAATATTTTCCGTTCGTTGCATCGCGCTGTTCTGATAATTTGCTGGAAATCGTACGGTCTGATCTCCACGAGTATCAGCGACTACGATATTCTGCAGCATAACAGAGACAAGGAGTGGATTTTCCTAAGTCCTTCGAGTGTTATCAGCGAACAACTAGCACTCAACGATTTACGTATACAAAAGGATTAATGTAATCCATCCACTCGAGCACTAGCTCGTTATATTTTCTTCACTAATGAGTGAAATTCGAGGGCGCTTTGGAGGAGAACTCTGAGCTCCGGAGGAAGATTGGACTCGGTGGAAATATTCCATTTACGTTTTGGAGCCGGGGATATATCTCTCCAACGAATTTCACGACTCTCCCGAGAGTTCGTAGTAATTTGGGATTTCTGGGTAATTTGGGAATGCTGGGTAATTTGAGAATTCTGGGTTATTTGGGAATTCTGGGTAATTTGGGAATTCTGGATAATTTGAGAATTCTGGGTAATTTAGGAATTCTGGGTAATTTGGGAATTCTGGGTGATTTGGAATTCTGTGTAATTTGGGAATTCCGGGTAATTTGGGAATTCTGGGTAATGTGGGAATTCTGGGTAATTCGAGAATTCTGGGTAATTCGGGAATTCTGGGTAACTCGGGAATTCTGGGTAATTTGGGAATTCTGGATAATTTGGAAATTCTGGGTAATCCGAGAATTCTGGATAATCCAGGAATTCTGGGTAATTTGGGAATTCTGGATAATTTGAGAATTCTGGGTAATTTAGGAATTCTGGGTAATTTGGGAATTCTGGGTAATTTGGGAATTCCGGGTAATTTGAGAATTCTGGGTAATGTGGGAATTCTGGGTAATTCGGGAATTCTGGGTAACTCGGGAATTCTGGGTAATTTGGGAATCCTGAATAATTTGGGAATTTTGGATAATTTGGGAATTCTGAGTAATCCAGGAATTCTGGGTAATTCGGGAATTCTGGGTAATCCGGGAATTCTGAGTAATCCGATAATTTTTAGTAATACGGAAATTCTGGGTAATCCGAAAATTCTGGGTTATACGATAATTCTGGGTACGTCGGAAATTCTGGGTACGTCGGAAATTCTGGGTAAGTCGGGAATTTTGGGTAAGTCGGGAATTCTGGGTAATCCAGAAATTCTGGGTAATCCGGAAATTCTGGGTAATTCAGGAATTCTGGGTAATCCGAAAATTCTGGGTAATTCGACAATTCAAGATAAGGAGTGAATTTTCCTAAATCCTTCGAGTGTTATCGGCAAGTGACTAGCACGTGACGATTCACATATACAAAAGGATTTTAATGTAATCCATCCACTCGAGCACTAGCTCGTTACATTTTCTTACCAATGAGTAAAATTCGAATACGCATTAGAGAAGAACATTGAGCTCCGGAGGAAGATAGAACTCGGCGAAAATATTCCATTTACTGTGGTATATATCTCTCCAACGAAATTCACGACTCTCCCGAGAGTTCGTGCCATGTATAATGTAGGATAGGTGGAGTTTTACGATATTTCGACCACTCAGGAACTTCAGGGCTGGCAGGAAATCAACGAAGCTTCGAGTATCCATACTGTACGTATAGAAGTATACGTGGACACTGGAAAAGCAAGAAAGAAAGCGTGACAGAGAGACAGTCCACCGAGACTCGGGTTTCAGAATGTTAGAAGCCGGAACAGTGTGTGGTACACCGTGTGTTGGGCTCAAACACTGTATATAGTAAGTAAAGTTATATGGAACACGGTAGACCTATGATGGAGTTTCGTCTTTCACCGCAAAACCGAGACGACACCACACGGGAGGAAGTAAACCCTGTATTTACTGGACTGTGCGCGCACATATCGTCAACCATCCTTACATGCACACTCAGCAGACTCTACAATGTATCTTGCAACAAAGTGGAACATGAGAGTCAGTTTTGATTTTACATAATGCGGATATTCAATACACAACTTACAATATAGTACAAAATCTGTCTAGGGAAAAATTACTATATTATTAATATTATCGCGTGAAAATTTTACAATAATATTAATATTGTTGAGTGAAAAATTATTATATTGTTACTATTATTTCTTGGGTGTTGCATTTTTCGTTATTTCAATGAAATTATTATCAGCCATTTTCTGTATTATTATTATTTTGTAAGTAAACAAAGTTGCTAATATAGTACGAAGAATTCTATACCAATTCTGCACTGACAAAGAATGTTACAAATAATTACTTCACTTTGTCGTCAATTTATTGAATCAATGAAATGCTTATTCCATTACACATTTAATTTACATGCCGTCAACAAAAAATTTGTCAGGTTTTACAAAGCTTTTATATCCGTCCAGAATAAATACCATGCATTTTTGAGACCAACAAAGTACTAACATTCTTTTCATACCGCAAAACAAAGACAACATTTTTGATACCCATTATGATTAGTTTGATTAAATCTTTTTAATTAAAATATGTTTGATCAAACCTATTGAAGATGCAGATTCGTTGTGAACGTTTTTAAAATACTTTGTAGACATAACGAAAATTCTGCAAAATTTAGAGCATAAAACATAAGTTTTTCCGTTATTCAATCAATCCTTTTAAAAATCCAATTCGATGCTAAATAGCACAAAAACATTTTTATTTAAAAAATACATTAAACCTGCATTCCTTCATTTGTAAATTCTACACTCTATAAAACTTTTAGATATGTATGAACTTTTTTGAGATACCTCAAAAACGGTACACTGTAAAAAAAAACTGCCTGAAATTAAGTGTACTTTTACTGGAAGTTTTTATTCATAAACCAGTATATTAAATTTATTATACAAGTGTAATGTAAAATTAATGTATGGTACAGCACATTCAATAATTTACTTTAATTTTAGTGGAAAAGTAAATGAATTTTATATCACAATTGTATATTAAATTTCGATGACGAGTTTATGAATAAAAACTTCCAATCTTTTCTAATAGTATAGTTGTCATCTTTTTATGAATTATCTCAAATGTATAGTGAGGGGATCAAATTTTGTTAATAGGTAGTTTGAAATGAACTATAAATCTTTGCAAATTGCTTCCTCATTATTATTGGATTTTTACAAATCTACCTCTATGAGGAAGCATGTTAATCTATTTTGACTTCCTCATAGCGGAAGCTTTGTAAAAATCCAATAATAATGAGGAAGCAATTTGCAAAGTTCTACTTTGCAGCCTTGTTTAAAAACATTTTAAATGGCATTAGTTTTGAACCCCTTGACAGATTCTCGCCAGATTAGAACTGATGTTTAGTTTACCCACACTCTACTTGTGGACCAAATTTGAGCCCGATATCTTAAAAATTGCGGAAGTTAGAGCACAAACAAAAAATTCAAAATGCCATAAATTTTAAACCCCTCAACGGATCGACGACAAATTCACTCCCAAACTTTATTTAATAACAGTCCACTTGTGGACCAAATTTGAGCCCGATATCTTAAAAATTACGAAAGTTAGAGCACGAACAAAAAATGTCAAATAATTAAAAAATGCCATAAATTGTGAACCCCTTAACGGATTTACACCAAATTTAATCCCAAACACCATTTGATAACAGTCCACTTCTGGTCCAAGTTTGGGCCGGATATCATAAAAATTGCGGGTGTTAGAGCCCGAGCTGACATTCTCCAAAAAATTCGAAATGCCATAAATTTTGAACACCTTGATGGATTAACTCCAAATTCAATCCCATATCTTGTTTAATGACAGTTTACTCGTGGTTCAAATTTGAGCCCGATATCTTAAAAATTGCGGAAGTTAGAGCACAAACAAAAAATTCAAAATGCCATAAATTTTAAACCCCTCAACGGATTGACGTCAAATTCACTCCCAAACTTTATTTGATAACAGTCCACTTCTGGTCCAAGTTTGAGCCGGATATCATAAAAATTGCAGGAGTTAGAGCCCGAGACATTCTCCAAAAAATTCAAAATGCCATAAATTTTGAACACCTTGATGGATTAACTCCAAATTCAATCCCATACCTTGTTTAACGACAGTTTACTCGTGGTTCAAATTTGAGCCCGATATCTTAAAAATTACGACAGCTATCATGCTAACAAAAAATTGTGCACACACACACATATACATACAGACATTTTTTCTAAACCACTTGTCTCGCCGTGTTAGACCATTCTGAGTGTCCTGACATGAACATCTCGAAAAAAAAAATTTTCACGAAAACAAAGCTTCCTCTATGAGGAAGCAAAACATACATTGAAAATAGTTTGGCACGTGTACGTTTATTTTTGTTCGATAATGAAGTCCAAGAAGTAAATGCATCGCCTAAAGGTTCGAAGGACAAAACCACAACGAGGGTGCACTCTACAGTTCCCTCCGCCGGAAGTGTCTCCTCGTCGGTGCCTGAAGACATCAACGAGTATCCAAGTGCTTCCCTGGAAGCTTTCTCCTCGCCCGGACCTCGCTGAGATAATTAACCACCCCCTCCGTTGTCGGAGCGAGAAGCTGCTCGAGTATACGAGACCGAGCCAATTAATGCAGTACCCACCGTCGTTGCAACTGCACAGAGCCGCAAGCAGTAGCATCGGTATACTAACTTTATGGCTTGACGAGAAGTTTTCTGCGATAATGAAATTGCACGCAGTCTGCGGACAACCGGCGGAATGGTTGTGAATACCTGAATTATATATCACACGTACCAGTGTATATTCAACAGAAACAGAATACGCGTCTTTATTATATAAGACAATTAATCATTTATATTTATTTACTGTGATCGAGAAAAAAAAAGCAGAACTAGAATTTAATACATAATATTATTACCTATATTCCATAAAATAAATATGGTAAAGTACAAATTCTTGACATTTATTTAATAAATAAACTCTTTTCCTCTCAATCTATTGGAGCTCATAACTCACACAAATTAAATGGCCTTTGATATTTTTTTATTTATTATTCAATAAAAAAATATATATTTTCATCATTATTTAATTAAAATTACAATGGGTATTTATTATTTTTATATTTTTACAAATATATTGAATTTACGTCTGAAAAGATTATGAATTATTTTGTAATCAATGAAATAAGAGCGTTGCAGTATTTTAATAATAAAACAAGATACTTCGAGGTTCACGGTACAAATGAATGTTCGTTATTGTCCGAGCGAAGGAAATACAGCACGGACAAACACACAGGGATAACGAACGTGGACAAGAGCCATTCTAGTGGTCTCTACTTTCGTGTGTGTATGTGTGTGTGTGTGTGTGTGTGTGTGTGTGTGTGTGTGTGTGTGTGTGCGTGTGCTTCTCTTCCCGCAGTTCTGGTGCACCGGCAACACGATATACTGTATTTACCGGATAGGACACACAGAATTTCAAATAAATGAGTGAATTAACCGGACAATTACACGCTACGACTGTCACGCTGTGCGTTAATGAAATTTTGTGCAGATTTCGCTTCGCGGGCTAACAAATTCAGTATGGCCAGCCGACCTGCCACCCTCGATCAGGGACAGTATTTTCCACGTCACAGATATCATCTACTATACGGTATGTATGTAACCTAAAGAACCTAAATTTATATATGGAACCTAAAGAACCTAAATTTTTTTTAAATTCAAGATATCAAATTTTGGCCTTCACTATTGTTCTCAAGTCGCATATTGTACCTCAGAAAGTACCGGTTACATGCCTTTTTACATGATAATTTAAGGGATCTTTCCAGTGTGACGGCCCGAAAAATAGTCTATTTTCACGATTTTTTTTCGGACGGTTACTATACGCCCATCAATCTGAAATTTTTATGACATATTAAGGTAATCATGAATGACAGAAAATGATTTTTTATAAGACGATTTTTATTGTGTAAATATTTTTTTTAATTGTTGAAAATAATGTTGATGAAAAAGATAGCCTCATGGTGGACATCCTAGGGGTCACAAATTTGATCTGAAAAGAAAAAACCCAAAGGATTATTAATTAGTATGCGATTGGCTATCGCGCTATGGAGACTTTTTTTAAATCAAAATTGACAAAATGGCGGCGGTTTGAACAAAAAGTACCGATTTTAGCCGTTTTTTTCGACAGTTTTTCTTTTTACAAAAATGGGAAGATTTTTAAAAAAAGCTTCCATAGCACGATAGAAAGTAGCGTGAAGAATGTTCTCCTAAAATTTGAAAACGATCGCTTGAAAACTTGAAAACGATCGTTTTGAAAAATGTCGTTTCGAGAAAAACGCGTTTAAAGTTTCGAAGTAGAAATTTCATATACCTAAATTGTGTACTTACGACTAATCGGCGATGCCAAGTCCATAAAGTATGCCAGCGAAGTATTTCGAATTTCGCTTTAAAAATTTGAGAGGATGTTTTTGACCGTATATACTAATGGATAAGACGAAAAAAAAATCGATTTTTTTTTTCACACTGGAAAGATCCCTTAAAAAAAAGTCACTTTTAGTCGGTTTTTCACAGATCCGACTATTAGTCGGAAAATGTAACCTAAGGAACCTACATTTTTTTCCTCAAGATATCGTATTTTGGCCTTTACTATTGTTGTAATGACATATATTTACCGAATCTTATCACCCCAAAAACTGATAATTTTTTGCGTTATTTTGAAAAAATACTCGAATGTTTAGTGACAACAAGGTAGTATAGTGGCACGATTATGTTTCCAATACTATATCCACGCTATACCATAGCATATGTTTAAAAATGATTTGTAGTCGCTTGACTCGTTTAAAAGTTGCATTGAAAAAACCTCTAATTCTGCCTCAAATGATATCACCAATTATATCTGCATAAAGTCGGTTTTTATACTACACTCAGAAAAATACTTATTTAGAATTATCAAAAACTTGGTTAAAAATGTTACCAAAAAAACTGGGTAAACACAACTAAGTTATTGGTTAATCAAGAATTTGGTAGAACAACAAAGTGTTTAGTACGCCTAACCAATAACTTGGTTGGACCTGACAAATTTTTCTTGGTAATATTTTTAAACCAAAATCCTAGTAAACCCAACCAACCCTTTTTCTCTGTTTACACGATAAATAACCATTAATGAAATAAAAGTGTATTTAAAATATTTCTTAGTCTTTGTAACAGCAAATAAGTAAAACCAAGCGCAACAAATGAATTTTTAAAAACTAGTATTTTGTATTATATTACACCTTCCGTTTAATGTTAATTTATTATTGTACTTGATATGTACTTTATAAAGTTTAAATGTAAGATTTTGGGAAACAATAGAATCATCAATAAAAAATGTTTTCTGATGACTTTTTGTAACTGACTCGGTTAAATTAAATAAATAAAAATACGTCGAATAAAAAGTATATTCGCATATATTTCTTTTCGAAAGTTGCTCATCCCTGCATGCGATAAATTTCACTATACATATCGATCAATCAGTCAAAACGAATAGAAGGGTGGTAACAACAGTAGTAGTAGTAGTAGTAGTAGTAGGGGAGATGGGGGCAAAACGGGCATCACGACTGAAAATGACAATTGGGGGCAAAACGGGCATCGTTTCAACTTTTTCGAACACAACTTTTTTCAATTTCCTGACATTTCTTACTTGAAAATTTCGCAAAATAATTTGTCAATAAAACTGGCAGGGAGGCAAAACAGGCATCTCGGCTAAATATAAGTATCGGGGTCAAAATTGGCACCAACTCATAAAATGAGAATTTCGTTCTAATTGATTTCTTTATGATATACCGACTTTTTTTTTTCAAAGAATTAATTTGATTATAAAATTTTTGAAAAATTCATTTGACTATATTTTTTTTCTTTGCTCAACAAAGTATCGAAAAAAAGTTCTGAACGGATGGTTAAAAAAATTCTGATCTGATGAAGATTATCAATTTTTTTTCATCACCAATTTGACGTATTTTCCGCACTTTGCCTGTCTAAGGAACGTAAAAAAACTGAGACAAATCGTTTTTACGAAAGTTGAGACGGTGCCCATTTTGCACCCAATCCCGATTTTTAATGGAGATGCCCGTTTTGTCCCCCTGCCCGTTTTGCCCCCATCTCCCCTAGTAGTTGCTGTAGTAGTAACGTTTGGTGCCAAGGCTGATGTTCTCCTCCTCGGTGGGCTATAACACAATTACCTTAATTGGCCGATGCTTACATTAGTATTAAGTGGAAGTCTGGCGAGCCTTCAGACACATACTACTTCGTTCCTCCTGCAAGGAAGTCTCAGTATTACGGTGCGAATAGAGGAGAAAGGAGCCGGGAACATCTACTCGAATCTGGCGCATAGATTCGACCCAGGGTTAGTAAGGGGTTGAGAGAAGTCAAGTTTCATTTCAAAGTTTAGTGCTCCTCTGCCCTCCCGCTCCTTATTCCGCACGGAAACTACCGGTGCGCAAAAGGGTGCAATTCCCGCCACCAGAGACGTCAAACGCGTCGTGCCTCGAGTGCCTCTTCTACCATACCGCTATACATTATGTATAATACAATTTGGCACTATACTACAGTATGAACATCGTATTGTACTGTATTATTACATGGAGCTTTCGTGTTTTGGCACTGATTTCCAAGTGTGCACCCTCCTATTCTGTCTTAGCCAGATACAACTGTTCTCAAATACAATGAAGATGTCAACCAAGATTGACGACTATTCTCCTATTGTCACTAACCCCTCATAATGATATTCTCTTATCTGACAGTCGTTAAACAAAGATCTACACATTTGGAATTGGCAATACTAAATACTGCTATTAATACATTATTTTGAACAACACTTGGTTCGAATTGTGAGTTTTTTTTTTACAATGTTCTGACATTGTGAACTTCCTATAGCAAGTACCGATGTAGGTTCTTATTGTAAGTACCGATGTTTTGATCAACACAAGTTTTTGGACTACAAACGTATACGTGAAAAAAATTTTATTAAAGATTTGGGTTATCGAGATTTAATATTTTCAACGCAGATGTCAACCAAGATTGACGACTATTGTCCTATTGTCACTAACCACTCATAAAGATATTGTCTTATCTGGCAGTCGTTAAATAAAGATCTGTAGATTTGAAATTGACTATTCTAAATACTGCTATTAATACATTGTTATGAAGAATACTTGGTTCTTTTTTTTACATTGTTCTGATATTGGGAACTTTGTGTTCTTGTTGCAAGTACTGATGTTTTGATAAACACAAGTTTTTGGGCTACAAAATTATATGTGAAAAAATGTTTATTAAAGACTTGTACATTTTTTTCATGACTGAAGCAGCGACTATTACATTCGATTACCAAGATATAATATTTTCAATGAAGATAACCAAGATTGACGACTATTTTCTTATTGTCACTAACCCCTCATAAAGATGTTTTCTTATCTGGCAGTCGTTAAACAAAAATCTGCAGATTTCGAATTGGCAATTCTGTATATTGCTATTAATACATTGTTATGAAGAATGCTTGGTTCTTTTTTTTATAATGTTCTGATATTGGGAACTTTTTGTTCTTGTTGCAAGTTCTGATGTTTTGACAAACACAAGTTTTTGGGCTACAAAGTTATATGAGAAAAAATGCTTATTAAATATTTGTACATTTGTTCCACTTGTGAAAAAAACTATTACACTGGGCTACCGAAATATAATATTTTCAATGAAGATCTCAACCAAGATTGACGACTATCTTCCTGTTATCACTAAACCCTCATAAACATATAGTCTTATCTGGCAATTGTTATAGTACAAAGATTGGCAGATTTGGAATTGACAATTCTAAATTCTGTTTATAGTGTATTAATACATTATTTTGCTATTAATATTTTATTTATTATTTTATTGTTCTATTGTTTTGTTATTGTATTGTTTTATTATGTTATTGTTTTATTGATTTATTATTTTTTAAATTATTATTTCATTACTTTTTTATATTTATTTATTTTATTATTTTCAACAATACTTGGTTCTTTTTTTTTTTACAATGATCTGATATTATGAACTTTTTGTTCTCATTGCAACTACTGATGTTTTGACAGATCCAAGTCTATGAGCTACAAATGTATAAAATTTTTAATGTCAAACATTTGTACATTTTTTTCCACGATTGAAAGAGGCTATATTATAGGATATCGTGATATAATATTTTCATGCGAGAAAGCTGCATTGTGAACTCACAACGACGTATCCATACTACACGGTATTTCATAGGAAACTGGAAAAATCTGAATTTCATATCGACTGTCCGGGTGGCGCGTGTAAAACTCCAAACGATGGAAGGTAGTTTGATTTGGTAGCCTACCACCGCAGCGGTTTGTCGCTATGATTCGAAAGCATCCTGGTGACAGAAGCGGTGCACACAACCTAAGCTTTTCAGTGGTTTCACCCATAAACATAAACCAATGAAAAACGACCCATAAAACTCAGTGAGGTTGCACGTCATTCCTGTATAGCCAATATATGCGGAAGCCATCAGGATTTCCTCGCTCCTCCTCATCGACTCTCACTTCCCTTCGATCCTCATCCTCTTCGTTATTCACGCTTATTCACAACCACAACAACAACAATAACGCAACAACAGACCTTCTCCCTTTCAATTTCTAATTATGGAAAATGGCTGAAAGTTTATGATCATCGAACCTTAATATCATCTTAATATTCTCTTAATATCCTATAAAAATGTTCGTCACCATGTGACGAAGATGAATAAATGAAAGAAAAAAAAATGCCGATTCTACTTGCATGAAGTTTCATCATTCTTCTTCTATAATTTATAATATCTTATTTATAAATAAGTATTTCAGACAATTTTCACTTTTGAGATATTTCATATTGGTCATCTGTCACAAATGTCAAATATGTTGTGCCAGCAATCGCTCTTCAAAAAATCAGTGGGTAAAATATCTCGCATTTTCGATATAAGGTTGTCATTTTATTCGTTCCGAAAATGGCTGTGGTACCAGCGTGAAGTTGATACTCATCGGCAAACAGCTTCAGGTATGTTGTTCATTTTGACAGTTCTAAAATTGACGCATCGCAAGATTGTGATTTGTGTTAAGCAATAGGAAATTATAATTAGAGATTAAGGAGGAGGATAGTGATAGTGGTGACGACATATTCCAAATGGATTCCACAACATCTTCACAGATTCGACTTTTGGTCGGAAAATGTAACCTAAAGAACCTACATTTTTCTAAATACAATATATCGAATTTTGGCCATCACTATTGTTCTCAAGTCGCATATTGTACCTCAAAAAGTACCGGTTACATACCTTTTTACGACAATTTTTAAAAAAGTCACTTTTGGTCGGTTTTTCACAGATCCAACTTTTGGTCGGAAAATGTAACCTAAAGAACCTAAATTTTAAAAAATTCAAGATATCAAATTTTGGCCTTCACTATTATTTTCAAGTCGCATATTGCACCTTAGAAAGTACCGGTTACATGCCTTTTTACAATGATTTTTAAAAAAGTCACTTTTGTTCGGTTTTTCACAGATCCGACTTTTGGTCGGAAAATGTAACCGAAAGAACCTAAATTTAAAAAAAAATTAAGATATCAAGTTTTGGCCTTCACTACTGTTCTCAAGTCGCATATTGTCCCTCAGAAAGTACCTGTTACATGCCTTTTTACAATGATTTTTAAAAAAGTGACTTTTGGTCGATTTTTCACAGATCCGATTTTTGGTCGGAAAATGTAACCTAAGAACCTAAATTTTTTAAAATTCAAGATATCAAATTTTGGCCTTCACTATTATTTTCAAGTCGCATATTGTACCTCAGAAAGTACCGGTTACATGCCTTTTTACAATGATTTTTAAAAAAGTCACTTTTGGTCGGTTTTTCACAGATCCGACTTTTGGTCGGAAAATGTAACCTAAAGAACCTAAATTTTAAAAAATTCAAGATATCAAATTTTGGCCTTCACTATTATTCTCAAGTCGCATATTGTACCTCAGAAAGTGCCGGTTACATGCCTTTTTACAATGATTTTTAAAAAAGTCACTTTTGGTCGGTTTTTCACAGATCCGACTTTTGGTCGGAAAATGTAACCTAAAGAACCTAAATTTTAAAAAATTCAAAATATCAATTTTTGGCCTTCACTATTGTTCTCAAGTTGCATATTGTACCTCAGAAAGTACCGGGCCTTTTTACGATGATTTTAAAAAAAGTCACTTTTGGTCGGTTTTTCACAGATCCAACTTTTGGTCAGAAAATGTAACCTAAAGAACCTAAATTTTATACAATTCAAGATATCAATTTTTGGCCTTCACTATTGTTCTCAAGTGGCATATTGTACCTCAGAAAGTACCGGTTACATGCTTTTTTACGATGACTTTTAAAAAAGTCACTTTTTGTTGGGTCTAATTTCAGAATTCGCAGATTTGACTTCCGGTCAGAAAATTCAACCTAATTTTATTTTAAATGATATTGTAATGATAGTATAATTTCTATCCATGCACCACTTCTAATAGCAATTCACGAACCTAAATAAAATGGCACGAATTCTTATATCAAAAATGCACCTTATTTCATCCACGATAATCTGTAAAAGTCACAGTCCGCTAATAAAAATTTTGATACCGAGGTTCGATGGTTAGCCGCTAGTTTTATAAAAGTCTGAAAAAAATGAGAAACACTGGTACAGATAAATTGTTATCATTTGCTGTATTCAATTATATTTTTCCTTTAATTTTACTGCAAAAGTTCATTAATTGTTTATCACAAGTATACATTCAATTTGAAGTTTTTATTATAATTTTATTATATAAAATTAAAGTTTTTATGCATAAAAACTTCCAATTGTTTCTAAAAGTGATTAGCAGGCAGTCCTCCAAAAGTTTTATTGAAATAATATAGCTGCATCCAAGTAAAAAAATTATATATAGTCCGAAGTGTGGAATTGGCAATATATAGTCTGTATAAAATCTATATACAAGATTACCTGTGAGTTTACGTATAAATTGTATATAGATTACATATAAAACGTATCTACACTATATATATAAAATTCTATGTTTAAAACAATATATATTTTTTTATATACTCAATATATAATTTTTTTAAACTTGTGCATGAATGATTCGCATCACGAATAAAGGTATTTATACGTATTTGACGATCAAGCACCAGTAGCAGCTCGGATAGCTGGGTGTGTCGCTCTAACATCGCATAACCTGCCTATACACGGATAGTAATTACTAGACCGCCGCATAATTACATCTCGCCACGTACAGCGTTCAGGTGCATCGCTCTCACATGAGCCACCGATCGAAATCCAATCATAGATATTGGAGAGATTCCTCGTTGCACATCCAGGGACAGAACGATAAAAGGGGAGTGAGATTTGCTTTGCCGAGGGAAACTGGCAACGTATTCTATTTGATGTGAATACACTGTGCCATTGTTATACCTCGTCAAATGAACGACAGAATACAAATTTAGAAATATTTTTTATGGTCGTCATGAATTCAAATATCGGTTATTTTAATTTACTACAAAGCTTGGAACGGTCTGGTAAACATCGTCCTTTATACTATTCTCCATTGCAATTCAAGTTTTAATTGCTATATTCTAAATTGAATCAAATGTCTGAATTTCAATACTATTGTTAAAACACAAGTGAAGTTATGTATACATTCACTGAATTAGATCAAGAATAAATATTTAATTATAAATTAAAGTAAATAAATTAAAGCACTGCTGCCGATTTAAAGAATATATAATTTTTATATAAATATACGACAAGAATTAAATTAAATCGATAAATGTTGCATGTTAATAATAATAAACTCCAATGATGAAAGGAAATAAATATATATTGGATAATAAGATAGTTCTAATTGATTTTATTTAAAAATATCTAATACATGTATTTGATCGTTTTAATTAGATCTTTTTTTCCGGATTAAGAAAGTATTTAGTAGCAACAAATAAAATATTTTTTTAGTGTTCGCTCCACAATGAAAGTTGATTCAAATAAATAAATATGTTGGAAATAAGAAAACTAAAAAATTGAATGAAATACGTATTTGTTGGAGGGAAAGTAAATTTTCGTTGATGAAATAATTAAATGTTGAATAGATCATTTTATTTAATATTACCAAATCTTTTTTCTGGGTGCATGTATGTAAAGTCTTTATAGATGTGCAATAAAAAAAAAGTCTCCAAAAACTCTGCCAACTGGGATGATTATAGACTGCAAACATAGACTTGCGATAATTAGAGATAAACACCTGATCTACGTTAAAAAAATTAAATAAGAAACAAAGAAAAAAATAAACTGGCAGTGCATTCATAATAAAACACGTACTTAATAGTAGCATCATAGGTACCAGGTTATTTGAAATTAATTATCAAAATAAATATACTGAAAATGTTTTGTCAATATTCTGGAAAAAGATTCCATATTTTATTGAAAATAACGTGTATGTTTATAGGGTAAACAAAAAATACAATCTATGTAAAGTCTTTATAGATGTGCAATAAAAAAAATTCTCCAAAAACTCTTCCAACTGGGACGATTATAGACTGCAAACATAGACTTGCGATAATTAGAGATAAATACCTGATCTACGTTAAAAAAATTACATAAGAAACAAAGAAAAAAAATAAACTGGCAGTGCATTCATAATAAAACACATACTTAATAGTAGTATCATAGGTACCAGGTAGTTTGAAATTAATTATCAAAATAAATACACTGAAAATGTTTTCTCAATATTCAGGAAAAAGATTCCATATTTTATTGAAAATAACGTGTATGTTGATAGGATAAATAAAAAATACCATCTATGTAGATCTCTTTATAGATGTGCAATAAAAAAAAAGTCTCCAAAAACTCTTCCAGCTGGGACGATTATAGACTGCAAACATAGACTTGCGATAATTAGAGATAAACACCTGATCTACGTAAAAAAATTAAATAAGACACAAAGAAAAAAATAAACTGGCAGTGCATTCATAATAAAACACGTACTTAATAGTAGCATCATAGGTACCAGGTAGTTTGAAATTAATTATGAAAATAAATACACTGAAAATGTTTTCTCAATATTCAGGAAAAAGATTCCATATTTTATTGAAAATAACGTGTATGTTTATAGGATAAACAAAAAATACAATCTATGTAAAGTCTTTATAGATGTGCAATAAAAAAAAGTCTCCAAAAACTCTTCCAACTGGAACGATTATAGACTGCAAACATAGACTTGCGATAATTAGAGATAAACACCTGATCTACGTAAAAAAATTAAATAAGACACAAAGAAAAAAATAAACTGGCAGTGCATTCATAATAAAACACGTACTTAATAGTAGCATCGTAGGTACCAGGTAGTTTGAAATTAATTATCAAAATAAATACACTGAAAATGTTTTCTCAATATTCAGGAAAAAGATTCCATATTTTATTGAAAATAACGTGTATGTTGATAGGATAAATAAAAAATACCATCTATGTAGATCTCTTTATAGATGTGCAATAAAAAAAAAGTCTCCAAAAACTCTGCCAACTGGAACGATTATAGACTGCAAACATAGACTTGCGATAATTAGAGATAAACACCAGATTTACGTTAAAAAAATTAAATAAGAAACAAAGAAAAAAATAAACTCGCAGTGCATTCATAATAAAACACGCACTTAAGGGGAGGGAGTCAGGTAAAAAAAATTGATTTTGGAAATTCAATATCATCCAAATCCTATTGCTTATAAAAATGCCCAACGCACTATATTGTTGGTACACGATTAAAGGATTTTTTAGTGTTGTCTGACTTGCATATGCTTTTAAATATTATCTTAAGCAAAGATCTTAGGTTTTCCATTCTGCGCATGATTCAGATCAAACTACTAGGCAGATTGGAATGGTTGACGTCTCATTTTCTTCTTCATGAACAGATACACCGGCTAAATGGAGCAAATATTAATAAAATGTAACATTTTTTAAGTAGCATAATTATTAATAAATAAATTTTATGCTATTTTCTAAATCAGTGATTAACTTTGCTTTCAGAATGAAAAAAAATAGTTTGCTCCATTTAGCCGGTGTATCTTTTCATGAAGAAGAAAATGAGACATCAACCATTCCAATCTGCCTAGTAGTTTGATCTGAATCATGCGCAGAATGAAAAACCTAAGGACTTTGCTTAAGATAATTTGGAAAAGCATATGCAAGTCAGACGACAGCAAAAAATTCTTTCATCGAACACCAACGATATAGTGCATTGTGCATTTTTATATGCAATAGGATTTGGATGATTTTGAATTTCCAAAATCAATTTTTTTTTACCTGACTCCCTCCCCTTAATAGTAGCATCATAGGTACCAGGTAGTTTGAAATTAATTATCAAAATAAATACACTGAAAATGTTTTCTCAATATTCAGGAAAAAGATTCCATATTTTATTGAAAATAACGTGTATGTTGATAGGATAAATAAAAAATACCATCTATGTAGATCTCTTTATAGATGTGCAATAAAAAAAAAGTCTCCAAAAACTCTTCCAACTGGGACGATTATAGACTGCAAACATAGACTTGCGATAATTAGAGATAAACACCTGATCTACGTTAAAAAAATTAAATAAGAAAGGAAGAAAAAAATAAACTGGCAGTGCATTCATAATAAAACACGTACTTAATAGTAGCATCATAGGTACCAGGTAGTTTGAAATTAATTATCAAAATAAATACACTGAAAATGTTTTCTCAATATTCAGGAAAAAGATTCCATATTTTATTGAAAATAACGTGTATGTTGATAGGGTAAATAAAAAATACCATCTATGTAGACTCTTTATAGATGTGCAATAAAAAAAAAGTCTCCAAAAACTCTGCCAAGTGGAACGATTATAGACTGCAAACATAGACTTGCGATAATTAGAGATAAACACCTGATCTACGTTAAAAAAATTAAATAAGAAACAAAGAAAAAAATAAACTGGCAGTGCATTCATAATAAAACACGTACTTAATAGTAGCATCATAGGTACCAGGTAGTTTGAAATTAATTATCAAAATAAATACACTGAAAATGTTTTCTCAATATTCAGGAAAAAGATTCCATATTTTATTGAAAATAACGTGTATGTTGATAGGGTAAATAAAAAATACCATCTATGTAGACTCTTTATAGATGTGCAATAAAAAAAAAGTCTCCAAAAACTCTGCCAACTGGGACGATTATAGACGGCAAACACAGACTTGCGATAATTAGAGATAAACACTTGATCTACGTAAAAAAATTAAATAAGAAACAAAGAAAAAAATAAACTGGCAGTGCATTCATAATAAAACACGTACTTAATAGTAGCATCATGTTGAGCTGTAGGTAAGCGTCAAAATAATTTGCATAAACCAAGCGCCTTGATTACTTTTCAGGTAGAATCTTGGAGAACGGAGGAAAAAAACAGAATTAAGTGGAACGAGGTGAGATGAGTGGAGCGGGAGAGACGAGGGGGGCGAATACATCCACCCAAGGCAGATAATATCCGTGCTAAGATTCACGTTTACGATGTGAAGTCGCAACGGATAAGCTAGGTCCAACGGCGACAGTGACAGCAATTTCCCGGTGTCCTAAGAGAGAAAGAAGGGAACAATGAAAAGAAGAAAAAAAAATAAGGGATACTAAAGAGAGCACACGACCGACGACGAAAGGAGAGAAGCGGAGAGAAGCGGAGAGAAGTGGAGAGAAGCAGAGAAAAAGCAGCGAGGCGAGAGACTTCCGCGACCAGAAACCCAGAGCCAGAACGAGGAACGAGAAAGGCACCCAGCAGAAGTCTCCATTCAACCCACCTCCACTACCAGCAAAGCTCTCGCATTATTTCCACATTGTGCGAACCTCCAAGAACGGACAGAACCGTGGAATTTTAACGAGTTTTGCGCAACTCGATATAGCGCGAGACAAGAAAGACAGAGGTAACAATAGAAAGAGGTTCGTAACTTTAATCGCGCTAAAGGGACGCCACTCTTATCCACTTTATTACAACCCGACGTCTCGGCACAGCCATAGTGATGGTGTTGAAGATGTGCGGCTGTGGATCAACCAACTCCAAGGTGGTTGGTTAGGAAATATTGTTTAAAAGGGAAATTAAATCTTACACCTCAATTTTATTTGTCATCTGTGGTGCATGGAACAAAAAAAATATATTTTGTGTGAAAAATAAAAAGTGTGGACACAAAAAGTAATAATATGTTTTTTTTTTACTTCTCCACTACGAATGACATTATTATCTTCTCTTGATAGTTTTCTTTTGTTTAAAAGATGTTCTTCATGCCTATATTAATGCTAAATAATATTGTAAAAATATTAATAATTTGTATCTCAAATGTGTTAAACCAAATTTATGCAAAAGGGATTTTCCCGTTGATATTAATAAATAAATAAATATTTATCTCAGGTGCAACTAACCTGAGTATAATGTAGACTGCGCTTTTTTGTTTAATGGGTAATTTGTGTTTCTGCATGTTTATGACAATAGTTATCCAGTTATTTTATTTGTGACGTTTTGGCCCTAAATGCGAACCTTCTACAGACGATATTTATTTCAAGCCTGTGGTGCATAATATGAAAAAGAAAATTGTGTGTGGTCACAATAACAATAGAAAGAAATTCGTAACTTGAATTGCGCTAAAGAGACGCCACTCTTATCCACTTTATTACAACCCGACGTCTCAGCACAGCCATAGTGATGGTGTTGAAGATGTGCGGCTGTGGATCAACCAACTCCAAGGTGGTTGGTTAGGAAATATTGTTTAAAAGGGAAATTAAATCTTTCACCTCAATTTTATTTGTTATCTGTGACGTATAGTACAAAAAAAATTGTGCATGGACACAAAAAATAATTTTTTTTTACATCTCCACTACGTATGACGTTATTATCTTCTCTTGATTATTTTCTTTTGTTTAAAAAATGTTCTTCATGCCTATATTAATGCTAAATAATATTGTAAAAATATTAATAATTTGTATCTCAAATGTGTTAAACCAAATTTATGCAAAAGGGATTTTCCCGTTGATATTAATAAATAAATAAATATTTATCTCAGGTGCAACTAACCTGAGTATAATGTAGACTGCGTTTTTTTATTTAATGGGTAATTTGTGTTTCTCCATATTTATGACAATAGTTATCCAGTTATTTTATTTGTGACGTTTTGGCCCTAAATGCGAACCTTCTACAGACGATATTTATTTCAAGCCTGTGGTGCATAATACGAAAAAGAAAATTGTGTGTGGTCACAATAACAATAGAAAGAAATTCGTAACTTGAATTGCGCTAAAGGGACGCCACTCTTATCCACTTTATTACAACCCGACGTCTCGGCACAGCCATAGTGATGGTGTTGAAGATGTGCGGCTGTGGATCAACCGACTCCAAGGTGGTTGGTTAGGAAATATTGTTTAAAAGGGAAATTAAATCTTTCACTTCAATTTTATTTGTTATCTGTGACGCATAGTACAAAAAAAATTGTGTATGGACACAAAAAGTAATATTTTTTTTTACTTCTCCACTACGAATGACGTTATTATCTTCTCTTGATTATTTTCTTTTCTTTAAAAGATGTTCTTCATGCCTATATTAATGCTAAATAATATTGTAAAAATATTAATAATTTGTATCTCAAATGTATTAACTCAAATTTATGCAAAAGGGATTTTCCCGTTGATATAAATAAATAAATAAATAAATAAATAAATAAATATTTATCTCAGGTGCAACTAACCTGAGTATAATGTAGACTGCGCTTTTTTGTTTAATGGGTAATTTGTGTTTCTGCATGTTTATGACAATAGTTATCCAGTTATTTTATTTGTGACGTTTTGGCCCTAAATGCGAACCTTCTACAGACGATATTTATTTCAAGCCTGTGGTGCATAATACGAAAAAGAAAATTGCGTGTGGTCAGAATAACAATAGAAAGAAATTCGTAACTTGAATTGCGCTAAAGAGACGCCACTCTTATCCACTTTATTACAACCCGACGTCTCAGCACAGCCATACCGATGGTGTTGAAGATGTGCGTTATGAAATATTGTTTAAAAGGGAAATTAAATCTTTCACCTCAATTTTATTTGTCATCTGTGGTGCATGGAACAAAAAAAAATATTGTGTGTGGACGCAAAAAATAATAATATATTTTTTTTAAGCCACGATTAATATTAAGTAGCGAAATTTTGCAACAATATTCACTAAGTAATTAATTTTACATATGTTGGATGGAATGTGTACATTTTACATTATTTTAGTAGATGAGGCAACTAAACCCATAAATGTTTATGCTAGTTCGGTTTTATGTACACCGTAATTGAATTATCGAAACAAATTAATTATTATTCCATTTTATTTCATTGTTGCTTGGAAATGTTGTGTACTTATGTTAGTTTTGGGTTTAACCCTTTAAAGGGAGAGACACAGATTTAAATCAGTGATCCTCATTGATGAATGTCGAACTTTTGGTAAGATGCATATATTTTATGAAAAAAAAATGTACACTTTTGACATGATAAATAAAGAAGTTCATGCATAAGCGCCTGTTATTGTTGGTTATCTATAATAATTCCATGTTAATTCCTCATGAAACTTATTTAAAAAATCAAGGTTATCATTGTTAGTATATTCAAAACGTCAATTTAAATAATCAGTTGAACATACCACGTTCTTTGTTTCAGGCCTCGATCATCTGCATACTCCAATACAAATAGTGTCACCTATCGTCGATAATCTAATTTAATTCTGAATTTTTTATGCCAAATAAATAAATAAATGATTCTATATTTATCGAATAAACTATATACGACTGTAATATTCCGGTTATTTTTTTTATGTTAGAAGAATAAATAATAAATAAATATATTCCGATAAAGTAAGTGAAGATCATACGTTTTTTCTACTGGAGTGGTTTAAGGGTTTAAAAAAAGTTGAATTTTTCACATACTACTCGTGTATTTCTTGATTTTCTGCCTGGAATATCGAGGGTATATTAGATCGCGCGAGAAAAAGGAGCCCTTCTCGGAAGAGTGATATATCGATGGTAAAAGAAGAGGAAGCTGCGAGATATACGAGGAGGTGGAGGGGAGACCGCGAAGGAAAAGACGTGAGGGCGCGGAAGCCTCGTAAATTTTTCCAATCACCAACAAATATTACTGCAGTCGAGAATGCCTTGGACGAGAGAGATATATATAGTCTCATAGCGTGATTGAAAATCAGATCTCCGATACACGTACACATAAGCTTATATCCTGCAAGCTCATGTAACATTCCTGTAGTACATACAGTTATAGTTGTCACTATTAGGATAAGTAGTAAATCGCACGAGTAAAATTATACGAGCTGATGCTTTATATAATTCATTCCTATAGTAATTCATTCCTTAGCAATCACGGCGACTGTCAAAGTCACCAACAAAATAACGCTGAATAGAAGTTGTTTTATGCACGAAAAAAAAATTTCGAATATAATCAAAATGTCATTCGAAATAACCAAACCAAAAGAATTTGATAGTTGCTTTTTCGTTGCTAGAACCAATTCGTAATAGTTATTGTCATAACGATATTGGTTCCAGCAAAAAAAAAATAACTTTCAGATTTATTCTGTTTGGTTGTTTGGAAAGTCATTTTGACCATTTCCGAAAGATTTTTCTGTGCAAAAAACAACTTTTATTTAGCGTTATTATTTTGGTCATTTTGACAGTTCTTTTTGGTTATAGTTAGTCTTAGCCTAATAGTTTAAACTATTAGGCTAAGTAGTAAATCCCACGAGTAAAATCATACGAGCTAATGCTTTATATAATTCATTCTTATAGTATCCTTAGCAATCACGATAACTGTCAAAGTGACCAACAAAATAACGCTGAATAGAAATTGTTTAGTGCACGAAAAAAAATTTCGAATATAATCAAAATGATATTCGAAATAACCAAACCAAAAGAATTTCATAGTTGCTTTTTCGTTGCTAGAACCAATTCGTAATAATTATTGTCATAACGATATTGGTTCCAGCGACAGAAAAATAACTGTCAGATTCATTCTGTTTGGTTGTTTGGAAAGTCATTTGGACCATTTCCGAAAGATTTTTCTGTGCAAAAAAAAACTTATATTTAGCATTATTATTTTGGTCATTTTGACAGTTGTTTTTGGTTATAGTTAGTCTTAGCCTAATAGTTAAAACTATTAGGCTAAGTAGTAAATCCCACGAGTAAAATCATACGAGCTTATGCTTTATAATTCATTCCTATAGTATCCTTAGCAATCACGATGACTGTCAAAGTCACTAACAAAATAACGCTGAATAGAAATTGTTTAGTGCACGAAAAAAAAATTTCGAATATAATCAAAATGATATTCGAAATAACCAAACCAAAAGAATTTCATAGTTGCTTTTTCGTTGCTAGAACCAATTCGTAATAATTATTGTCATAACGATATTGGTTCCAGCGAAAGAAAAATAACTTTCAGATTCATTCTGTTTGGTTGTTTGGAAAGTCATTTTGACCATTTCCGAAAGATTTTTCTGTGCAAAAAACAACTTTTATTTAGCATTATTATTTTGGTAATTTTGACAGTTGTTTTTGGTTATAGTTAGTCTTAGCCTAATAGTTGTAACTATTAGGCTAAGTAGTAAATCCCACGAGTAAAATCATACGAGCTGATGCTTTATAATTCATTTCTATAGTATCCTTAGCAATCACGACAACTGTCAAAATCACCAACAAAATAACGCTGAATAGAAATTGTTTAGCGCACGAAAAAAAATTTCGAATATAATCAAAATGATATTCGAAATAACCAAACCAAAAGAATTTCATAGTTGCTTTTACGTTGCTAGAACCAATTCGTAATAATTATTGTCATAACGATATTGGTTCCAGCGACAGAAAAATAACCGTCAGATTCATTCTGTTTGGTTGTTTGGAAAGTCATTTTGACCATTTGCGAAAGATTTTTCTGTGCAAAAAAAAATTTATATTTAGCGTTATTGTTTTGGTCATTTTGACAGTTGTTTTTGGTTATAGTTGAAACTATTAGGCTAAGTAGTAAATCCCACGAGTAAAATCATACGAGATGATGCTTTATAATTCATTTCTATAGTATCCTTAGCAATCACGACAACTGTCAAAATCCCCAACAAAATAACGCTGAATAGAAATTGTTTAGCGCACGAAAAAAAATTTCGAATATAATCAAAATGATATTCGAAATAACCAAACCAAAAGAATTTCATAGTTGCTTTTTCGTTGCTAGAACCAATTCGTAATAATTATTGTCATAACGATATTGGTTCCAGCGACAGAAAAATAACTGTCAGATTCATTCTGTTTGGTTGTTTGGAAAGGCATTTTGACCATTTCCGAAAAATTTTTCTGTGCAAAAAACAACTTTTATTTAGCGTTATTATTTTGATCATTTTGACAGTTGTTTTTGGTTATAGTTGAAACTATTAGGCTAAGTAGTAAATCCCACGAGTAAAATCATACGAGCTGATGCTTTATATAATTCATTCTTATAGTATCCTTAGCAATCACGACAACTGTCAAAGTGACCAGCAAAATAACGCTGAATAGAAATTATTTAGTGCACGAAAAAAAAATTTCGAATATAATCAAAATGTCATTCGAAATATCCAAACCAAAAGAATTTGATAGTTGCTTTTTCGTTGCTAGAACCAATTCGTAATAATTATTGTCATAACGATATTGGTTCCAGCGACAGAAAAATAACTTTTAGATTCATTCTGTATGGTTGTTTGGAAAGTCATTTGGACCATTTCCGAAAGATTTTTCTGTGCAAAAAACAACTTTTATTTAGCGTTATTATTTTGGTCATTTTGACAGTTGTTTTTGGTTATAGTTAGTCTTAGCCTAATAGTTGTGACTATTAGGCTAATAGTTGTGACTATTAGGCTAAGTAGTCCCTAGCAGATCGAACAACCGTGAAAACAACCGCGAAAACCCAAAAAAAACCGTGTTTCTAACCCGGTCGGAATGAGCCACAAAACCAACCGATAATTCTTGTCAATCCAACCGAAAAACCAACCGAGCTTTCAAAAGCTCGCAGCTTGTGAATAGGTTGGTCCACGGGTTGTTGAGACTCAAGTCCAACCAGAATACCAACCGGCGCAAGAAGCAGCGACCGGTTGGTCTCTGGGTTGTGCAAACTCAGGTCCAACCGGAATTCCAACCGTCGCAACCACCACCAACCACCGAATTGCAATTGTGACAAGTAGCATCGACTGGTTGGTCTCTGGGTTGTGCAAACCCAGGTCTAACCTGGTATTCTAGCAGTTCAAGCCACACTTAGAATTCGCGGTCCTGAAATTCGTCGTGGCGTGATATTTTTTAATTATCATTGTCGAAATCACGGTCCTGCTGGGAGTGTTTCTATACCCTAACGTATGTTGTAGGCTAGGGTATAACCGACAATAAAAATGATCCACGTCGGTATATGGGCGTAAGGTGACTTACGATAGCCTGTACTTATACATGGAACGGCAAACAATCACTTGCGAGAAACTTTTTGGCTCATTCGCCATCTAGCGGTCTAACTTCGGGTGCACGTGCGTCGGCGATGGTGAAGAGATGGACCCCCTTCCTTTTGTCACGCGGAAACCCGGCTTAGCTCCGCTAGATGGCGAATGACCCGAAACGTTTCTCGCAAGTGATTGTTCGTCGTTCCATGTATAAGTACAAGCTATCGTAAAACGCCGTTCGCCCATTTATCGACGTGGGTCGTTTTTACTGTTGTTTATACCGTAGCGTAGAATATACGCTAGGGTACAAGAAAATTCCCAGCAGGATCGTGATTTTACCCACGATTACTGAAAGAAATCATGGCACGATGAATTTCAGGACCGTGAATTCTAAGTGTGGCTTGAACTGCTAACAAATCCGGTTGGACCTGGGTTGTGCAAACCCAGGGACCAACCGGTAGCTGCTTTTTGCGCAGGTTTTCGGGTTGGCAAAACCTGGCACAATCCTGAGACCAACCGAGCGATGCTTCTTGCGACGGTTGGAATTCCGGTTGGACTTGTGTCTCAACAACCCGAGAACCAACCTATTCGCAAGCTGCGAGCTTTTGAAAGCACGGTTGGTGTTTCGGTTGGATTGACAAGAATTATCGGTTGGATTTGTGGCTCAATTCGACCGGGTTGGAAATACGGTTTTTTTTGGGTTGTTCGATCTGCTAGGGGTAAATCCCACGAGTAAAATCATACGAGCTTATGCTTTATAATTCATTCCTACAGTATCCTTAGCAATCACGATGACTGTCAAAGTCACTAACAAAATAACGCTGAATAGAAATTGTTTAGTGCACGAAAAAAAAATTTCGAATATAATCAAAATGATATTCGAAATAACCAAACTAAAAGAATCTGATAGTTGCTTTTTCGTTGCTAGAACCAATTCGTAATAATTATTGTTATAACGATATTCGTTCCAGCGACAGAAAAATAACTGTCAGATTCATTCTGTTTGGTTGTTTGGAAAGTCATTTGGACCATTTCCGAAAGATTTTTCTGTGCAAAAAACAACTTTTATTTAGCATTATTATTTTGGTCATTTTGACAGTTGTTTTTGGTTATAGTTAGTCTTAGCCTAATAGTTGTAACTATTAGGCTAAGTAGTAAATCCCACGAGTAAAATCATACGAGCTGATGCTTTATAATTCATTTCTATAGTATCCTTAGCAATCACGACAACTGTCAAAATCACCAACAAAATAACGCTGAATAGAAATTGTTTAGCGCACGAAAAAAAATTTCGAATATAATCAAAATGATATTCGAAATAACCAAACCAAAAGAATTTCATAGTTGCTTTTTCGTTGCTAGAACCAATTCGTAATAATTATTGTCATAACGATATTGGTTCCAGCGACAGAAAAATAACTGTCAGATTCATTCTGTTTGGTTGTTTGGAAAGTCATTTGGACCATTTCCGAAAGATTTTTCTGTGCAAAAAAAAACTTATATTTAGCATTATTATTTTGGTCATTTTCACAGTTGTTTTTGGTTATAGTTAGTCTTAGCCTAATAGTTGAAACTATTAGGCTAAGTAGTAAATTCCACGAGTAAAATCATACGAGCTGATGCTTTATAATTCATTCCTATAGTATCCTTAGCAATCACGATGACTGTCAAAGTCACTAACAAAATAACGCTGAATAGAAATTGTTTAGTGCACGAAAAAAAAATTTCGAATATAATCAAAATGATATTCGAAATAACCAAACTAAAAGAATATGATAGTTGCTTTTTCGTTGCTAGAACCAATTCGTAATAATTATTGTTATAACGACATTGGTTCCAGCGAAAGAAAAATAACTTTCAGATTCATTCTGTTTGGTTGTTTGGAAAGGCATTTTGACCATTTCCGAAAAAATTTTCTGTGCAAAAAACAACTTTTATTTAGCGTTATTATTTTGGTCATTTTGACAGTTGTTTTTGGTTATAGTTAGTCTTAGCCTAATAGTTGTAACTATTAGGCTAAGTAGTAAATCCCACGAGTAAAATCATACGAGCTGATGCTTTATAATTCATTCCTATAGTATCCCTAGCAATCACGGTGACTGTCAAAGTCACCAAAAAATAACGCTAAATAGAAATTGTTTAGTGCACGAAAAAAAACTTTCCAATATAATCAAAATGATATTCGAAATAACGAAACCAAAAGAATTTGATAGTTGCTTTTTCGTTGCTAGTACCAATTCGTAATAATTATTGTCATAACGATATTGGTTCCAGCGACAGAAAAATAACTGTCTGATTCATTCTGTTTGGTTATTTGGAAAGTCATTTTGACCATTTTCGAAAGATTTTTCTGTGC
Organism: Ephialtes manifestator; assembly: GCA_963970395.1. Lineage (NCBI taxonomy): Eukaryota > Metazoa > Arthropoda > Insecta > Hymenoptera > Ichneumonidae > Ephialtes > Ephialtes manifestator. The sequence continues at coordinate 35,580,900 of OZ019971.1, read as the reverse complement.
AAAAAACAACTTATATTCAGCGTTATTATTTTGGTCACTTTGACAGTTGTACTGGACATAAATGAAAGTTATTGTATTTGTTAGGGACATACAGTAGATTATAGTTAAAACTATTAGGGTAAGTCGTAAAACCAAAATCACACAAGCAGATGCTTTATAATTCGATCTCTCATCGTTACGCTATACCAGCTTCTATTGCAATCGGAACAAACAGACCAGAGCCAGCATTTCCAGAGTCTCCATTGCGTGTACTATGTTCCCAAGGGAAACGCGTTCACGTTGGTCAGCCGAAACGTAAGCGTGTAAGAGACTCCCTGATCGCCGTTATGTGCACAGGGACTAGAATGTTCGATACGAATGACTCCCTCGAGGGAGATACGATGGGCAGGGATTAGTCAGTCCGAGAGGTCAATTGTCGTTCACCAAGCGGTACGCGACTGGTCATAAACTGGAATCATTGTGGAGAATGTAGAAATCGAAACGTTCATTTGTGTGTTCAAAAAATTAGATGGAAACGAGATTTAGCCACACGATTCATTATCATCGACAAGATATTATTATTATTATTAGAGATTATAAGTTAATGATGCGACAAGCGAGACGCTATGAGAAAATCACAAGCCTAACTTTTTGAATTTGTCTTTTGAACTGTCATTCGAGCACAAGATTGTAAATGTCGCAGAGTTTTCTTTTTTAATCGTCAATTTTTATTTCCAAGATTCACGTCGTGTACAGTTGCTTCTGTGTTCAATTGAGAATTTTATATTGTAAAAATAAAATAAAAATGATAAGCGGGATAGGAAAAACCTTTCGATTTGAAGCCCAAATTTAGAGATGATTTTTTTTGTATCGATAAAAAAAAGCTTCAACAAAATTCCAAAATTCTAAAAAAATTGAGCTTACGGTATTAAAATAAAATTATTCGTGTGGAAGTTTCGAAAAACGGGGGAATTATTATTTTTTATACCAGAAGCTCGAACCGTACCACTCTGATGATTTTTTTGCAATATCTACAGTCATGCAAGAATACTCTGTAATCTTATTAGCCAAAAAAAGTAACCTTTTTTTTATCAAAAAAATAATAATGCCCCCGTTTTTCGGAACTTTCACACAAATGCATTTTTTAATACGCAGAAGATCGATCATGTAGCAATACTCTGTAATTTTTTCAATAAAAAAAAATATCCTTTTTTTAATTAAAAAATAATTCCTCCATTTTTCGGAAAAACATCATACTCACAGGAACGTGACAATTATTTGGAATATTCCGCTCGAAAGCTAACAATAAACGACAACGTTTATGTGCTGACATTTTTTTCAGTAACTTCAAAATTCTGAGATATTTGCACTTGAATAAAAAAAGCCAGTTTCTAAAGAATTATTTTTAAAAATCTGAAATATTCACATAGAGTGTCTTTTAGTGGTACATTCATATAATCAATTACAGGGCAAATCGGAGAGGGTCGAAAATAAAAGTGGCTGAATTGACAGAGAATGCTACATATACCGGAGTATATATTTATATATTTTATATAAATATTTATACAAATATATATCGGAATATATATTTATATATTTTACATGAGTAAAGCTCACCGAATTTTTCCATTTTTAAAGGTTTTTTTTTTCTCGTAAAAATGGTTTAAAAAAATCGACGCAATCGTTTGCCTACTCTGAATCATAGCTCAAAAATGTTGATATCAAATACAAGATTTTTGAGAATTATTCCAAATTTTTTAACTGAAGCGCAAAATTTTTATTTAAAAAATTCCGTAAAAAAAAATCTAAAAAAATTAAAAATGTTTTTTCGAGCATATAGAATAGTATAAAAAATTATGAAAAGAATTGGTCCGGGTTGAACGCTTGTGGAGTTGGCCAGAAATACCCCATATATATACACACATATATATAAATATATAAATATATACCGGAGTATATATTTATATATTTTACATGAGTAAAGCTCACCGAATTTTTCCATTTTTAACGGATATTTTTTTCTCGTAAAAATGGTTAAAAAAATCGACGCAATCGTTTGCCTACTCTGAATCATAGCTCAAAAATGTTGATATCAAATACAAGATTTTTGAGAATTACTTCAAATTTTTTAACTGAAGCGCAAAATTTTTATTTAAAAAATTCCGTAAAAAAAATCTAAAAAAATTTAAAATGTTTTTTCGAGCATATAGAATAGTATAAAAAATTATGGAAAGAATTGGTCCGGGTTGAACGCTTGTGGAGTTGGCCAGAAATACCCCATATATATACACACATATATATAAATATATAAATATATACCGGAGTATATATGTATATATTTTACATGAGTAAAGCTCACCGAATTTTTCCATTTTTAAAGGTTTTTTTTCTCGTAAAAATGGTTAAAAAAAATCGACGCAATCGTTTGCCTACTCTGAATTATAGCTTAAAAATGTTGATATCAAATACAAAATTTTTGAGAATTACTTCAAATTTTTTAACTGAAGCGCAACATTTTTATTAAAAAAATTCCGTTAAAAAAAATCTAAAAAAATTTAAATTGTTTTTTCGAGCATATAGAATAGTATAAAAAATTATGGAACGAATTGGTCCAGGTTGAACGCTTGTGGAGTTGGCCAGAAATACCCCATATATATATACACATATATCTATAAATATATAAATATATACTCCGGTATATATTTATATATTTTACATGAGTAAAGCTCACCGAATTGCGCCGTGCAATTCGGGCGCATTCGCATGGCGTATCGCGGTAAAGACCTCTTATCACGTAGCCATCTCACGTTTCCCCTATGCGATATGCTTTTTAAGCAACAATATTGAACATCCCCTCGTGAATTCCGCACAGACGGTACTTCACAACGCGACACGAAACTACAAATTCTTATGACGTTCTTACTTCTGAAGATGCTGTAAGTTTCACTGGAAATGACACGGCTCGTTTAGTCTCCAGTAAATCACGTAATACGAACCTTTAGTAGCAACAGTTTCATTTTTATTACGCTCGGGTCCTCACGATTTGATTGATTTCTCATCGTCACAATGTTTGCTATCAAAGTGCTTACAAGTTATATATATATATATATATATATATACTTACAGTACCAGCAAAATGAATCTGATTGTGAATGCGATATTGACGGTGAGTATTTTCCATAGCGCTGAAGAATATAACGCTATTTCTATCTGACGTTTTCCCTTTCCCGCTTTACCCCGAAGATATAGAAAACGATATTTCACTTTTATATTTTCCGCACTCAACGCCGAGCGAGAGCAACCAACCCTCGTAGCTTCCGCTCAGTCGGATCAATTCCAGATATCTCGAACTCGGTTCGCTTTCTTGCTAAAGCAATATGTCCACATTGAACTAAAAACATATGTGAATTATCGAAGATTTTGTATCATAAATGAAAAATATTCTTCGTTTGGACATGATTAGAAATTCAATTGAAAAAGATCGATGAATTATCGAAGATTTTCTATCATAAATGAAAAATATTCTTCGTTTGAATATGATTAGAAATTAAATTGAAAAACATATGGTGTTTATATTCTAATTATAGATTTTTTCATTGCTAAATGCAGAGAGAATCTTACATATTGATAGGTGCAATTTTTAACGTTTTTCAGTTATTTGGATGAGAGTAGATATTTAATTAGTCATAAGAAAATTTTTATATTATAAATGGAAAATATTCTTCGTTTGAATATGATTAGAAATCAAATTAAAAAAGATATGGTGTTTATATTGTAATTATAGATTTTTTCATTGCTAAAATGCAGAGAAAATCTTACGTATTGATAGGTACAGTGTAAAGTTTTTTATTTGTAGTTATTTGGATGAGAGTAGATATTTAATTAGTCGTAAGAAAATTTTTATATCATAAATGGAAAATATTCTTCGTTTGAATATGATTAGAAATTAAATTGAAAAAGAAATGGTGTTTATATTCTAATTACATGGGTGGGGGTCAAAATAGCGAATGACCAAAATAGCAACTGGCTAAAATAGCGAATTTCAAAATAAGGGACTTCTAAATATAAAATTTCATCAATATGAAAGTCGCTATTTTAGCCAGTCGCTGTTTTGGTAATTCGCTATTTTAATTGCACTTTAATAAGATGGAGGTTGAAATAGCGAATGATCAAAATAGCGAATGGCTGGAATAGCGAATTTGATAATGATGGCCATTCTAGATTCAGACGTTCCTTATTTTGAAATTCGCTATTTTAACCATTCACTATTTTGATCATTCGTTATTGTGACCCCCACCCATAGTTATTTGGATGAGAATAGATATTTAATTAGTCGTAAGAAAAATTCAATATCATAAATGGAAAATATTCTTCGTTTGAATATGATTAGAAATTAAATTGAAAAAGATATGGGGTTTATATTTTAATTATAGATTTTTTCATTGCTAAATGCAGAGAAAATCTTATACGTATTAATAGGTACAATGTAACGTTTTTTATTTGTAGTTATTTGGATGAGAGTAGATATTTAATTAGTCGTAAGAAAAATTTTATATCATAAATGGTAAATATTCTTCGTTTGAATATGATTAAAAATTAAATTAACAAAGATATGGTGTTTATATTCTAATTATCGATTTTTTCATTGCTAAATGCAGAGAAAATCTTATACGTATTAATAGGTACAATGTAATGTTTTTTATTTGTAGTTATTTGGATGAGAGTAGATATTTAATTAGTCGTAAGAAAAATTTTATATCATAAATGGAAAATATTCTTCGTTTGAATATGATTAAAAATTAAATTAACAAAGATATGGTGTTTATATTCTAATTATCGATTTTTTCATTGCTAAATGCAGAGAGAATCTGCTATATTGATAGGTACTTTTTTTTTCTTTTTTTCATTTATAGTTATTTGGATCAATGTAGATATTTAATTAGTGAAACTATTCTGTAATTATTATACTGTTATCTTCATCAACATTGCATTGAGTTTATTATTGATTTAATAAATATCACATATTCTGTGATCCTCTCATTACTTTTCTACGTATTCCATTTAATTATTTTACTTTCATAACTTACTTAATACCAATATTCATTATAATCTGCCTCTCCCATAGGTATTAAAAGTACGTACAATTTCATTAAAAAGGAAATGCCATCGAATCCCTACAAAAATTGATGAAAAGATGCGATGCAATAAGAGTAATAAATAATACCTTCTGAAAAAACCGATGGCCCATTATTTTTTCCATACAGTGAATTCTCGCGATTTTTCCCAATACACTTTAACACAAAAAAAACGTTCTTTTGGCTTCAATAGAAGATTCCTATATTTTACCACCGTTAGCGAATTACATTCGAACAGATAATCAATATAAAATATAATATGAACAGAATGAGCAAATACAAAGTGAAAAACTAAAAAAAATTAATATGAGAGAAAATAGAGGAAACCAAATAATAATTTTTATGGTAATCCCAATTCGCTGATCGCTTCTGTAGCATAGAGTTTTTTTTTAAGTTGATAGACTATCGAAAAATAAATTTCATTGCCGGTGAAGAAAAATCCTCCAGTTCCAGAAGAATCCAGTTCCTGCGCTGAGTTGGAAGCGAGTAAAAAAAAAGATACAAAAGTATTGCCGATCGCGTTTAGTATTGTACGAATTACACGAGAACACATCGCGCGATGTGTTCTTCTTCATGGTGCAGTTTCCATTCGAGTCACGGTGTTTCCGATCCGGCAAGAGCGTGCGGAAACAGCGATAAATAAATAGCGGTTGGAAAATAAAACGCGTGTGTAGGCCCGGCCGAATAGCGAAGCGTTCTTTATGGCGTACGAAGAGGCTGAACTGGAGAGGGAACAACGATGGAAGGCTTTATTTCGCTGGAAACTTCATGCGAAGAGATTCGCAAACGCCGTGCCCGGAAAGATAAACCGTGCACTGGCTGTCTGGTTTACTCTTACTCGCTCGCTCGTTCGAGCTTCAACGGGAAGAAATGCTCGAAAGCAAGAGCGAAAGATTCGCGTGGCTCTTTGCCAATAGCGGGAATTCGATTACAAAGACAGTCAATGTCCGGGAGTCCCGAGCATCTAGGTTTTCTCCCCCTTCTCTCTTTCTCTTTTCGTGCTATCTTGCATTTTCGTCTCTCACGTATGCAGCCACCAGAGTCATAAAGAAACTCTTGAGCGCCCTTATCGCGAGTTCAAACATGAGAAAGGAAAACGTCACGAAAAAAAAAAAAGAAGCGACGTGAAGGAAAATGGGAGTACACCTGCTCTGAACAGCAGTGTACGTGACATGTTACTCCTCTGCTCCTGATATGTGATACAACACTGAATAGGTGCATCGCTCCGAACACGTATGCTTCACTGCACGGTGGTCCTCCTTTCCTTATAAGTTTTTATACGAGAGGAATGAATATCTAATTCGTTTGGAGACACGAATTATTTACGATTATCCTGAAATTGAATTTATCTATAAGAAGCAGATGGGACTAAATATCAGATGGCTGGTTGAAGTTTTGTAAATGTTAACTCGGTTATGAATTTACTTGATTGAATGTAAGTGCAGAATGTAGGGAATAAGTTTTTTTTAGGAATGTTTAGGGCAGCGATAATCAATTATGCAGAGACGTAAAGTATTTGTGATAATAATGTGCACTCTTTTAGCAATATTTTCGACACAATTCTTTATCAGTTTATAAATATAAGTTATGGAAAATGATTTTAAAAAGTCCTATCGCTCCGAATACGGACTTTTGGGACGCGAATTTACGAATTGCTATCATAAATTTACGATTGAAATTCTTTGTGTTTCTTTTATATTGTATAATATTATTATGAATAATATAATTGATGTGTTAAATTTAATTACTTATATAATAACGTGTCAGACAACACTCTTCAGAAGGTGTGAATTTATACCATTTCTTCAACGTTCACGCATTGAGTTAATGTATCAAAAACTAATTTGGATAACATATGGGATATGGGTGCCCAAAAACAGAAAACTTTTGCAACACTGTAAATCTACTTGAAATTTAATGTATTTTTACTGGAAGTTTTTATGCATAAATAAATTGCTTCAATTTTACTAGAAAAGTACATGAATTTTATACCACAATTATATGCATAAATAAATTGCTTCAATTTTACTAGAAAAGTACATGAATTTTATACCACAATTATATGCATAAATAAATTGCTTCAATTTTACTAGAAAAGTACATGAATTTTATACCACAATTATATGCATAAATAAATTGCTTCAATGTTACTAGAAAAGTACATGAATTTTATACCACAATTATATGCATAAATAAATTGCTTCAATTTTACTAGAAAGGACATGAATTTTATACCACAATTATATGCATAAATAAATTGCTTCAATTTTACTAAAAAAGTACATGAATTTTATACCACAATGATATATTAAATTTCGATGACGAGTTTATGCATAAAAACTTCCAGTCTTTTCTATTGTTCACTATTAACCACAGCTCTATTGTTAAATTTGGAAGATGCGATCTATTTTGGTCCCTTTGAAGGAATTTTATTGAAGAAACGACTACTGCCCTGCTAATGTAATTATACATAACAATGTCAAATTCGTGTGTACATTAACAATACTCCTGAATACTCTAACGAAGTTTCACTTGTATGCAACCTTCTAAATCCGATTAAAATACAAAAAATCTCTTGGAATATCTTTATGAAGTACATCTTAATTCCTTTGAGAATTCTATTGGTAAAATGACTACTGTTCTGCAAACTGTGGTTGCATAAACAGTATAAAACTTCAGAATCTATTCCAGAGTCCCTGAATTCTCGAATGATGCTTCTGTTGGATGCAAATGCGAAACCCACAGTTATTCTACTCTGGCGGTAATTTATACCATTTCTTCAGCGTTCACGCAATGAGTCAATGTATCAAAAACTATTTTGAACAACATATATAGAATATGGGTGCCTAAAAACAGAAAACTTTTGCAAACCACAGCTCTATCGTTAAATTTGGAAGATGCGGTCTACTTTGGTCCCTTTGAAGGAATTTTATTGAAGAAACGACTACTGCCCTGCTAATATAATTATACATAACAATGTCAAACTCGTGTGTACATTAACAATACTCCTGAGTGCTCTAACGAAGTTTCACTTGTATGCAACCTTCTGAATCCGATTAAAATACAAAAAATCTCTTGGAATACCTTTATGAAGTACATCTTGATTCCTTTGAGAATTCTATTGGTAAAATGGCTACTGTTCTGCAAACTGTGGTTGCATAAACAGTATAAAACTTCAGAGTCTATTCCAGAGTCCCTGAATTCTCGAATGACGCTTCTGTTGGATGCAAATGCGAAACCCACAGTTATTCTACTCTGGCGGTAATTTATACCATTTCTTCAGCGTTCACGCAATGAGTCAATGTATCAAAAACTATTTTGAACAACATATATAGAATATGGGTGCCTAAAAACAAAAAACTTTTGCAAACCACAGCTCTATTGTTAAATTTGGAAGATGCGATCTACTTTGGTCCCTTTGAAGGAATTTTATTGAAGACACGACTACTGCCCGGCTAATGTAATTATACATAACAATGTCAAACTCGTGTGTACATTAACAATACTCCTGAGTGCTCTAACGAAGTTTCACTTGTATGCAACCTTCTGAATCCGATTAAAGTACAAAAAATCTCTTGGAATACCTTTATGAAGTACATCTTAATTCCTTTGAGAATTCCATTGGTAAAATGGCTACTGTTCTGCAAACTGTGGTTGCATAAACAGTATAAAACTTCAGAATCTATTCCAAAGTCCCTGAATTCTCGAATGACGCTTCTGTTGGATGCAAATGCGAAACCCATAGTTATTCTACTCTGGCGGCTTTCTCACACAGTTGTGTGTGCCCTTAGATCCCCGTTACTCTGGCGCTAACGTTAGTTGTTAGTTTAGATGGGTTTAATTTAGTTTAGGTTGGTCAATAGTTTAGACGTTATTGTATTTCGCAGCTCTAGATTATCTTGCCAACAGATAGGCAAAGCAGCGCCACTTCTTTGGCAAAAGGGAGAGCGTTGCCGATGGTACCCCGTGCATTTGCATACCGAGCCGCTTCTGATCCTCCCCCTCCACAGTCCCGGCACGTAAATACGATTTCGAAAGTCCGTTTCACGAACATCAAAGGGAAGCGAATTAGCCGGCAAACCCTGTGCCTCGAGTAAACTCGCGCCCACTGCCAACCCCGAATACGTTCTATCGCTGTCATATCGGGAATCTCCCATGAAGCAGCTAATTAAAAGTCTTTGTAAAACAACCATCAAACATTTACGAACTTTTTTCACGGGACGAAGAATTAATTAATCGAAATGTCTATGTACAATAAACTATCAATAACTTTATTAAACTAATATACACGTTATTGGCTCTGTATTTAAACGGTCAACGCTAGTGCGGCTTATATAATCGAGTATTGCATATAAAATTGAATACGTGAATACGCGAGATTAATATAGTCTCGTAATCTGACGTTGAAGAATTGAGAAATATCGATTATCAGAATTCAATCTCATTGCGCTTTAACAGTAGGAAAATTATATTCTTAGGAGTTTAAGAATTGTGAAGAACTTTGTTGAATTCGTTGAAAGACGTGTCGAGCTCGAAAAGCAATTGTCGCACTTGGGCTTCGGAGAGCTCGTCAGATGCGGACATACTGTTGAGAGTTTCAAGCCACGATGCAACTCTTCGTCTCCCGTCGAAATCACTGGGTAATATACTGAGACGATTCATCGTATCGACGAGATCTCGAAGATCTGGGTGAAGCTCGTCCATGGCTTTTATGTCGAGGCGAAGCTTATCCATCAGAGTAATAAAGAGCGAAACTATGTCGGCTATACATTTGGAGGTGTTACCCTTGTCGTCCTTTATCGTTATCGGCCTATCCTCCTTGATTCTCTCCAGCGCTGCTGGACAGTCAAGTCTGAAGGCTCTGGCAAACGCATCTATTGTGGGAAATTGATCACTTTGAACCTGCAAAATAAAATGTAATACTTATTCTAAAATTCTCTGAAGTAATATCTTAAAACTGTGAATAATTTAATGTTTTTTTTTCTAAAATTCGCCCAGAAGTAAGAATATCATTGTTATATTTTTTAAAATATTTATAAGACAAGTTGATACATACATTTTTTTAAATGTATTTTTAAAAAATTTTTTACAGAAAAATTAGAAATAATATTGTGTTTTTTACTAAAGAAGATTTTCTGATTATTTAGATTAGGCACCTCTCAATGATTTCCAGACCTCCTTTAGGAAGAATACAGCTATTAACAATTTTCAATTATACCCAAATGAGGAAAATGTTACTCCCATTTTTTCTGTAAATACTTTTCATTGATTTTTTTCTTAATTGATAAAAACCCTGTTGCAAATATTATAGTATTAAAAAAAAGAATAAAATTATGTTGAATTTTTGTAACAATTAATTTTGTAAAATTGGGAAATTTGTATTATATCTCAGAATATAACAAACACTGTTAACAATTTTTCTTCATATTAGGAATCAACACCAAGCAAAAATGGCCATGTTATCCCAGTCGGTCAAGACTTTGCACTCTTCATTTGTAAGAGTTTTAATTCTTTCAATGGATATCATTACAAAAAACGTTTATCCACTTATGAATATCGATTTATATTAATGATAAATTGGTTTTTAAAATAAAATAATAGGTTATGACAACTGGGATAAAGTAGTTAAAAAAAATCCACCAGATGTCGTGTTGCTATATGCTATATACTTCCCAATAGCTTATATTAGTAAATAAATTTTATTGGACGACTATGTGTGAGAGAATAAAACACTCAAATAGATTGTGTCTGACTGATTTTTTATCTAGTTGGATTAGGCAAACTGTGTGAGTTTCCACCATAATTTATAACTATTATAATCTTTTTTTACTGACCTGCTTAAATGCTGCTCTGTACTGCACCAACAATTTGCTACAAGCAGCTGTGTATTCTTTTGGTGTAACGCAATCTCTGATATATGCTTTTTCCAGATGTTGCAGTGTATTAACAACAGCATACAAATCCGCCTGGTTGTCGTGCTTCTCACGCTCTCGTGCATTCTTATACAACTTTACCTCCTCATAGAGTTCAGGACGATCCTGGGCAATAGACATATTTTCCTGAAATCAATAAATTGAAATTAATAAAAATCATGGTTTTTCAAACATATTTTGACAAATATTTAATGCTATTTATGTATAAAAAATTAGACAATATAGTACATATAATATTCATATTTTTTTACATCTTAGACATTGATATGTGCATGAATTTTTTTATATATTCTGTTATAAGCAACAATTATTTAATGCAATCACAAAATGTAATCGCTTCAATTTGGTAGATTGGAATTGAATAAATAAATAAATATTACATTCTAATCGAACAAAAATTTAATCCCAGGAAAATCATAATGCTAAATTAGTACTGATTAAACAAAAATCGCAACGATGATTGCGTATGTAGTAACTGAAATAAAAGAAGCTACCAATATCTACGCTCAAATTTGAATTTAAAGAAACATTCAATGGACTTGAAGTTTCCTGGTATAATAGGAATTTCAGTTGTAATTTTAATTAAAATTCATGACATTTTAATTCTTAATTTATGTAAATCTATTCATAAAGATTTTATGCCGACGACAATAAAATGACATTAAAGTCGTTTTATCGCACAGCTAAACAACTTTAAAGTCGTTTTATTATCAAATTCAAAAACAAGGTTATGGTTTTGGCCTAACCAATTTAGAACAGTATGTAAGTTACTACAAATATAATTTTTCGAATTTTTAACGCTATTGCTAGATATTGAAAAACAATCGCAAAATACCGTATAAATTAATAAAATAGTCATTTATTTAAATTACTCACAATCGATGACACATCGAGTGTCAAATTCTTCAAATTATGCGATTTATTCTTCCCGAAACGACAGAAAGAAGAAAATGGTTACTTACCAATTACGTAGCGCAATTAGGCGTCGAAATTGATAATGAAAAATGCTTCTATCTGCGATTCCTTATTATTGTTGGCTTGGAAATACTTGAGTGAACAGATTAAAACACAAGCTTGTCATGTACACGAGGTATCAGCTGACAATGAAGCACACAGAAAAAAATACACGCAAAACACGTCGAGAGGTCGTTAAATTAGTAATCGTTGTTATCGACCGTAGGGCAAGAAAATCTCGGATTGAGCAGCAGTAAATCAAGAATCGTAATTATTTCTATCAAATATATTATTTATTAGCAATTCTATCTCGTAGTTGAAGATTACAAGCCATAAAAAAAAACATAAATATCTTATCAACGCTGCAACAATATTTTTTACAAAGATACTTAGAACTAATAGTATCACAAGTGGAAATTGGCAGCGGATATGGAAAATATAATTCAAATAAAAAAAGCGACTCAAATTACCACTTCGATGTAACACAGTTGAATTGTTTTGAAATGGAATGCCAATATGAATGATAATTCAAAAACAGTACGGATATCGAATTATTTTTAATTAATCAAGAGAATTTTTTTGCCAAATGAAGAATAATGGAATGCAATTAAAAAAAAAAAAAGAGGATCATAATGTTAATTGCTTTGCCATTCGCGCGGTATTTCCCTGATTGTCAGACAACAATTGTGTCTCAACGCACAATATTCTCGATTAATTAATATATCATAATTATACGGGGAAAAACTGTAAACTTGTATTCTGGAATTTGCGATTTCTCACGTTTCCACAGATTTATCTGACGTAATTGCGAATACCAGAGACATTGACAGGGAAAAAAGGGTTTCCTCAAACGCAGCAATAAGTTTCTATCTTTCGTCTATTACAAAGACCTCTGATCTCAAACGAATATCACTCTTAAGAGCGATAACGCGATGCATTCACGCGCTACTCACGATTTCATATCCCCACATTTGCAAAGTCATTCGTACAACGATAATATTGCCAATCGAACGTTCAACGCTCTCGATATTTTGTGATTAATATAATAATTATCGCCATAAACACAAAAGCCGCATCGCCACTGATACGGTAAGACGCTTCTTCAAAAAAATCTTTAAGAACATAATAGAAACTAGAAACTTAATAGAAACTTTCAACTAAAATTTCTCATAATTTCGACGGTAACTTAATTTCAGAAATTAAACATTGACTCCATGACGCTCGGTTTCGTGTTACTAAATTTCACACAGCAAGAATCGACGAGTGTTTTTGTTCGTATACACGGACATTCGAAATCTTCTATAATGTTTTTATTTCCCCGTTTTATGACGTCTTCATTGTCAAAATTCTCTTCTTCCGGCGCGCCTATATTAAAGAACATAACGTTCAGTATTTTTCTATCTGGATCCATAATTTCCCAAGGCGGATATATTTTGAGAATGCTCTTAGGTCGTATTTTGACGATTCCGATTACTTCCGGAATCATCACAAGCGTGATTATACTTATTTCAAAAGAACCGCCGCTTTTCTCATTTGATAAATTACTGTCGGACTCGAATAAACTCTTCAATAAATTGTGCGAATCCTCGATCACCGATGCCGTCAAATAATGTCTGCCATATCGCGTTTCACGTTCTCGTATCTTCAGCTTAACAAACTGCCTGCAGGCTTTTTTAAAATCCGGCTGAGACATCTGATATCGCCATATACGCAAATTGGAGACTTGCGAGTTGACAATAGACTGTAATTTTGCTACCAAGCTTCCCCTGAAACAGAAAAAGAAATAAATCAAATAAACAATTAAATTTGCTTATAATTCGGCTTATAATTACAGCCCTGCGTTAAATTCTTACTTTTTGCCTTTCTTCTTCTTCTTATTGTTGTTGTTCTTCGTATGCAGTGATATTACATTCGTTGTTGGCTGACAACTATTATTTTTAAGAGGAGAAGCAGCCTGGCTTATATTAATGTCGCTCCTGTTTGCTGATACTCGACCTTCGTTGCTTTGCGACGTTGATTGCGAAATTTGTTGAGAGTTCTTAAGAGGAGAGGCTTTGATTATTTGTAAACGAGGTATAGAGTCTCCGTCTGAATAATACGTTTCATCTGAATCACAGGATTTGTCTCTACATAATTTAGACTTAGGGGGTTCAGAAAAGTTCTTGTTGCTGATAGCTGCATTATTTTGTGTCGCCACATTTTCTATAAAATCACTTATTGTACCTTCACTGTCACTGTCAATTTTAATATCATCCTCAGGAGGATTGGTGGTGCTTGATTCGACGTCTATGCGTTCTGATAAGGTGTTTGATATTTTGGAAGATTCTCTAATTTCAATAAGACGTTTGATGCATTCTGGGCTAGCAACAGCCTCAAATTTCATGGGTTCGTCCTTTACTCTTATCCAGGGCGTATTTACAGGTTTTATCCCTTTATGTACATTTTTGGCTAATGACGAAGACAGTGACGACTGATTTGGTGAGTTTGAAGATTCAGGTACTTGAATTTCATCTAACTGCGACGACACCGTCAATGTGTCTGGTATTTGCAAAGTTTCACGACTTTTTTTCGACTGCACAATTCTCTGTGAAGTTCCTAATACTTCGGACTTTATGCAACTATTTTTTGCTCTTATCCAGGAAGTATTTGTAGATTTAATGTCTATAAGCTTTTTTCGTCTTAATGGTGAAGAAATTGAAGATCGATCTGGAGAATCTGAAGATTCGGGAACTACATTTTTAATCAATGACGACGATACTATCACTTTCTTATTTCTTAATGATAGCCGATTCAGGTAATTTACAGATTCGGGTACTAGATTTTCATCTAACTGCGACGACACCGATAATGTCTCTGGTATTTGCAAAGATTCAAGACTTTTTTTCGACTTCCCAACTTCCTGTAAAGTTTCCAATGTCTCGGACTTTATACAACTGTTTTTTGCTCTTATCCAGGAAGTATTTGTAGATTTAAGGTCTATAAGCTTCTTTCTTCTTAATGGTGAAGAAATTGAAGATCGATCTGGAGAATCTGAAGATTCGGGAACTACATTTTTAATCAATGACGACGATACTATCACTTTCTTATTTCTTAATGATAGCCGATTCAGGTAATTTACAGATTCGGGTACTAGATTTTCATCTAACTGCGACGACACCGACAATGTCTCTGGTATTTGCAAAGATTCAAGACTTTTTTTCGACTTCCCAATTTCCTGTAAAGTTTCCAATGCCTCAGACTTTACACAACTGTTTTTTGCTCTTATCCAGGAAGTATTTGTAGATTTAAGGTCTATAAGCTTTTTTCGTCTTAATGGTGAGGAAATTGATAATCGATCCGAAGAATCCGAAGATTCGGGTACTACATTTTTAACCAATGACGACGATACTATCACTTTCTTATTTCTTAATGGCGAAGGTATTAATAACGGATCCAGGTTATTTATCGATTCGGGTATTAGACTTTGATCTAACCGCGACGACACCGACAATGTCTCTGGTATTTGCAAAGATTCACGACTTTTTTTCGCCTCCCCAAATTCCTGTAAAGTTTCCAATGTCTCGGACTTTACACAACTGTGTTTTGCTCTTATCCAGGAAGTATTTGTAGATTTAAGGTCTATAAGCTTCTTTCGTCTTAATGGTGAGGAAATTGATAATCGATCCGAAGAATCCGAAGATTCGGGTACTACATTTTTAACCAATGACGACGATACTATCACTTTCTTGTTTCTTAATGGCGAAGGTATTAATAATCGATCCAGCGTATTTATCGATTCGGGTATTAGACTTTCATCTAACCGCGACGACACCGACAATGTCTCTGGTATTTGTAAAGATTCACGACTTTTTATCGACTGTCCAAGTTCCTGTAAATTTTCCAATGCCTCGGACTTTACACAACTGTTTTTTGCTCTTATCCAGGAAGTATTTGTAGATTTAATGTCTATAAGCTTCTTTCGTATTAATGGTGAAGAAATTGAAAAGCGATCTGGAGAATCTGAAGATTCGGGAACTACAGTTTTAACCAATGACGACGATACTGTCGTTTTATTATTTCTTAATGGCGAAGGTATTGATAACCGATCCAAATAAATTACAGAATCGGGGACTAGACTTTCTCGCAACTGCGAGGATACCGACAACGTATCTGGTATTGACGAGGATTCTTGAATTTTTTTCAAGTGATCAAATCCTTGTAAAGTTTCTACAGTCTCGACATTTACTGGACTCGTTTTTGGTCTTATGCAAGAAGCATTGTGAGATTCAACGCCTATCCGCTTTTTATTTCTGTATAGCGAGGGAATTGATAACCGAACCGAAGAATTATTTGAAGATTCGTGGCCTTGACTAAGTCGATCATGATTTGATGAAGTTTCTGCTTCGAATTTAATCGAATTAGAGGACGAAGATCTACGATGCAGTCTCTCCAATTTGTTGATATCTTCGTTGGCTTGAAAATCATCGTTACCTGGATAACTTTTTTTCGAATTCGCTTTTAACTCTACGCATTCTGCGCCTATCGTGGAGTGCGACAGAGTTTCCGGTATCTTCGAAGACGACGATATTACCTCGACATCAAACGGACTTTCCTCAACAAGAAGCTCAGAAAATTGAAGCAACTGTTTGTTCAAGACTTCGACGCTTTGTTTTGAATAATTGGAATCATCCACGATTCTAAAAGGATTATTTCTCTCGCAGAGTGGTGAGGATAATGATAACGATTCGGTTATCTTGGCATTATCGCGAACTATACTTTTACGATCGTTCCATTTTAAAGTAGAATCTGCATAGAATTTAGTCGGGCTTTTCGTTTGCTCGAACGAAGAAGTTCTCGTGTTCAAAATTGGAGAATTCGTGATTCTATTTAACACAGGAGATTTCACAGATTTCAGAGTTTTATCAGGGTCATTGCTTGAACTGAGAAATATTTCTGGCTGTGAGTATCGTGGATTTTCATGTTCAATCGTAATTCTCGCAGTTACCAGCGGATCTAGTCTAGTTTGTTGAAATTTTTTGTTCAAAGAGACTCTACAGTTTTCTTTGCTACCTGCTTCTCTTTTTATTCGTTTCCATTGATAACCAAGAATCGGAGATTGCGGTGAACGCTTTGCAGAAGAAATACCGAGTATAGGAGAACCTGGAGACGATTTTTCAGGAGAATCTACAATGTTACTATGAGCAATTATCCAATTTTTAATGAAATCATTCTTCTCCAGCATCGGCAGCTCAGGAACTTTTTCCTTGCCAATAAAAATCTGCGGAACATCACAGCGAAGGTTCTGACTATTGTCTGTGTTCAGAATCGACTGAACGAAACTGAATTTCTTGGAGTTTCTTGTGGAATTGGATGAAGTGCTTGCCTCGATTTCTTGAGAAGCGCAGTCTTTTATATCTGACATTGAATACACAACTGTTGCTATAGGAAACAGCAAAGCAGTGCATAGACACTTTCATACTGCAACGGGAGAAAATCTATTTGGTGTTTCTTGAAATCTGCGAACAAAGGGAAATTAGAAAAAATTATGTAACATTAGACATACAATTATTGGATTTCTTAAATACTCACACAAGGATCTGATTCAGATCTGGATTCAGAAAGTGAACTTCTGATATTGTAAACATCATTCACAAGTCCTGATATCACTACTTCCAGTTACGTCGTTGTCTGATTGAAAATCTACGATCAGATTCATTTTGAGTAATAAAATGTTGATCGACTGTTATCAAAACATGGAATACTCAAAGATTTGATTTTTGGTTGTTATAAAGATTGACAGAGGACCTAATTCACTAATCATCTAGCATTTTTGATACGTGGCTTTGATAAAATTTGTCAAATCTTACTATTTATTAATTATAAGCAATTTGACTGTCATAAACACCACCAAATCACATTCATTGACAAATAAATAAATAAATAAATAAATAAATAAATTTCTCAGCTAAGTCGATTATTTAAGAATCTGACATTATCTTATCGTATTATTAATATTGAATCTTTAAGTTATCAATAATCACAAACAGTGAAACTTTGCCAATAAAATGTTTAGTTCAAGAATGTAATATTAAAGTGTTACAAACTCAACCAAAAGTTGCAATCGATTGAGTCACAGAATTATTATTTATCACAGATTAAATAACTAGGCGTATTTAATTATTCAGAAATCTGGATGTTGTAAAATTCCTACAGATGTTAACAATCACAGTCATTGACAATTTCTCAGCTAAATGGATGATTTAAGAATCTGACATTATCTTATCATATGATTAATATTAAAGCTTGAAGTTATCAATAGTCACAAATATTGAAACTTTGCCAATAAAATCTTCAGTCAAAGAATGTGACATTAAAGTATTACAAACTCAAACAAAAGTTGCAATCGATTGAGTCACAGAATTATTATTTATCACAGATTAAATAAGTAGCCATATAATTAATTATTCAGAAATCTGGAGATCGTAAAATTCCTACAGATTGTTAATAATCGCAGTCATTGACAATTTCGCAACTAAATGGATTATTTAAGAATCTGACATTACCTTATTGTATGATTAATATTGAAGCTTTAAGTTATCAATAATCACAAACATTGAAACTTTGCCAATAAAATGTTTATTTCAAGAATGTGACATTAAAGTGTTACAAACTCAACCAAAAGTTGCAATCGATTGAGTCACAGAATTATTATTTATCACAGATTAAAAAAGTAGACGTATAATTCATTATTCAGAAATCTGGGGATCATAAAATTCCTAGAGATTGTTAATAATCACAGTCATTAACAATTTTGCAACCAAATGGATTATTTAAGAATCTGATATTATCTTATCGTATGATTAATATTGAATCTTTAAGTTATCAATAATCACAAACATTGAAACTTTGCCAATAAAATCTTTAGTTCAAGAATGTGACATTAAAGTGTTACAAACTCAACCAAAAGTTGCAATCGATTAAGTCACAGAATTATTATTTATCACAGATTAAAAAAGAAGACGTATAATTCATTATTCAGAAATCTGGGGATGATAAAATTCCTAGAGATTGTTCATAATCACAGTCATTAACAATTTTGCAACCAAATGGATTATTTAAGAATCTGATACTATCTTATCGTATGATTAATATTGAAGCTTTAAGTTATCAATAATCACAAACATTGAAACTTTGCCAATAAAATGTTTAGTTCAAGAATGTGACATTAAAGTGTTACAAACTCAACCAAAAGTTGCAATCGATTGAGTCACAGAATTATTATTTATCACAGATTAAAAAAGTAGACGTATAATTCATTATTCAGAAATCTGGAGATCGTAAAATTCTTACAGATGTTTATAATCGCAGTCATTGACAATTTCGCAACTAAATGGATTATTTAAGAATCTGACATTATCTTATTGTATGATTAATATTGAATCTTTAAGTTATCAATAATCACAAACATTGAAACTTTGCCAATAAAATCTTTAGTTCAAGAATGTGACATTAAAGTGTTATACTCAACCAAAAGTTGCAATCGATTGAGTCGCAGAATTATTTTTTATCACAGATTAAAAAAGTAGACGTATAATTCATTATTCAGAAATCTGGAGATCGTAAAATTCCTACAGATTGTTAATAATCACAGTCATCTTATCGTATGATTAATATTGAATCTTTAAGTTATCAATAATCACAAACATTGAAACTTTGCCAATAAAATCTTTAGTTCAAGAATGTGACATTAAAGTGTTACAAACTCAACCAAAAGTTGCAATCGATTGAGTCGCAGAATTATTATTTATCACAGATTAAATAACTAGGCGTATAATTAATTATTCAGAAATCTGGATATCGTAAAATTCCTACAGATGGTCAAAAGGTTATGCACAGCAGCAACATTGTAATTGTACATTCCATCCAGTAAAAAAAAACCACTTATTATTACTTACGCTGCAACGAGAGCCAAATTGTGGCGTAGTAAACATCATCAATTAATCGCGACACACTGTTTGCGCCGCGTAGCTTTTATTATTAGCTAACTAGCGAAGTTTCGTGTTACAATGACAAAAACAAAAAAACAATACGCACAACACGAGCCGCGTGCTACATATTCACGGTTATCCGGCGCTTTTCGATCGTGACACCGATATTGTTACACACAGACGTTTTGTCTGCTTGACAAATAGGTCAATCGAAAATTTAGCTCCGTTAACGTATAATCAACAATGCGTAGACGTGAGAATTTGTCACACTCTGCTCGTGTATTTACCGCGAATGTGATAACCATACGAGAGCATCTCCGCCATCTTGGAGTTACCATGACAACAATGAGATGCAGCATCCACGGACAGGGCCGAAATATTAATGTTCAAAAGCTTCAAAGTGTCATAACTTTGCAGAAATACAATTTTTCTTATCAATCCATCAGCAAAAATGCATACAACTGTTTCAAATAAAAAAGGATACATTTTTTTTATCGCTGTAATTATTTTTCTTCGCCAGTTTATTAGGCAAAAGAAAGACTGGGTTCCCCTTGTGGTTGATTCTCCCCTGCAAAGACTTTAAAACCGGGGGGTATAATGACAAATCTTACGCGCTAATTAAAGTCGATTAATCTTCGGGCTTTGAAGGCATTTGACATGAAATTGTCGTACATCTCGCAGATAAATCGTCAACGATTGTGGACAGACGCTATTTTCTTCAATACCAGAGGTTATTCAGATCGAAAATAAAGAAGTTTTTGAGCATAGGCGCGCACTCTATTTTGCGGGATTAATTAAACTTGATTAATCTTCACGCGTTGAAGACATTTGATACGAAATTGGCGTACATCTCGCAGATAAATAGTCAACGGTTGTGGACAGATGTTTTTTTTTTAAAATAAAGATGGTTTGAAGCATGGGCTCGGACTTTATTTTGCAACAAGGATAAGTTCGTAAAAATCTATTAATATTTATATCTTCATAAGTAAAAGCACACGAAAGTTGTTGGTTATAGCAACAAATTATAATAATAATGACAGAAGAAAAAAAGAGGGAAATATTCTTTTGCTTTTAGGATTTGGTATTTAGTTACATTTCTGACAAAAAGTTATATTGGATTATAATTTGAGGATTTTTATGAAAAATCAGAAAAACAATTGAGACTATTGAAGATTCTAACACATTGATTTCGAATAATAATTATGTAAAAAATGACTAACAAATTAGTGTTTAAAAGACGATAGAAAAATGTATGTTATTGTAAGAGGAAATCCTCAAATCTCGAAAATCAATCAAATAGTCCCAAAAAAAATTGAAAAATTGAATTCAAATAGAAAAAAAAATTATATCAAGTGCTCGAAAAAAAATCTGTGATTTACTAATCCATATTTAGCCACTATTATTATATAAAATCAACATTCTTAATATCGTCAACAACAATATTTTTTTACAGATATTAAACGCGCTAATTAAACTCGATTAATCTTCGGGCTTTGAAGGCATTTGACATGAAATTGTCGTACATCTCGCAGATAAATCGTCAACGATTGTGGACAGACGCTATTTTCTTCAATACCAGAGGTTATTCAGATCGAAAATAAAGAAGTTTTTGAGCATGGGCTCGCACTCTATTTTGCGAGATTAATTAAACTTGATTAATCTTCACGCGTTGAAGACATTTGATACGAAATTGGCGTCCATCTCGCAGATAAATAGTCAACGGTTGTGGACAGATGCTTTTTTTTTCAATACCAGAGATTATTCAGATCGAAAATAAAGATGGTTTGAAGCATGGGTTCGGACTTTATTTTGCGACAAGGATAAGTTCTTAAAAATCTATTAATATTTATATCTTCATAAGTAAAAGCACACGAAAGTTGTTGGTTATAGCAACAAATTATAATAATAATGAGAAGAAAAAAAAGAAGGAAATGTTATTTTGCTTTTAGGATTTTGTATTTAGTTACATTTCTGATAAAAAGTTGTATTGGATTATAATTTGAGGATTTTAATGAAAAATGAGAAAAACAATTGAGACTATTGAAGATTCTAACACATTGATTTCGAATAATAATTATGTAAAAAATGACTAACAAATTAGTGTTTAAAAGACGATAGAAAAATGTATGTTATTGTAAGAGGAAATCCTCAAATCTCGAAAATCAATAAAATATTCCCAAAAAAATTGAAAAATTGAATTCAAATAGAAAAAAAAATTATATCAAGTGCTCGAAAAAAAAATCTGTGATTCATTAACCATGTTTAGTCATTATTATTATATAAAATCAACATTCTTAATATCGTCAACAACAATCATTTTTTTACAGATATTTTCTTATCGCAAAGTACCAAAATTCTGATCGAATCAAACTTACGATTAAAAACGTATGTGTAAAGTATTCTTCAGAATACCAATTGGTATTTAAAATTGTAGAATAATTTTGTAATATCAATATCATCAGACTTAATGCACCGAAAGTCTTTTGAAACTTATTGAATTAATGTTCTTGAATATTATTGAAATTTTTTTCTCTAATTCAAAAAGATTCAGCAACGGTTGAAGCGTTAAAAAAATTGAAAAATTGCATTCGTATAGAAAAAAAAGTGATGTCGAGTTTTCGAAAAAAAAAAAAAATCTTTATTCGCCAATCATTGTTGGCCATCATTATAACATAAAATCAAAATTTTTAATGTCGTCAAGAATAATTTTTTTATAGATATTATCTTATCGCAAAGTACCAAAATTCTGATCGATTAAAAACGTATGTGTAAAGTATTCTTAATAATACCAATTGGTATTTAAAATTGTAGAATAATTTTGTAATATCAATATCATCAGACTTACCTAATGGACCGAATATTTTTTGAAAATTATTTAATTAATATTCTTGAATATTATTGAAATTTTTTTCTCTAATTCAAAAAGATTCAGCAACGGTTGGGGCGTCAAAAAAATTGAATAATTGAATTCAAATAGAAAAAAAATGATGTCGAGTTTTCGAACGAAAAAAAATCTTGATTCACCAATCATTATTGGCCATCATTATAATATAAAATCAAAATTTTTAATATCGTCAACAATGATTTTTTTATACATATTATCTTATCGCAAAGTATCAAAATTCTGATCGATTAAAAACGTATGTGTAAAGTATTCTTAATAATATCAATTGGTATTTAAAATTGTAGAATAATTTTGTAATATCAATATCATCAGACTTACCTAATGGACCGAATATTTTTTGAAAATTATTTAATTAATATTCTTGAATATTATTGAAATTTTTTTTCTCTAATTCAAAAAGATTCAGCAACGGTTGGGGCGCCAAAAAAATGGAATAATCAAATTCAAATAGAAAAAAAATGATGTCGAGTTTTCGAACGAAAAAAAATCTTGATTCACCAATCATTATTGGCCATCATTATAATATAAAATCAAAATTTTTAATATCGTCAACAATGATTTTTTTATACATATTATCTTATCGCAAAGTACCAAAATTCTGATCGATTAAAAACGTATGTGTAAAGTATTCTTAAGAATACCAATTGGTATTTAAAATTGTAGAATAATTTTGTAATTTTAATATCGTCGGACTTAACGGACCGAATATCTTTTAAAACTTATTGAAATTACATTCTTGAATATTATTGAAATTTGTTTCAATAATTCAGGAAACCAATAGAATAGTGGGTAAAATATCAATGTAGCATACGTGGAACAGAAACAGCAGCGATTGGAGCCTCAAAAAAATTGAATTCAAATAGAAAAAAAAAGTGAAGTCGAGTTTTTGAAAAAAAAAACCATAGATTCACTAATGATTATTAGTCATCATTATAATATAAAATCAACATTCTTAATATCGTCAACAACAATAATTTTTTTACAGATATTTTCTTATCGCAAAGTACCAAAATTCCGATCAGATCAAACTTACGGTTAAAAACGTATGTGTAAAGAATACCAAGAGGTATTCTTTACACATAAAGATTCTTAAGAATACCAATTGGTATTTAAAATTGTAGAATAATTTTGTACTATTAATATCGTCAGACTTAATTGACCGAATATCGTTTGAAACTTATTGAAATGATATTCTTGAAATTTTTTTCAATAATTCAGGGAACAGATGGAATAGTGGGTGAAATGTCAATGTAGCATACGTGAAAATGAATCGGCAAAGGTTGGAGCGCGTACAATTACCATGCAGAGTGTCGAGGAACCCCTTTTATATTAATAGTCGAGTGAGTGTGACGGTGATGAGAGCGGTTTGGGGGGTTCGAGGGAACACAGAGGAGGAAGAGGAGTAGTAGTAGGTGGAGGAGGAGGAGTGACACGGCGTACGAGGGGGACCCCGGACCGGAGGGCCTCAAAATGATAGCATAGGAGAACGGGATAGAAGACCGCGCGGCCCCTTGCACGTTGTTTCAGTTTCAGTTCGCGATGGAGACTACTTGCTCCGTCTAGAGTTAATATATATAGTATATTTCAATATATAACTATTTTTTAGAGATAACTAATGGGAGAAAGAAAGTTTCTAAAAGTTAAGAAGGAACGTCATACACGAACGAACAAAATCGCAAAATAGCACTGAAAAAAATAAAAAATAAAAAAAATAATAATATAGGAGAGATTTCCAGAGACTGAATAGAAAAAAAAGCTACGTTGTAGTAAATTAAATCGAATACAACACTTTGGAACTTTCAAAGAGGCAACAAATTGCGTGCGCTATTGAAGCAGAAAAACCCTTTAGATATCTCTCGTCTCGTAAGAAAGAAAGGTCGGGAGAAAACGGAAGTGTGTGGACGACGGATGTAGGAAGAATCGTTCGTGTGCGCTCAGTGAAAGGGGACGTTGAGCTACTGTTTGCTGCTGCTGTTGTTGTTGGTGCTGCTGCTGCTGCTGAAGAGATAGGGAGAAGCGATGAATCCTGTCCGACTTCATTTGTTACAATTGTCTCGATAATTCGGAATTATTTCGAGGACAAACTGCGTCGCAAAGGGAAAAAATAGTGTACGTGATATAAAAGAGGTAAATATGCGTTGATATATATCAAAACAGTGTTGGGTGCTTCGTGAGCAAAAGTGCTGCAGTAAATAAAAGAAAAAGTAAAAAACAGTATTGCAATTGATAGCTTATGGAAATATTTTGAAAAAAATAAAAGAGTATGTTGTGCTGCCGTAGCTGCGTCTTCGTGAAGGCCAAGTGAGACCGGATGTCGGCCGGTGCAGTGATTCGATTGATTCGTTGAAGAGTGTTCGTGGCTTACGGAGCTCCGAGCGAACTTCCGAGTGCCGCGCGTCCGAGCTCGAGGCTCTCTCTGCTCGATCCCTCACGGCGGATCATCCGCTATAGCTCTGTCGATCTCGCTCCCACCGCCAAGTACACGTTCGTTTGTGTTCCATTCACACTCGCAACCGTAGTGCACAGTGAAAAAAAAAAATTATAATTTTTTTATTTAAAAAAACACCGATAAATAGACGTAATAGCGCGAAGATCGGTGACGTTCTTACCGATTTCTCGGTGGAAACATCGTGCTCTGCGTCGTAACTCTCTGTGACTTTGAGAGCATAAAAAATATTATTTTTTAATTAAAAAAAGCCGAACATAAACGTAAGAACGTGAAAATCGGTTAAGTTGTTACCGATCTCTCGGTGAAAACATTGTGTTCTGTGTTCTAACTCTCCGTGACTTTGAGAACATAAAAAATAGCATTTTTTAATTAACAAAAACAACGAAAAATAAACGTAAGAACGTGAAAATCGGTTACGTTGTTACCGATCTCCCGGTGGAAACATCGTGCTCTGCGTTCTAACTCTCCGTGACTTCGAGAGCAGAAAAAATATCATTTTTATTTTAAAAAAATTAAAAATAAACGTAAGATCGTGAAGATCGGTGACGTTG
This sequence comes from Ephialtes manifestator, assembly GCA_963970395.1. Classification (NCBI taxonomy): domain Eukaryota; kingdom Metazoa; phylum Arthropoda; class Insecta; order Hymenoptera; family Ichneumonidae; genus Ephialtes; species Ephialtes manifestator. The sequence continues at coordinate 35,555,027 of OZ019971.1, read as the reverse complement.
ATACCGATCTTTCGGTGGAAACATCGTATTCTACGGCGTAATTCCTCGTGATTTCGAGAGCCAACGGCAGCAACCACTTTTCACCGTTTTCAATCGTGGCTAACACTGGTTGTTACTGTATAACGATTTCTTCAGTGATCGACGATAAATAACGTCTCTTAAAATAAAAATATTACTTTTTATTTTTAAAAAACCCAAAAATAAACGTAAGAGTGTGAAGATCAGTGACGTTGTTACCGATCTCTCGGTGGAAACATCGTGCTTTGCATCATAACTCGTCGTGATTTCGAGAGCATAAAAAATATCAATTTTTACTTTAAAAAATCAAAAATAAACGTAAAAGCGTGAAAATCGGTGACGTTGTTACCGATCTCTCGGTGGAAACATCGTACTCTGCGGCGTAACTCCCCGTGATTTCGAGAGCCAACGACAGCAACCACGTCGCAGACTCCGGCTGAAACATCCGGAACACTTTTCGCCGTTTTCAATGGTGGCTAACTCTGACTGTTACTATATAACGATTTCTTCAGTGATATCGAAGAATAAAACTGAGATAAAAGGTATTTAAACAGAAAAAACAGATGAAATTGTGGACAACTCTTTCGGCGTATGAGAAAAGGTTTTCATCAAGAAATAATAAACGAAATAAAATTCGAATGAATTCATCGGTTTCCAATTGATTTGGAGTGACATTCCGGAAGAATTCTTTGGCCACAAGCGTCAACTTGGTAAGCATTTGCTGAAAGGCAATTGTTTATTTTTATTTTTTCATAACGATTAGAATCTACATAATTATACCAACACGTCGAATTTCTTTAAATTTTCATTAAAGGCAAAATATGAAATACTTTTCATGTGCTGCCAACAATAAATAACCACTTCTCATTTGCCTTTCTTGTACAATATCGAAGAGTAAAATAAAATATAATAAATAGCAGACCGACAGGTGTGAATGTGTGATGTGTTTTTTGTTTAAATATTTTCTATAAATATTCGATATTCTCACGGACTCATGCTAAAAGTTTTATTAAGCCGTATTTGGCTGGTGATTGCAGACCAAAAAAAAAAATGTCATTGATTGAAAAACAATTTGCTTGCGGGCTGCGAAAAACAAGTGTTTATAAATGAACTATAGTTCTTATTCTTATAATCCCATTTAACATTGAAACAATATTTTATACTGTTTTGACCATTTGAGAGTTATTTTTTCAATCTGTTATGAAAGTGTAAAAATTTGAAGTAATATTTAATTGACAACGCTCGTTTTTTAATCAATGCCATTTTTTTAGTGCATATATCGCTTTAAATCTTACATTTGGAAATATATATATATGTATATGGCAATTACTTTGAAGTACATTGGAAGAATTTCTTGGACAAAAGAGAGAGAAAAAAAATCGTTGCCTCGTTGAGCTTACGTCGAAGGACAATCGTTAAAATTCAATTGAATAACAATTAGAATGCACATCATTATACCAAGCCAAGTTGAGTACTCTTCAATTTTCATTAAACACGGTCCTTGCGTCGTCTTTCCAGCATCGCGTGTCTCTTTATTCTCGCACATACCCTCGACCTTCCGTTTACCTTACTGTGCTGCGGATTTGTAACGAGCTTAACAGATCGTTTAGAGAAAACGTCGGGCTCGAGCACGCGTGGAATAAAGTGCTGCGCGCGAGAGCGAAGTAAACAATGTGACGAAGAAACTGCGGCGCAGGGACGGGGGAAGGTACGAGTGCATGCACTACAGCATTCACTGAAAGATAACTCGGCTGTGCATGCTGCTGCTACTGCTATACTGGTGTGAGCAGTCTGAGTGCCAAAGCAGGGGAGTGAAGGCTTAAATTCGATATCTTAAAGAATAAAAATTTAGGTTGGATTTTCCGACCGGAAGTCGGAACTGCGAATTCTGAAATCAGAAACGGAAAAAAGTAACTTTTTTTAGAATCATTTTAAAACGGATTGTAACCGGTATTTTTCGTGGTAGAATATGCGACTTGAGAACGATAGTGAAGACCAAAATTGGATATAAAAAAAAAATGTAGATTGGATTTTCCGACTGGAAGTCGGATCTGTAAATTCTGGAATCAGAAACGGAAAAAAATCACATTTTTTAAAATCATGATAAAAAAAATTTACAACCGGTATTTTCCGTGGTAGAATATGCGACTTGAGAACGATAGTGAAGGCCAAAATTTCATATCTTGAAGAAAAAAAAATTTAGATTGGATTTTCCGACCGGAAGTCGGATGTGTGAATTCTGGAATCAGAAACGGAAAAAAATCACATTTTTTAAAATCATGATAAAAAAACTTACAACCGGTATTTTCCGTGGTAGAATATGCGACTTGAGAACGATAGTGAAGGCCAAAATTTCATATCTTGAAGAAAAAAAAATTTAGGTTGGATTTTCCGACCGGAAGTCGGATGTGTGAATTCTGGAATCAGAAATGCAAAAGTCACCTTTTTTTAAAATCATGGTGAAAAAGCTTGTAACCGGTATTTTATGTGGTAGAATATGCGACTTGAGAACGATAGTGAAGGCCACAATTTCATATCTTGAAGAAAAAAAATTTAGGTCGGATTATCCGACCGCAAGTCGGATCTGCGAATTCTGAAATCAGAAATGGAAAAAAGTCACCTTTTTTAAAATAATGGTGAAAAAGCTTGTAACCGGTATTTTTTGTGGAAGAATATGCGACGTGAGAATGATAGTGAAGGCCAAAATCCGATATCTTAAAAAAAAAATTAGGTTGGATTTTTCGACCGGAAGTCGGATCTGCGAATTCTGAAATTAGAATCGGAAAAAAGTCACCTTTTTTAAAATCATGTTAAAAAGGCTTGTAACCGGTATTTTCTGTGATAGAATATGCGACTTGGGAACGATAGTGAAGGCCAAAATTCGATATCTTGAAGAAAAAAAAAATTTAAGTTGGATTTTCCTACCGAAAGTCGGATCTGCGAATTCTGGAATCAGAAACGGAAAAAAGTCACCTTTTTTAAAATCATGGTGAAAAAGCTTGTAACCGGTATTTTATGTGGTAGAATATGCAACTTGAGAACGATAGTGAAGACCAAAATTCGAAATCTTAAAAAAAAAATTAGGTTGGATTTTTCGACCGGAAGTCGGATCTGCGAATTCTGAAATTAGAAACGGAAAAAAGTCACCTTTTTTAAAATCATGGTGAAGAAGATTGTAACCAGTATTTTCTGTGGTAGAATATGCGACTTGGGAACGATAGTGATGGCCAAAATTTCGTATCTTGAAGAAAAAAAATTTAAGTTGGATTTTCCGACCGCAAGTCGGATCTGCGAATTCTGAAATTAGAATCGGAAAAAAGTCACCTTTTTTAAAATGATGGTGAAAAAGTTTGTAACCGGTATTTTCTGTGGTAGAAATGCGACTTGAGAACAATAGTGAAGGCCAAAATTTCGTATCTTGAAGAAAAAAAATTTAAGTTGGATTTTCCGACCGCAAGTTGGATCTGTGAATTCTGAAATCACAAACGGAAAAAGTCACCTTTTTTAAAATCATGGTAAAAAGGCTCGTAACCGGTATTTTCTGTGGTAAAATATGCGACTTGAGAACGACAGTGAAGGCCAAAATTCGATATCTTAAAAAAAATATTTAGTTTGGAATTTTCGACGGGAAGTCGGATCTGTGAATTCTGAAATCACAAACGGGCAAAGTCACCTTTTTCAAAAACATGGCAAAAAGGCTTGTAACCGGTATTTTCTGTGGTAGAATATGCGATTTGAGAACGATAGCGAACGCAAAAAATCGATATCTTAACGAGCTTAACAAATCATTTAGAGAAAACGTCAGACTCGAGTACGCGTGGAATAAAGTACCGGGCGCGAGAGCGAAGTAAACAATGTGACGAAGAAGACGAGGCAAAGGAAGGTACGAGTGCATGCACTAGTACAGCATTCACTGAGAGATAGCACGGCTGTGCATGCTGCTGCTGCTACTGCTGCTGCTGCTATACTAGTGTGAGCAGTCCGAGTGCCAAAGCGGGGGAGGCAGCGCATTGCGGGTGGTGAGGTGAGCGCGGCGAGCTCGCCAAACAGAAGCCGTGCGAAGCGGGATGACATTGTTTGCACTCTGTGACGTCACTCGTAATTGTAACCAACAATAAACGAGAGGCACGCACGCACGCACGTATGCACTACTTAATCGTATAATATACAGGGCTCGAAGTATAAAAGTGTGTGTATATAGACACACACTCGTGGTCAGTATAGAGTATTAGCACATACAACTTAGTGTACTTGGGTTTTGCATTACAAACCTTGATGCAAACTCGTGGACCACGCGGATCCAAGACGATATGTATACGAGGAGAGAAGAATTTCTATAAAATAATCCCATAAGTTTGGTTAAAATTCCTATATATACGGTGATGAAAATGTATAAGGGTATATATATATGCAAAAGACGCGGCAAACATCGTTATATATGATCATGTATATTTATATATGTAAAATGTCTCCATAGAATAAAAATTCATACATAATGATTTTTTCCCGAGGACATTTTAGTGACATATGTTTAACAATAAATAAAAAAATTCGAAATTCATATAAACGTTATACCTTCGCTTGAAACGCGTATTATTGCCGGGAAAACCGTAAAAAAATCTCTCTGCCAAGACAATAGTCACGTTCCATAAAAAAAAAAAACAATGTTCAGGTTTCCGTCGTAATCGACGTGCTTGCGACAAGGAATAACCACTTCTCCTTTGCACAGTATCGAAAAGTAATTAAAATAAGATGGAAAAAATATCATACAATCAATATCCCAAGTGAAAATATTATATGAAGATTATATATAAATATTTATATAGAAGCTATATGCGAAAATGGACATATAGAATATTGACATATTTTGTATAGTCCATAAGAACTTGTGTAATTAATTTTTAAAGAACTATACAGAATCAATATATGATACTATATAGAATATATTTGATTCTATATAGTTCTTTAAAAATTAATTTTTTAAATTCACATGGACTATACAAAATATGTCAATATTCTATATGCCCATTTTCGCATATAGCTTCTATATAAATATTTATATATAATCTTCATATAATATTTTCACTTGGGATGAATCATACGTTAGTGACACATTTAAATAAAAATAATAAAAAGTGTAAAATCATGACGAATCAATATGTAAAGTTTCACACTGTTAAAAATATTTTGAACATTAATATATGTATTGGAAGTTCTTTTGCAGTTTTTTTAAATTTCATTTAATATACAGATATGTTGTAAAATTCCAATAATTATATTATAAACACAACTTTTACGAAGTGTTTAGTATACTGTATATTAATTTTACAACAATTTTTTTGTATATTAATAAATATTTGTATATTAAATTTAATATACGCGTATCTGCAAAAAAACTTCCAATACTTTATATTAATTTTCATACAAAAATTTCTAACACTGCATTTAGCATCGTGATCTTAACTAAAATTGAAAAAATGAAGTTTACCGAAATTTCAAGTAGGCTAAAAACAATTTAGATTTAATTCTCCGACCGGAAGTCGGATCTATGAATTCTAAAATCGGAAAAGGAAAAAAATCATTTTTTTTTAAATCATGATAAAAAGGGTTGTACACTGAGAAAAAAAATCGTTAGAACCAACAAAACATGCGCTTGCGGGTGGCCAAAATATTTGGCAATGGTAAACGAATCATTTTTGGATTCTATCAGCTATTGCTTCATTCAATTACATATTTCATTCGATCAAAAGAATATTTTTTTTACTTCCCGCAAGCGCACGTATTGTTGATTCGAACTATCTTTTTTCTCACAGTATAACAACATTTTCTGGGGTAGAATATGCGACTTGAGAACGATAGTGAAGGCCAAAATTCGATATCTTAAAGAAAAATAAAATTGTATTTTCCGATACTGACATAAAAATCTCGAAAAAAGTTTCATAGAAGCAAAACTTCTTCTATGAGGTAGCAAAAAAACACTTGGAAATGCGAATGAACGTTAACGTTTACACCTTCGCTTAAAGCGCCTATTATTGCCCGGAAATAAACTCCAAAAAAAATGTATCTGACAAGACAATAGCCATGTACCATAAAGAAACTCGATTTGCATGTTTTCATCGTCATCGACGTCTCCGTAATAGTTAAAATATGCTCGTGCATGGAAAAACTGCGCAACAGAGAAGAAGAAGAAGAAGAACAAGTTGAATTACTGGGTTGAGCCGAGTATGGTACCCGGGTCACGCATCCTCCGTCTTCTAAGCTTCGTCGTAGCGATCGCTCGAGTTTCACGCCGTTTCGCAACGTTTCTCACGCTGTGCTTTAGCATTTGTATCACTGTGTCCGTTGCCAGATAAGCCGAGACGCGGAGGCGAGAAGGACCATATGATAGATATGAACGAGAGAGGGAGAGAGAAAAATCGAGAGAGAGAGAGAGAGAGAGTAGCAAATACACACATCAACATGTGCTTACGAGCGCGCGAAAGATCAATCAAAACGGTAGGGTCATATACGTGTTCGTGACCGACAGTAATAATCACTCGAGATTCCTATCTTTGGAATATATTTTTTCTCCATATTCGATCCATTTTTCAAGGCTTTAATCGTCACCACCACTCCGCAATAATCGATTTATACATCGCGTTTTATCTTCATAAAAGAAGAAGTACTCTGAGAAAAAAGCTTAATAAGATGTGGTTACAAAATGTTACCAAGAAAAATTTAGTGGGCGTAACTAAGTAATAACTTAGTAAACCAATAGGTTAGGCTTACTAAGATCTTGGTTACAAATTTTACCAGGAAAAATTTGGTAGGTGCAACTAAGTTTTTGATAGGCTTACTATAATCTTGGTTAAAAAATTTCCCAAGAAAAATTTGGTAGGCGCAACCAAGCTATTGATTAGGCTAACTAAGATCTTGGTTAACAATTTTACCAAGAAAATTTTTTTAGACGTAACCAAGTTATTGGTTGGGCTTACTAAGATCTTGGTTACAAATTTTACCAGGAAAAATTTGGTAGGCGCAACTAAGTTTTTGATAGGCTTACTATAATCTTGGTTAAAAAATTTCCCAAGAAAAATTTGGTAGGCGCAACCAAGTTATTGATTAGGCTAACTAAGATCTTGGTTAACAATTTTACCAAGAAATTTTTTTTCAGACGTAACCAAGTTATTGGTTGGTCTTACAAAGACCTTGGTTACAAATTTTACCAGGAAAAATTTGGTAGGCGCAACTAAGTTTTTGATAGGTTTACTATAAACTTGGTTAAAAAATTTTCCAAGAAAAATTTGGTAGGCGCAACCAAGTTATTGATTAAGCTAACTAAGATCTTGGTTAAAAATTTTACCAAGAAAATTTTTTTTAGACGCAACCAAGTTATGGGTTGTGCTTACTAAGACCTTGGTTACAAATTTTACTAGGAAAAATTTGGTAGGCGCAACTAAGTTTTTGATAGGTTTACTATAAACTTGGTTAAAAAATTTTCCAAGAAAAATTTGGTAGGCGCAACCAAGTTATTAATTAGGCTAACTAAGATTTTGGTTAAAAATTTTACCAAGAAATTTTTTTTAGACGTAACCAAGTTATTGGTTGGACTTACTAAGACCTTGGTTACAAATTTTACCAGGAAAAATTTGGTAGGCGCAACTAAGTTTTTGATAGGCTTACTATAATCTTGGTTAAAAAATTTCGCAAGAAAAATTTGGTAGGCGCAACCAAGTTATTGATTAGGCTAACTAAGATCTTGGTTAAAAATTTTACCAAGAACATTTTTTGTAGACGTAACCAAGTTATGGGTTGTGCTTACTAAGACCTTGGTTACAAATTTCACTAGAAAAAATTTGGTAGGCGCAACTAAGTTTTTGATAGGCTTACTATAAACTTGGTTAAAAAATTTCCCAAGAAAAATTTGGTAGGCGCAACCAAGTTATTGATTAGGCTAACTAAGATCTTGGTTAAAAATTTTACCAAGAAAATTTTTTTTAGTCGTAACCAAGTTATTGGTTGGGCTTACTAAGACCTTGGTTACAAATTTTACCAGGAAAAATTTGGTAGGCGCAACTAAGTTTTTGATAGGTTTACTATAATCTTGGTTAAAAAATTTCCCAAGAAAAATTTGGTAGGCGCAACCAAGTTATTGATTAGGCTAACTAAGATCTTGGTTAAAAATTTTACCAAGAAAATTTTTTTTAGACGCAACCAAGTTATGGGTTGTGCTTACCTTGGTTACAAATTTTACTAGGAAAAATTTGGTAGGCGCAACTAAGTTTTTGATAGGTTTACTATAAACTTGGTTAAAAAATTTTCCAAGAAAAATTTGGTAGGCGCAACCGAGTTATTGATTAGGCTAACTAAGATCTTGGTTAACAATTTTACCAAGAAAAATTTTTTTAGACGTAACCAAGTTATTGGTTGGGCTTACTAAGACCTTGGTTACAAATTTTACCAGGAAAAATTTGGTAGGCGCAACTAAGTTTTTGATAGGTTTACTATAAACTTGGTTAAAAAATTTTGCAAGAAAAATTTGGTAGGCGCAACCAAGTTATTGATTAGGCTAACTAAGATTTTGGTTAAAAATTTTACCAAGAAATTTTTTTTTAGACGTAACCAAGTTATTGGTTGGTCTTACTAAGACCTTGGTTACAAATTTTACCAGGAAAAATTTGGTAGGCGCAACTAAGTTTTTGATAGGCTTACTATAATCTTGGTTAAAAAATTTCCCAAGAAAAATTTGGTAGGCGCAACCAAGTTATTGATTAGGCTAACTAAGATCTTGGTTAAAAATTTTACCAAGAAAATTTTTTTTTAGACGCAACCAAGTTATGGGTTGTGCTTACTAAGACCTTGGTTACAAATTTTACTAGGAAAAATTTGGTAGGCGCAACTAAGTTTTTGATAGGCTTACTATAATCTTGGTTAAAACATTTCCCAAGAAAAATTTGGTAGGCGCAACCAAGTTATTGATTAGGCTAACTAAGATCTTGGTTAAACATTTTACCAAGAACATTTTTTTTAGACGTAACCAAGTTATGGGTTGTGCTTACTAAGACCTTGGTTACAAATTTTACTAGGAAAAATTTGATAGGCGTAACTAAGTTTTTGATAGGCTTACTATAATCTTGGTTAAAAATTTTACCAAGAAAATTTTTTTTAGACGTAACCAAGTTATGGGTTGTGCTTACTAAGACCTTGGTTACAAATTTCACTAGGAAAAATTTGGTAGGCGCAACTAAGTTTTTGATAGGCTTACTATAATCTTGGTTAAAAAATTTCCCAAAAAAAATTTGGTAGGCGCAACCAAGTTATTGATTAGACTAAGATCTTGGTTAAAAATTTTACCAAGAATTTTTTTTAGACGGAACCAAGTTATTGGTTAGGCTTACTAAGATCGAATTTTTACTAGAGATTGTGGTAAATATGTATGGTACAGATTCCCATAACTGTCTTCAGATGGCGCCACCGGAACGACCGATATGAACTTTGTTTTCCTGTAAGAGAAAATATTCATAGCTTGATGGATAATAAACGAGATTCCAAACTCTTATCCATTTCATTTTTTCTTAATAATTTTTACTAGGTCCTTATTTGTTTGTTATTTGAATGCGGAGTGAATGTGCGTATTCCATGAAACTCTTAAGCATTCTCAGATATTCTTCATCATACAAAACCGCAACGTAAAGTGAACTTACTGTGAGGATACGAATAAATATCAAATTATCTGTGATTTGTGATTTGTTTTTTCACTTAAAAAACTAATTTACCGTTGTAAACTAAACTTAATATTGAATATTATCATATTCAAAATTGTTTTATGCAGTTATCATTGAAAGAAGCCCCTTGAATATTTTAAAATTTTAACGCTCATACACTCAGAGAAAATTGTGTCGTCGGTAACTAAAAAGTGACAGCTATTTATTTTAAGTCTATGCGATAATTTTTATACACTTATGATAACCATAAAATAGTCGTTACAACTATAAAAATATTATTAGAACAATATCTTAATTGATATAAGTATAAAACTTAATAACAGCCACTTTGTACTTGCCAGGACCTCCACAATTTTTCTGAGTGTAGTATTATTTTTTAAAATTAATAATTAATCACCAAATTGATTGTACTGAATCTGTACTGAAGACTGGACCGTTATACAACAACTATTACTGGGCCCAAGTAATTATTCAATGCTTATCCGAAATTGGCATTCAAATTCGGTCAAGTATGAAAAAGATGTTATTGGCCCAGTACAGATTTGCATTTGACCACATATTGATCTCAATTTCTTTGCCAATACTGCCAATAAACGAAACGGTACTAATTCAGCCCTGTCTGCCTGTCTGCCATTTCTACACGCGTATCCAAAGATGAAACGAATATTGGTATTGTAATTTTAGTGGTATCAAAAAGTTCAATTAACCACAACTAATTAACAAGAGAAAAAAAAATTCCAGCTCAAGATTTTCCCTTCAATTATTCTCATCATCTTCACAAATTTTCCATCAAATTCAGTCTCCTTAACATAATCCTCGAATATCTCGATATCACAACAGGCTCAATCATCAAACGACACACGAATAAATCTCACAAATGCAGAAGCACTAAATACCACATTTCCTTTCATACAACCACCAGAACATCTCTCCATATCGAATAAATGTGAGACACGTCACAAAGAACACGTTTTATCGATAAAAATGTCACCTCAAGATTTTCCCTTAAATTTCTCTCATCATCTCCACAAATTTTCCATAAAATTCAGTCTCCTTAACATAATCCTCGAATATCTCGATATCACAACAGCCTCATTCATCAAAAGACACACGAATAAATCTCACAAATGCAGAAGCACTAAATACCACATTTCCTTTCATACAACCACCAGAACATCTCTCCATATCGAATAAATGTGACACACGTCACAGAGAACACGTTTTATCGATAAAAATGCATTAAACTCGTATCTAAGTAACGCAGACGCCACGTGCGTCCACCAGTTATTTATTCCTTTTCTTCGGAATCAATCGTCCCCTTATTCCAGTTAAATTGTCCATAAAATAAACGTTTTTAACCGTCGAGCTCACGACACGTTTTAATTTTTCCGTACGTGCGAAAACAAAGGTGAAAGAAAGATTTTTCTTTTTCTTTTTCTGTTCACAGAATCTTCGTAACCGAGAGAGGAGGAATTCGCTTTGAGGAACGTCGACCACGACGCGTGTCTCGACGCCTTCTGACGACGTATTATCGTACGTCACCGAAGTGACGTGTTATCGGCAATTGCAACGAGAATAAAGCCACGTTCCGGGGAGTCGCGGGTGGTGGTTGCGTCTACGAGTATCTACCAACCGCCAGTGAAGCTTCCTCGTCCTCTCAGTGCAGATCGTGCGCTTCCGTGTTTCAGAAGCAGCTCCGAGGCGATAGAAGAGAAACAGGAGCAATAATAAATCGCGGGTTTCTTCGATATGCGACAACAATTCGAACCAAAAGGGTGAATTCATTTAAGAAGCAATAAAAAAGAAAATAGAAATAACGAGGAGACGAGAAAAGAAGAATTCCGTGTTTCAAAAGCAGCTTCGAGGCGATAGAAGAAAATCAGAAGCAAAAAAACGCGGGCTTCTTCGATATGCCACAACAATTCGAACCAAAAGCGTGAATTCATTTAAGAAGCAATAAAAAAGAAAATAGAAATAACGAGGAGACGAGAAAAGAAGAATTCCGTGTTTCAGAAGCAACTTCGAGGCGATAGAAGAAAATCAGAAGCAAAAAAACGCGGGCTTCTTCGATATGCCACAATAATTCGAACCAAAAGGGTGAATTCATTTAAGAAGCAATAAAAAAAGAAAATCGAAATAACGAGGAGACGAGAAAAGAAGCATTCCGTGTTTCAGAAGCAGCTTCGAGGTGATAGAAGAAAATCAGAAGCAAAAAAACGCGAGCTTCTTCGATATGCCACAACAATTCGAACCAAAAGGGTGAATTCATTTAAGAAGCAATAAAAAAGAAAATAGAAATAACGAGGAGACGAGAAAAGAAGAATTCCGTGTTTCAGAAGCAGCTTCGAGGCGATACAAGAAAATCAGAAGCAAAAAAACGCGGGCTTCTTCGATATGCCACAACAATTCGAACCAAAAGCGTGAATTCATTTAAGAAGCAATAAAAAAGAAAATAGAAATAACGAGGAGACGAGAAAAGAAGAATTCCGTGTTTCAGAAGCAGCTTCGAGGCGATAGAAGAAAATCAGAAGCAAAAAAATGCGGGCTTCTTCGATATGCCACAACAATTCGAACCAAAAGGGTGAATTCATTTAAGAAGCATTAAAAAAAAGAAAATAGAAATAACGAGGAGACGAGAAAAGAAGAATTCCGTGTTTCAGAAGCAGCTTCGAGGTGATAGAAGAAAATCAGAAGCAAAAAAACGCGTGCTTCTTCGATATGCCACAACAATTCGAACCAAAAGGGTGAATTCATTTAAGAAGCAATAAAAAAGAAAACAGAAATAACGAGGAGACGAGAAAAGAAGAATTCCGTGTTTCAGAAGCAGCTTCGAGGCGATAGAAGAAAATCAGAAGCCAAAAAACGCGGGCTTCTTCGATATGCCACAACAATTCGAACCAAAAGGGTGAATTCATTTAAGAAGCAATAAAAAAGAAAATAGAAATAACGAGGAGACGAGAAAAGAAGAATTCCGTGTTTCAGAAGCAGCTTCGAGACGATAGAAGAAAATCAGAAGCAAAAAAACGCGGGCTTCTTCGATACGCCACAACAATTCGAACCAAAAGGGTGAATTCATTTAAGAAGCAATAAAAAAGAAAATAGAAATAACGAGGAGACGAGAGAAGAAGAATTCCGTGTTTCAGAAGCAGCTTCGAGGTGACAGAAGAAAATCACAAGCAAAAAAACGCGGGCTTCTTTGATATGCCACAACAATTCGAACCAAAAGTGTGAATTCATTTGAGAAGCAATAAAAAAGAAAATAGAAATAACGAGGAGACGAGAAAAGAAGAATTCCGTGTTTCAGAAGCAGCTTCGAGGCGATAGAAGAAAATCAGAAGCAAAAAAACGCGGGCTTCTTCGATATGCCACAACAATTCGAACCAAAAGGGTGAATTCATTTAAGAAGCAATAAAAAAGAAAATAGAAATAACGAGGAGACGAGAAAAGAAGAATTCCGTGTTTCAGAAGCAGCTTCGAGGCGATAGAAGAAAATCAGAAGCAAAAAAACGCGGGCTTCTCCGATATGCCACAACAATTCGAACCAAAAGGGTGAATTCATTTAAGAAGCAATAAAAAAAGAAAATAAAAATAACGAGGAGACGATAAAAGAAGAATTCCGTGTTTCAGAAGCAGCTTCGAGGCGATAGAAGAAAATCAGAAGCAAAAAAACGCGGGCTTCTTCGATATGCCACAACAATTCGAACCAAAAGGGTGAATTCATTTAAGAAGCAATAAAAAAAGAAAATAGAAATAACGAGGAGACGAGAAAAGAAGAATTCCGTGTTTCAGAAGCAGCTTCGAGGCGATAGAAGAAAATCAGAAGCAAAAAAACGCGGGTTCTTCGATATGCCACAACAATTGGAACCAAAAGGGTGAATTCATTTAAGAAGCAATAAAAAAGAAAATAGAAATAACGAGGAGACGAGAAAAGAAGAATTCCGTGTTTCAGAAGCAGCTTCGAGGCGATAGAAGAAAATCAGAAGCAAAAAAACGCGGGCTTCTTCGATATGCCACAACAATTCGAACCAAAAGGGTGAATTCATTTAAGAAGCAATAAAAAAGAAAATAGAAACAACGAGGAGACGAGAAAAGAAGAATTCCGTGTTTCAGAAGCAGCTTCGAGGCGATAGAAGAAAATCAGAAGCAAAAAAACGCGGGCTTCTTCGATATGCCACAACAATTCGAAAGAAAAGCGTGAATTCATTTAAGAAGTAATAAAAAAGAAAATAGAAATAACGAGAAGACGAGAAAAGAAGAATTCCCTGTTTCAGAAGCAGCTTCGAGGCGATAGAAGAAAATCAGAAGCAAAAAAACGCGCGCTTCTTCGATATGCCACGACAATTCGAACCGAAAGGGTGAATTCATTTAAGAAGCAATAAAAAAAAGAAAATAGAAATAACGAGGAGACGAGAAAAGAAGAATTTCGTAATTGTGGAAAATTAATCCAAAGATGCTAGAAGCGAGCGTGAGAGAAAATATATTGGCAGGAAATGGCTGAACGCCCGTGGAGGCAAATCGGCGAGAACATGTGATCGCGTGCAAGTTCACGCCGGCGATATTGAACTCGTTGTAAAACCCCATCACTAGACATAGTTGTAAATCAATATTATTAATAATAATAATAATAATAACAACACTAATAATATTAATAAATAAAAATTGGAGCTGCTTATAAACTTACAGAGTCGATACTATGTACTGTCTATTAGTAGATGTATAGTATAGACCGCGATATAAATATCATCAGAAATAAATAGTCAATTCTGTAACCTACTTTGTGCTCCTGTTTCGCGAGTGGTGGATATTTTTTTTTTTTTTTTTTTTTTTTTTTTTTAATCAATCTGTCGTTATAAACGTGCAGTATTCGATACGACGTGTGCCATTTTATAAAACTAAAAGTTTTTTAATTAAAGAAAATTCGAATTTACTACGCGGTGCTTGAACGAAAAATAAGAATTTTTTTTTTCACTTTTCGTCGTGTCGGAAAATTGGAGAAGTCGAATTACTGGACTCTCGTTGAAGCGAATCGCGACAGAGATAACAGAAATCTCGTTACGTGCGAGTTTCTGATTTTCTGGTAAGTGAATGTTAAGAGTGTCGAGAGGAGGTGGAAGACTTTACGTATTTTACGAAAAATATAAATTTTATCGTAAAAAAAAAGTCAAGGGATTGTAGAGTCACGTGTGAACGAAAGGAAATGAAGAAAAGGACTTGTGAAACTTGAAGAGTATATTCAGCTGATGAATTATACACGGATCTAAGGAATTCAATATAATTTTTATCAAAGTGATGCTTTTTGCATGGGTGCAATTAATTCGAAGTGACGGAGACGTCCTGAAAGAGGAAGAAAAAAAGTAAGACGACTGGTGCGGGTGCGTGAACGCGCGAAATAAACTCCTCGCGCTCTCGCAAAGCTGATATCGTTAAGCGGGCTCGACGGTACGAGCGAAACGAGCGGGGAAATAAGTTAGCAGCAGCTGAGAGAGAAGGAGACTGCGCTTAGTTGACGGAAGAGCTCGAGTGTGCATTTATCAATTGAATCGTAAATCATATAGTATATAAGCGCGTACGACGCGTGCCTTAATCCTCATGGAAGAATAAGAAGAAGACGACGAAGTGGAAGCTCTTCAATTACCGTGTCGCCAGTCTTTTTTTTTTTTACAGCGAGCTCTGAAACGACAATAAAAAAAGAAGACTTTTAACGACGAATCAAGTTAATTCGTTAAACAATATTGTGTCGGTGTGTATATGTGTGCACGGATTTCGTCGCGAAGAAAAGAAAGACAATTGATAGTCATTTTTTTTACAGCGAGCTCTGAAACAATAATTTAAAAAAGAAGACTTTTAACGACGAATCAAGTTAATTTTGTTAAACAATATTGTGTCGTTGTGTATGTGCACGGATTTCGTCGCAAAGAAAAGAAAGACAAACGATAGTCTTATTTTTTTTACAGCGAGCTCTGAAACAATAATAAAAAAAAGAAGACTTTTAACGACGAATCAAGTTAATTCGTTAAACAATATTGTGTCAGTGTGTATATGTGTGCACGGATTTCGTCGCAAAGAAAAGAAAGACAAATGATCGTCTTATTTTTTTTTACAGCGAGCTCTGAAACAATAATAAAAAAAACTTGTAACGAGGAATCAAGATAGTTCGGTAAACAATATTGTGTCGGAGTGTATGTGCACGGATTTCGTCGCAAAGAAAAGAAAGACAAACGATAGTCTTATTTTTTTTTTTACAGCGAGCTCTGAAACAATAATTTAAAAAAAGACCTTAGACGACGAATCAAGTTAATTTTGTTAAACAATATTGTGTCAGTGTGTATGTGCACGGATTTCGTCGCGAAGAAAAGAAAGACAAACGATAGTCTTATTTTTTTTTACAGCGAGCTCTGAAACAATAATAAAAAAAAACTTGTAACGAGGAATCAAGATCGTTCGGTAAAAAATATTGTGTCGTTGTGTATGTGCACGGATTTCGTCGCGAAGAAAAGAAAGACAAACGATAGTCTTATTTTTTTTTACAGCGAGCTCTGAAACAATAATTTAAAAAAGAAGACTTTTAACGACGAATCAAGTTAATTCGTTAAACAATATTGTGTCAGTGTGTATATGTGTGCACGGATTTCGTCGCGAAGAAAAGAAAGACAAACGATAGTCTTATTTTTTTTTACAGCGAGCTCTGAAACGACAATAAAAAAAAGACTTTAAACGACGAATCAAGTTAATTCGTTAAACAATATTGTGTCGTTGTGTATGTGCACGGATTTCGTCGCAAAGAAAAAAAAGACAAATGATCGTCTTATTTTTTTCTACAGCGAGCTCTCAAACAATAATAAAAAAAAACTTGTAACGAGGAATCAAGATAATTCCGTAAAAAATATTGTGTCAGTGTGTGTTTATGTGTGCAAAGATTTCGGCGCGAAGAAAAGAAAGACAAATGATAGAAGATAACATCAAGAGGTTATTAACATTTGCAAGAATTTTTATTCGTGTTTTGTTGTATCGCTTTAATAGTACGAGACGAACAATACAATTTTATTATCTAATGAGAATTTACTTTCAAAGTGGAGTGTAGAATCTGTCGATTCTTCTTTTGTTTGAGAGTTCGATAGTGAAATTGTGTGTGATTTTTTTTTGGGGAGTTAATTTTTTGCGAGATATATATTTATATATATATATATTTGTTTTTTTTTTTTTGAGGGGTGTGCGAATTGAAGATATAGAAAGGAAGGCAAAAATATCGGTGTGTGACCAAAGTGTGACGATGAACGGCGGCAATGCCGTTCTGTGAGTTGGGTACAGATCCTTCTAGCGATCTGTCGAAAAATAGCCCCGAGCTTTCGACGACTAAGTCGTCGTCGGCGTTGTGCGGTGAGAGAGTTTACGACTCTCTCGCACGAAAAAACAAACAATGAGCTCCATAGACTTTGACGAGGTGCTGGTTCACGTGGGAGAAAAGGGCCGATACCAGAACATCATGTACTATCTACTATGCATACCTGCCACCCTGCCGGCAGCTTTCCTCGCCTTCTCTCAAGTAAGACAATACACGATCGTATCGCGATTACTTTCTAATTCAAATAATTGTAATTGATTCAAAAAATTTGTCAAAAATGTTTATGCTACATAGAAAAAAAATCGTCACCTCGAAATATCTCGGCAATATATGAGAATTTTAGAAAATACAGAGTTAAAAATTGAATATTCAAGTTAAACAGAAAATAACGTTGATTATTTTTCCCATCGGAATTTCGGCCAATAGAAATGACGCATTTGGCCTCATGTGGGGGAACCGAGGCGATTTTATTTCGGATATTTTTCGAATATTTCCTAACAAGTTGCTAAGCAATAAAAACAATTTCTGAACCACTTTTAACCTGAGAATTCTTCACATCTGTCAAACTTCTAACGAGAACTGGAATGTGATCTGAAGAATGAGCTGAAATTCCGATGGAAAAAATAATCCGACAAATAGCCCTAGAGCTTCAAAATTAATCGTGTATTTCCCTCAAACTTCCCTGCATACAAACAAGAGTGCCAAGTTTTGCAGGTTAAAAAATTTTCTGCAAAACTTGACACTCTTGTTTGTATGCAACGAAGTGATCGGGAAATACCCGACAATCTTGAAGCTCGTGGGGTATTACTACTGATTATATTACTTGTGTTACAATGAATGAGAAATTTTAAGTGTTCCTCGCCTGCTCTCAAGACAATATATGATCGTATCTCGGTTACTTTTTTTTGCATCTTTTGAATAGTAAAGCGGCTAATTAAAATAATTGTAATTTATTCATAAAATTTGTCATAAATTTTTATCCTACATAGAAAAAAATGTTCACCTCGAAATGTATTGACGTCTGTTTATCTGAAAATAGTTTAATGATATCTCGGCAATATATGAGAATTTTAGAAAATACAGAATTAAAAATTGAATATTCAAGTTAAACAGAAAATAACGTTGATGATATTATTTATTTTACGATGAATGAAAAATTTTAAGCCTTCCTTACCTTCTCTCAAGTAAGATAATGTACGAACGCATCTCGATTACTTTTTTTTGCATCTTTTGTACATTAAAATGGCTAATTAAAATAATTGTAATTTATTCAGAAAATTATTCATAAATTTCTATTGTCTCTATATATATATAATTAGTTTGGAATTTTTAGCTTTCCGGGTGTGTTATAAAACTATGAATCTCCTCGATTTTAACATGACACAGTTTCCTCAAAGTATCAAAAGCAGTTTTTGTTTATGTACACCGAGAGAAAGGATTTCATTGACGCCAAAGAAATGGGCGGTTTAATTTTTTTTTTCATTAATTTCAATGAAATAGTGCATTTGAATTTCAAAGAGAACATTTCATTGCCTGTAAAGAAAGATTTACTTAGTGAGCATATAATAAAGAAACAGTTTCATTGTTTTAAAGAGATATTTTTCTTGATTCAAAGATTTGGTCAACATAACTTACAACGCCTATAGGCCTGTCTCTTTCGCACCTAACCTCACTTTTTTGTTTTCCGGTTCCCCCCAACCGGATCAACTTCGAGTTTCGAGCTTAGCCTATTTCTGCCGTACTTCCGCACATTCTCTCAAAATTTGAGCTTTATCTGCCGCGTACTTTAGGAAAAAATAGGTTTCAAAATTTTTAGCTGTAGTAAGAAGAAGATTTCGTTGAATCAGCGACGATTTCTTTGAAATCAATGAAAAAGGTTCATTGGTTTAAAGAAATGTTTCTTTGAATCAATGTCACTACTTTTCATTGAGTTTGAGATCATTCTAAGAAAAGATAGTATTGATACTCAAGTATTTCATTTCATTGGCAAAGATTTCCGTGAATCAATGAAACTTTTTCTCTCGATGTACGTCAATATTTACATTAGGGGAATCCAAAGTTAATTCTTGACATGTACTTGCTTGGGGTTGATGTTACCAGGTTTTCGTGAGTGCGACTCCGGAACACTGGTGCAGGATACCGGAACTGGAGAACCTGACAAGCCTGATGAGCCTGGCAGAGAGAAAGGCTTTGTCCCTTCCGTACACGACGAAGGCAGACGGAAGGCGGATGTACTCGAAATGTTACATGTACGACGTGAATTACACGGCGATACTCGAGAGTTGGTTGGACAGGTCGGCGCTCTTGTCAAACGGTGGCGATGGCTCGAGCGCCGCGGGGTCAACGGGTACGGGAATGCTCAACGAGCACGGGACTTCCGGATCCTTCGACTCCTTTGCCACCGCACCAACAACCAGCACGAGCCTCTATTCTACGTCCCCGAAGCCGCGCCCCTCACCACCGGTCAGCAACTCCAGTTGGCCGCAGAGCAAATGTCGCTTCGGATGGGAATACGACCGCAGAGATTACGACAGTACACTCGTCACCGAGGTAAAATTTCTCTCCTTTCTCACTTATTTCTAATATCCAAAAGTTGCCGAAAATGTCCCATTTACACTCAGAGAAATCGTAGTAGTACAGTCAACTATAAAATGACAACTATTAATTTGTAATAGTTGCTAATAATGACAACTATTAATTTTTAGTCCATGCAACTACTTTCATAGTTACAGTAACTATGAAAATAGTAATGGTAACTATTTGGTAGTTATAGTAACTATTTGATAGTTGTGGCAACTATTAAAAAATTGCTCGGACAAATGAAAAATAAACAGTTTTCACTTTATAGTTGCTAACACCGTAATTTTCTCTCAGTGTACTTTTCAAAACGCGACGGTACAAAAAATATTATGAACGGTAGGGGAGATGGGGGCAAAACGGGTAGCTCCATTAAAAATCGGGATTGGGGGCAAAACGGGCACCGTCTCAACTTTCGTAAAAACGATTTGTCTCAGTTTTTTACGTTCCTTAGATAGGGAAAGTGCGGAAAATACGTCAAATTGGTGGTGAAAAAAAATTGATAATCTTCATCAGATCAGAATTTTTTTAACCATCCGTTCACAACTTTTTTTCGATACTTTGTTGAGCAAAGAAAAAAAATATAGTCAAATGAATTTTTCAAAAATTTTATAATCAAATTAATTCTTTGAAAAAAAAGTCGGTATATCATAAAGAAATCAATTAGAACGAAATTCTCATTTTATGATTTGGTGCCAATTTTGACCCCGATACTTATATTTAACCGAGATGCCTGTTTTGCCTCCCTGCCCGTTTTATTGACATCACCAATTATTTTCCGAAATTTTAAAGTAAGAAATGTCAGGAAATTGAAAAAAGTCGTATTCAAAAAAGTTGAAACGATGTCTGTTTTGACCCCAATTGTCATTTTCAGTCGTGATGCCCGTTTTGCCCCCCTGCCTGTTTCGCCCCCATCTCCCTTATATAAATAACGTAAAGAATTTTACTTTTCTAAAGTCATAAAAAAAATTTCAATTATTATTATGAAAAATATTTAAAAATATAAATAATTCGCTATTTTTTAGAACATGCAACTACATTTCTGAGGAAATAATATGTTGACGTTTTATTAACGAAGGAAATAAACAATTTTTACATGAATTTACTAAAAAATGACATGAACAACACAAGATGGGTCTATCTACGAAATAATGGTCCATTTCTTTCTCCATATTTTTCATTTCGGAGTCAGTTTATAATGGATTTATATGAAAAATCTTTCAATTACCTTTTTAATAAACTGTTTTTTTTTCAATATATTAAGTGTACATAAGTCTCCAAATTTTTAAGAATTTCTTTTTATTGGCAATTATCAAAAAAATTAAATATTTAAAAATAAAAGTTGCCGTTATTTATTGCGAAATAATAACTATTAAGTTAGATACAATAAATATTTATTAAATAAAATGATAGAGTTTTCAATTCTGCTTCTGAAATAACAAAAGTATTATAGATTGTAAGAAAATAAGCAAATTCTGTATCAATACAAAGTACATTCACAATTTGCTGAAAAATCATATTTGCCTATGATTAAATACAGTGATAAAATTATGCAAAGCTGCATTAAAGATCCTTAAAGAACTTTGTTATCAATGGCATAAAATAAAATGCTCCGCGCGTGCTGATATTGTTGTAAACATGAATAAGTAGATAAGTCTATTTGTAGTCAGCCAAAAGTTCTGCGTCATTAAAAGGTCAAAGTTTTCGCGGTGTTTCTCTACTAGAGAAGCTTTACTATGTTGCCTGAAGTTATCTCATAAATTCATACATATTAAGAGTAAACAAGAGTTATAAAAATTTGTCTCAACGATAACATCATCGTAAAGCTGTCAAATTTTGTAGTTACGTTAGAAAAGTAATTATTCACACTTGACGTTATACATGACATATGGCCCAGAGATTCGTGATAATAAAGTCAACATATATCTCCAAGTTTTAAAGAATTTTTATTTTTTTTGGCCGTTATTAAAAATTTTTACCATTTTAAAATAAAAGCTGCCATTAGTTATTGCAAAATAATAACTATTCAGTTCGTTATACAATAAATATTTATAAAATAAAATAATAGAGATTCCATATATCTCCAAGTTTTAAAGCATTTTTTGTTTTTTGCAGTTATTAAAATTTTTTACCATTTTTAAATAAAAGCTGCCATTAGTTATTGCAAAGTAATAACTATTCAGTTCGTTATACAATAAATATTTATAAAATAAAATGATAGAGATTCCAATTCTGCTTCTGAAATGTAAAAAATATTATAGATAGCAAAAAAATAATCAAATTCCCAATTTCATTGATTTACTTGTGCATTCACTCTATATCTAATTTTTATCGTCAAAGTAATTTATAGTTTGTTAATAAATACTATAAATTCACAAATATATAATATAATTATAAAAACTACTCCCAAACGATATGCTACACAGAAATTAAATTCTGTATTAATACAAAGTATATTCACAATTTGCTGAAAAAAAAAATTTGCCTATGATTAAATACAGTGATAAAATAACGCAAAGCTGCATTAATGAGTCTTGAACAATTTTGTTATCAATGGCATAAAATAAAATGCATCGCACGTGCTAATATTGTTATAAACACGAACAAGTAGATAAGTCTGTTTGTAGTCAGCCAAAAGTTCTGCGTCATTAAAGGGTCAAAGTCTCCATCGTGATTCTTTACTACGTTGCCTGATGTTACATTCGTATGTGTTAAGTGTATCCAAGAGCTATAAAAATTTGTCTCAACGATAATATCATCGTAGAACTGTCAAATTTTTGAGTTACGTCAAAGTAATTATTCACACTTGACGCGAGTTTCTTTAGACATCGCTATAGGTGACATATGGGCCAGAGGTTCGTGATAATAGGGGCAACGAGAAGCTGTAGAAAACGAAGAGTAGGAGGAATCGTCGAACGAGTGGGTCGTTGCTTAGTACACGCGTGTGGGTTGTTCGGGTGTCGCCCTGACGGCCGATCTCTTCTTTCTCTGTATCTTAACCAGCATTTGCATAATTCCTTGGGAAACGACGCCGATTTAATCTCGTTTACATGCGAGTTCACACTCTTTTTTTCGTCTACACATGTTTACAACGGAGGTCAGTGAGCGTGGCGTAGAATTTCACGTACTTTGGCGACGAAGAAGAAGAAGAAGAAGAAGAAGAAGCGACTGCTAAGTTCGCGTTCATGAAAACGACCCAGGAAAAAATTATATTATATGATGATATATAAACATATATCATCTCGCGGTCTTCAATAATTTTGACAATTCTTTATACAAAAATAAAATAAAATTTTATAAAATTTTATAAAATTTAAAAAATAAAAATTTTTTGAAAATAGTAGTTTCAAAAAGAAAAGATACGTATTTTTTTGTTTGGCGCTACGACCAAAATTTTGGATACACGATTTTTTATAAAAATTTGAATTTTTTGGGTTAATAGATTTTTAATGGTTAATTGTCTTGGAAATTAACAGTCCTATTGAAAAATGTTCAAGATGAAATTTGTTCAGTTTTCAAAAAGCTACTTAATGTATATGGGGCATTCCACCCCGGTTCGACCTGGATTTGACCTCGATCTCTCCGATTTGGCTCATTATTTTTTACAGGCTTAGTTGGACCCTCAACTGCACAATTTTTTTTTTTTTTCAAGTCCATTTTTTTTAAATATATTTTTAAAGTGACATAGAAAACCCCATAATTTAAAAATCTGATAAAATTCTGAAAAATACTTTGTTCAATAACAAAATTATCTAGCTTATAGTCAAAGTGGGGAAGATTTTCCTTCTTACAGTTTTTAAACTTTTTTTATTAAAAAAAATTATTAAAAAATAGAAAAAATTATTAATCTACTACAGGCGAATGGTCAAATGTTTATTTATGTAAAACCGAATTTTTCAGAATTTTTTCAGGTTTTTAGGAAATTGTTCAGATTTTTCCGAACTATGCAAATTTTTTTAAAATATATTTTTAAAGTGACATAGAAAACCCCATAATTTAAAAATCTGATAAAATTCTGAAAAATACTTTGTTCAATAACAAAATTATCTAGCTTATAGTCAAAGTGGGTAAGATTTTTTTTGGAATGCCCCATATGAAAAATGTTATATTAGTTTTTCGAAAATTTTGTAACATGACGTTAAATAGCAATATATCGTTTTGCAAAAAAAAGATCACGTTTTATCATTTTTATATACTTACAGAAAAATTCTGTTTAAAATTACGAAATTTTTTAGACTATCCAGAATGGGCCGATTTTTTTTTATAAGAAATTTTACCTAATGGAATTTTTTTTATATCCTGAATTTTTACGTGGAACTTTTCGAAAAAAAATCCTGCCAGTTTGCATAGAGTCTCAAAAATTTCGTAATTTTAGACAGAATTTTTTATGTAAGTATAGAAAAATGATAAAAATTGGCCCTTTTTTTGCAAAACGATATATTGCTAATTAACATCATGTAACAAAATTTTAGGAAAACTAATAAACATTTTTAATATACATTATATAGCTTTCTGCAAACTGAACAAATTTCATCTTGGACATTTTTCGATAGGACTATTAATTTCCAAGATAATTAACAATTAAAAATATATGAATCCCGAAAAAATTCAAATATTTCCAAAAATTCGCGTGGCAAAAATATTGCTCGTAGTGCCAAACAAAAAATACGTGTTTTTTCTTTTTCAAAATACTATTTGATAAGACATTTTTTAAATTATTGAATGGCGTCCGGATTCAGACCATGAAAAATTCTTAAAAATTTATTTTAATTGGGTCTTTTTTTGTGTACACATATTTACAACTGAGGTCAAAGATCGTGGCGTAGAGTTTCACGTACTTCGGCGACAAAGAAGAAAAAGAAGCGACTGCTGAGTTCGCATTTTGTATCGCCTTGGCCTTTCCCCGTCTACTTGTCGTCGCTGCTAACCCGATGTGTTTGTACGAGTTACGGTGACGGTCGTGCCGGCCCTTTTGCTATATACTTCGTGTAGAACATAGAACAAGTTTCCCGCGCATGTCTCTACATCATTTCTTGGAAAACTCTCGCAATACGATGACAAATGGTTATTATAATGTCCCCTATGTGATATAACACGCGAGATTTCACAGTAGAATTAGCAGTTTCTGGTTAAAAATTTTCGTCACTCCGATATTCCTCGAATAGATTGAGACTTCCGTTTCTAGCAACCGCTTAAGGGGGCCCATTCACCTCAAAATCATAATACCAATTGGTATGAAAGAATAAAACAGCGTCACAGGTAATTACTTTTTTTTTGTCCCGTTAAATACCTTAAAAAAAATAAATTCTGAATATACGTAAAAATTACTGAGTGAGAAAATTCTTACAAGATCGATTTGGTTCATTAGTGCAAACAGAAACTTACAAGTCTAAAATGGGCAAACTTTTCACACCGAAGAAATTTGGAAAGTCCTGACAACTCCAAAGTGACAGCTTTTCATTTTTTATCCATCCAACTATTTTTTTTCTAGTTATGGTAACTAAAAAATCGTTCTAACTACACTGCTAGAAATTTTTGTATGAAAATTAATATAAAGTATTGGAAGTTTTTTTGCGGATACGCGTATATTAAATTTAATACACAAATGTTAATTAATATACAAAAAAAAATTGTTGTACAATTAATATACAGTATACTAAATATTTCATAAAACTTGTGTTTATAATATAATTATTGGAAGTTTACGACATACCTGTATATTAAATGAAATTTAATATTTAATAATATTAAACTTCATTTAATATTCTTCATTCTAATATTTAATAATATTAGTATATTAAATGAAATTTAATATACTAATATTATTATATTAGTATATTATATAATACAGTATATTAAATGAAATTTAATATACTGTATCTGAAAAAGAACTTCCAATACATATATTAATTTTCAAAATATTTTTAACAGTGTATATTTTTATAGTGGCTACGACTATTTTTATGGTTATCGTAAATATGAAAAAATAGTCGCAGAGATTTAAAATGGTTTGCGGTTAATTTATAATTACCAGTAACAGAATTTTCTCTGTGGATTACAAAATGAAATATGAATTTATGAAAACATGTTATATTGCTTCCTCATAGAGGAAGCTTTGTTTTCGTGAAAAATTTTTTTTTCGAGATTTTCATGTCAGTACACTCAGAATGGTCCAAAACATCGAGAAAAGTGATTTAGAAAAAATGTCTGTATGTGTGTGTGTGTGTGTGTGTGTGTGTGTGTGTGTGTGTGTGTGTGTGTGTGTGTGTGTGTGTATGTGTGTGTGTATGTTACACAATCGAAAAATGTAAACCTTTATAACTCAAGAAGGCCTTGAGATATCAACCTGAAATTTGGACCATAGATAGAGAGATCAAGCCTCATCGTTCATACAAATTTTTGTTAAAATCCACTTCATCGTTAAATTATTACGCGATTTTTAATTTTTTGAAAAATATCTGTTTACGCGATAACTCTTTCAATTTTTGAGATATTGATCTAAAAATTGGTATGAATTTGAGCTTTCATATGCCGGTGATCGCTATTGAATTTGGTTAAGATCGGTTGAGCCGTAAAAATTTTATGATGTTTTGAATTTTTCAAAAAATTGACATTATCGCTCTATTGTAACTTTTGCAAAACTTAAGATAGCGATCTCAAATTTTGTATATAAATGAAACAATATTCAGCCATTATATATGTATAATTTAGTGACGAACGGTATGACATTTTTGATTTTATGGAATGTTGAATTATTTTTAAAAATATACATTATCACATTCACTTCGGAAACGCTCTAATAATCACGAAATAACGCAATAACGAAATAGAAAAAGCGAATCCACAACATGTATATTTATCTAATTAAAACAAGGATGCAAAGTAGAACCTTGCACATTGCTTCCTCATTATTTTTCGCGTTTTATAAAGCTTCCTCTATGAGGAAGCCAAAAATTGAATAACATACTTCCTCATAGAGGTAGCTTTGTCAAACGGGAAAAATAATGAGGAAGCAATGTGCAAGGTTCTACTTTGCATCCTTTTTTTTACTTTGACTTGTCAAGTGATATTTTTAATCAAGTTGCAAAATTTTCATATGTATTTGTAATTCTGACGCAATATTATTTTTATGATTTAACGTTGTCGTGGCCCCTTTAAGCTGGTTTATGAATTATGTGTATTCTAATGGCTAACTCCTTCTATATGCACATGCTGGATCTCGTAATACCGTGATTCCGGTTGTAATCACGTATACGGTCAGCCATAGAATCTTCACCATAGCATTTCTTTATGCCGGGTATACATTACGGAAAAGGGGTTCGTGATTGGTACAGGAGAACTCAGCTTAGAGTGTACTCGTTCTTCATCCTCAATCGCACAAATGACACCCGTATAATTTAATACACATTTCTTTCCATGGCTTCTGTTCTAAATGCTGACAGCATAAACTTCCTTGAGGCAAAGAACGGTGAAGGTTCGAGGTAAAATATTTCATAAACATATACATTACTTACATACATTCACTTAGCTCAAAACACATTTTCAAAAAAAAGTTTGTTGTCATTTTTGTGGATTTTAAATGAATACATTATTTCTTTCGGTGCATGCATTTCATAAATAAATAAAATAAAGGTTTTAAGATTTCTGTAAAGTCATAAAAGATATTGTTTTTCAATGATGATTATGAAAAATATAAGAAAAAAATAAAAGTAACGATCGATACCTTCAATTTTATTTGTTGTATTCTATAACGAATTGAATGGTTACACTCAATTTTTAGCCATTTTTTTCATCAACTGCAGTGAAAAATAATAGACAATGGCTACCTTAAAAAGTACTTACATTCACTTAGCTCAAAACACATTTTCAAAAAAAAAGTTTGTTGTCATTTTTGTTGATTTTAAATGAATACATTATTTCTTTCGGTGCATGCATTTCATAAATAAATAAAATAAAAGTTTTAAGATTTCTGTAAAGTCATAAAAGATATTGTTTTTCAATGATGATTATGAAAAATATAAGAAAAAAATAAAAGTAACGATCGATACCTTCAATTTTATTTGTTGTATTCTATAACGAATTGAATGGTTACACTCAATTTTTAGCCATTTTTTTCATCAACTGTAGTGAAAAATAATAGACAATGGCTACCTTAAAAAGTTGGACAGAGGCTAATAGTCTCCCCAGTTGTTAGGATGAAAAATTAAATGATAAGTTTGATATAAACATTTTCAAAAAATTATTTTTGGTTTCAGCCAACTCAATTCAGCTTAGTTTCACTAAGTAGATTTTTTTTTAGTACACAAATGAAATACAATTTTAACCTTTTCTATAAAGTTGAAAAATAGTTAATCTTAATTAACCTTATGAAAAATAAAATAAAAACTGCCCCTAAAAAATAAATATTGCATTTTTTTTCATGAACTTCGGTGCAGAAAAAATCGTAGAAAATTAATGCATGATAAATCGAACACTATATTTCTTTCACTCGGTGCAAGAAACGCAGTATTACGCACATTGCGCGTCCCTAAATCCCCATTTTCACACTTTACGAAAAAAAAATTCGTGCGATACTCGAGCAATAAACGTTTTCTTAACTCGTCTGATTGCAACACTCGTCATCGGCTCGTGCTGCAAACTTACACTCGGCAAAAAAACTTTTATCGATTGGGATAACAAATTAATAGATAAGCACCAAGTATTTTGTATGATATTGAAAATCTAACGGGAAAGCATGAAAACAATGCATTTTATATATTACGAGAAGGCGTTTAAAAAAAAATGCATTGTATATATTACGAGAAAACATTTTAGAAAAAATGGATTTTATACATTACGAGAAAACATTTTAGAAAAAATGCATTTTATATATTACAAGAAAGCATTTTAGAAAAAAATGCATTTTATATATTACGAGAAAGCATTTTAGAAAAAAATGCATTTTATATATTACGAAAAAGCATTTTAGAAAAAATGCATTTTATATATTAAGAGAAAGCGTTTTAGAAAAAATGCATTTTATATATTACGGGAAACCATTTTAGAAAAAATGCATTTTATATAATACAAGAAACCATATTAGAAAAAATGCATTTTACATATTACAAGAAAGCATTTTAGAAAAACTTCATTTTATATCTTAACTCGTGTTATTGCAACACTCATCTTCGGCTCGTGCTGCAAACTCACACTCGTCAAAAAAAGTTTTATCGATTGGGGTAACAAATTAATAAATAAGCACAAAGTATTTTGTGTAATATCGAAAATCTGACGGGAAACTATCCAAACAATGCATTTTATATATTACGAAAAAGCATTTTAGAAAAAATGCATTTTACATCTTAACTCGTGTGATTGCAACACTCGTCAGAAAAAGTTTTATCGATTGGGGTAACAAATTAATAGACAAGCACAAAGTATTTTGTCGAATATCAAATATCTAACAGAAAAGTATGAAAACAATGCATTTTATTACGAGAAAGCATTTTATATCTTAACTCGTGTGATTGCAACACTCGTCAGAAAAATTTTATCGATTGGGGTAACAAATTAATATATAAGCACAAAGTATTTGGTGTGATATCAAAAATCTAACGGCAAAGTATGAAAACAGTGCATTTTATATATTACGAAAGAAAGAAAGGAAAAGTTTTAATCGCGCGTAAAGAAGATGCTGGAGAGATTGCAGGTGATGGAAGAAGATAAGGTGACGGTGAGGGAGAGCGTGGAGAATCGGGCGTCGTAGAGATCGCCGGCGTGGCGAGTGACTGGCCGATAGGTTGCAGCTCTCTCGGTGGCGTCAGCAATTGCCGACCAATTTACCTACCCCCGCATCCGGTCATGTGATATGTCACATCAAACACTCGGGCAAGTCACCAGCGGCAGCAACTCCACACCTATACGACATATATAGCGATACAGCCGCTCGACACAGCTTAACGCTATAGTCGTATACATATATATACCGCGTATTTACGCGGGCCGATTATCGGCGTGACGTAGATGCGCCGTCGTCGACAAATTTCGTCCTTCCGCTTCGTTACTTCCGGCCTCGGTTTTGCCTCCTATTACTCTCGTACTTAATCGTGAAGCGCATATTTTTTCCGCAGGTGCAAAAACTTTCACCGCATTAACATCAACATACGCGGTTGGGTCTCGAAGCAAACACTGAAAAAAAAAAAAAAAAAAAAAAATATCATTTTACAACAATCAATATTGATACCATTGACCACAAGTGAATATCGATCGTTATCATTATATTGCAATTTCCATCTATGCAATGTGAAAGGTACAAAAAATTCTTGTTATGTTACAGATACATTATATTGAGAAAAATTGTAATATGATACCCAAGTAAAAAAATTATATACAGTCCGACATATGGAATTGGGCATATATAGTCTGTATAAACTCTATATACAATCTATATACAATTTATATATAAGATCACCTGTAAAGTTGGGTTTACGTATAAATTGTATATAGATTTTATACAAACTATGTATGCCCAATTCTATGTTTAAAACTATATATATATTTTATATATTTTATATATAATTTTTTTACTTCGGTACCCAAGTAAAAAAATGATATATAGAGTATATAAAAAATATATATAGTTTTAAACATAGAATTGGGCATATATAGTTTTTATAAAATCTATATACAATTTATACATAGACCCAACTTTACAAGTGATCTTATATATAAATTGCATATAGATTGTATATGGAATTTATACAGACTATATATGCCCAATTCCATATGTCGGACTATATATAATTTTTTTACTTGGGTAACCTCGATTTGGATTTGGGTTTAATGAGTTATCAGTTGTGTCACATAAATAGTTATTCACACTATTGTGTATTTATTTATTGTTGTAATAGCCATAAAATCATTTACATCCCAAGTAAATAAATTGTATATAGTCCGACACATGGAATTGAGGATCTGTATAAAATCTATATACAATCTATATACAATTTATATATAAAACTACCTGTAAAATTGGATTTATGTCATACATTGAATATAGATTACATATAGAGTGTATGTAGATTATATATGTTTAAAACTATAGATATTTTTTTATATACTCTATATATAATTTTTTTAATTTTCAGAATTATTTTTAAAAAATGTAACTTCATTGGGAGATTTTTTTTTTTTTACTCGAAATTCCTTCTACCAGCATCAATAGTCATTGCGTAAGGGTGAAGGAGATTAGCAGTGATATTACGTTGAGAAACATTGGAGAGGATTGAATATCAGCAGTCTAGCGTACGGCGAGGTTCATTATGCGGATGCGGGTAGGAAACAATGTAATACACGTGCGTGATGCTCACACAAAACAAATAATGACTCGGTACTTCCAAGTGTCACTCTACATTGCTTTCTTGCCGCTGGATATTCTTCAATGGTCCGAGTGTCTCATGTTTATGGCGCACTTCTCGCAGCCCCCAAATAATTCCGATGCTTTAATGCGTAAACCGGAAACGCAACGACAGAAGCTGTAAACTAGATACACATACAAACGTACAAACAGAAAAGACAAAATTATAAATCTACACTGTACAAAAAATCTACTTACAGAAGTTGTAAACTAGATACACATACAAACATACAAACAGAAAGGACAAAATTGTAAATCTACATTGTAAAAAAAATCTACTTGTAATTTAATGTACAGGTAATGGAAGTTTTTATACATAAACTGGTACACTAAATTTTATTTACAAGTCTGATGCGAAATTAATGTATATTTTAGTAATTTCAATAACTTATTTTTATTTTACTGTAAAAGTATATTAATTTTATATCATAATTGGATATTGAATTTAATTAACGAGTTTAGAAAAAAATAAATAAATTGAATTAAAAAAATAAATATTAATATGCGAATGCGGGTAAACGAATTGGAATAAATTAATGTAAAAATGGTCACAAACGGTGCATTCTACTACAAATTCGAGAAGGACAAAATTATAAATCTACACTGAAAAGAAAATCTACTTGAAATTTAATGTACAGAAAGTTTTTATACATATACTGGTACATTAAATTTAATAAGCAAGTGTGATGCAAAATTAATGTATGTTATAGTAATTTCAATAATTGACTTTAATTTTACTGTAAAAGTATATTAATTGTATATCACAATTGGATATTGAATTTAATTGACCAGTTTATACATAAAAATTTCGGATATTTACTAACAGTGTACTATTAAAAATAAATTGAGTAAAAAAAAATATTATTATGTGAGTACGGGTAAAGGAATTGGAATAAATTAATGTAAAAGGATGCAAAGTAGAACCTTGCACATTGCTTCCTCATTATTTTTCGCGTTTTACAAAGCTACCTCTATGAGAAAGTATGTTATTCAATTTTTGGCTTCCTCATAGAGGAAGCTTTGTAAAACGCGAAAAATAATGAGGAAGCAATGTGCAAGGTTCTACTTTGCATCCTTGTTTTAATTAGATAAATATACATGTTGTGGATTCGCTCTTTCTATTTCGTTATTACGTTATTTCGTGATTATTAGAGCGTTTCCGAAAGTGAATGTGATAATGTATATTTAAATATGACGACGACGACGACGACGACGACGAGGACGACGACAACAACGACGACGACGACGACGAGGACGACGACATCAAAGGCGGATCTGCCTTTTCTACAATATCTGCTTTTCTCCATTTCTCGACGATTATTATTTTTAATTCTTTTTATTTTATCTTACTTTCTTAACTTTCGCGGAACTTATGAGCGAAATTCTACATTTATTAAAAAATTCAAAAAGCCGTAAAACCCCAACCACTTTACCGATCATCACCAAATTGCGTACACAGCGGGGCTGTATGTTATTTTCCGACTGTACAACATTTCGGTTCATTTCTCAAGATTCGACGTAATTTAGAGCAAAATGTATTTTTTTCGAAAAATTCAAAATTCTATAAAATCGGAAACGCTTTACCGATTTCGCTGAAATTCAATACCAAACGTCATTTAACGTGTCTTCATTTATAAAGAACTATTTAGCTAAATTGGCGAACTTTTACGAAAGTTAGAGCGATCACGACATTTTTTGAAAAAATTAAAAATTGCATAAAATCTGTTTACATTGATACATTTAATTAAAAATCACGTCAATAACAGAGGAGTCAATACTCTACCTGCGTGCAAAATTTTAGCTAGATCCATCGTGCCGTTCGTGAGTTATGGGCAATTGAATTTTCAGTGTCTGGATACATACACACACACACACACACACACACACACACACACACACACACACACACACACACACACACACACACACACATACACACATACAGACATATTTTCTAGACCACTTTTCTCGAATTTTTAGGTGATTCTAAGCATACTGACATGAAAATCTCGAAAAAAAAATTTTTCACGAAAACAAAGCTTCCTCTATGAGGAAGCAAAAATGGCCACAAACGGTGCATCTACCCTACTACCCACGCAGTCGGCTGCCGCCGGGTGCACGTAGTTAGGTAGTCTGCTGGAGTCTGATGTCGCGTATGAGTCAAGCACGGGTCCCCGATTCTCGGGTAACCGGCTATGCTGGTCAACGTATATCATATATGCGCCATTCTCCGTCATTTTACACACTTTTATTTGTTTATTAATTTACTGAATTTTTTTGCCTGCATTTAGAATTTTTATTTTATAAAATCGATATATCAAAGATCGGATATCGAAGAAAAAATACCCCGAATTCGAGAACTATTCTTTATAAAAATATATTCATAATATATAATAATACGAAATACTATGACAAGAAAAAATCACATTCCTATTTTTATTAGATTCTTAAAAGGAACGCTTGGAGAAGGTTTCACTGTTACCTTAAGTAGTGAGACAGTTTAGCTAAACATAAGTAATTTCTAAGGGAAGTTAAATGGTGCGCACTGACAGAAAATGGCGCATATTTAATCTGACTCTTTTAATACACTTAAAAAATACACGGTTATTTTTTAAGTCGATGTAACTATAAAAATAATCATATGAACTAACAATTAAAAACTTTCAGGCCTACAACAATTATTTGAGTGTATATTAAAATTATCAACCAGGGCTAGAAAATATTCGAATTTAAAGAAATTTCGAAATATCTTTCAGATTAATCTAAAAAAATTTGTTATTGCTAAGAATTATCAACAATTATTCAATCTTACAATACACTATTGTTACGTCTAAGATAAACGTCGCATATATACCTATCTTTGTATGAGGAGGGTACGTCGTTCGATTAATAATTGAAATTAATATTTTGAATTATCACGCGTTATGGGTTTTATTATTTTTATAATTGAATTTAACACTAAATTTATTATTATAATTATAATTATCGCCGAATATATGTATTAGATTATAAATCGCCATAGTTTGAAGCCGCGTATTTAACACCATATAATAACTAATTGTCTTATCACTAAATACCTTGAAGGGTTAATAGAATAAGATTTAGAACTTCATTGTTTGAGATTTGAATTGGAACTGATTAAAAAATTAATAACGAAAGGAGGAAGGCATAGATTGTTAGTGTAGTGGGGGAATTTTGGATGGTCGCGATGCGGCCCAAAGATGCTGACAGCGCGTTGCACGCGCGTCCAGCAAAAAGTCAAGAAAGCAGGAATGATTGAGCTGATATGAATTTGTGAGCATCTAATATTAACGTACAGTATTTTGAAAGATCAGCGTCTAGACAACTTCCTTTTGGTTTTTATATAAAAGACGCTAATAAAAGGAGAAGTACCGAATGTATAATATTGAAGGGTTGAGAGCAATAATTAATAAAAATAAATAAAGTGGATAATAATTATTGGAAATGGGACAAGAAAAATGACCAGGACGTAACAACTATAAAAATTTCTTTGAGAAAATTAATATACAAGTATGGTGTAAGATTAATACACAGTATATTAAACATATTAAAAACGTCATGTTTAATATAAAAGTACTGTAATATTACTATATAATTGTACAATTTTTAAATATTTTTAATATGCCGTTTATTAACTTAGCATCATATATTAGCATTGTATATTAAATCTAGTTTACATAAAACTTCCGAGAAAAATATATTAAATTTCATAATACATACAACTAGAATGTTATTTGCATTAGTGTTTTAATCGGTTATAACATTCGTACTTCTACATTGTCGAAGTAGCATTTGATGTTGAGCATGAAGATTAGATATCCCCGGAGAGAATTATCTACTTACTACTGAGGATTGCTGTAATACATACAGAGATGATACGTTGAACGCACTGCGCTGATACACTCCGAGTCGGGACATCCGCGTGCTTGTACGCTTACCGGTATGTCGACCGAGAGTGAGCCAAAGTACAGTAGAACGTCGATTAACCGAACGTCAATAATCCAAACGATGATTTCGTTTATCCGAATCCTCAATCATCCAAATAGGGATTCGATTTATCCGAATTTTCGATTTTTCTAACGATTTTGTCGTAATTTGGCAGCGCAAAAAAAAGTTTCTGTCGTAAAGCAGAAGAAAAACTTCGATTTTTGTTTTCCAGGACAATAGAAGATTAAATATAATCCGTTATCAAAATATATAATTTATGCTAATATATCATTAACATATATAATATATTTTGTAATTTCACAGCGCAAAAAAAAATTCTGTCGTAAAACAGAAGAAAATCCTCAATTTTTTTTCCAAAAAAATAGAAGATTCAATAGAATTCGCTATCAAAATATATAATGTATGCTAATATATTATTAGCATATATAATATATTTTGTAATTTGACAGCGCAAAAAAAAGTTTCTGTCGTAAAGCAGAAGAAAATCCTCAATTTTTTTTTCCAATAAAATGGAAGATTAAATAGAATTCGTTATCAAAATATATAATGTATGCTAATATATTATTAACATATATAATATATTTCGTCATAATTTGACAGCGCAAAAAAAAGTTTCTGTCGTAAAGCAGAAGAAAATCCTCGATTTTTTTTCCAAGAAAAGAGAAGATTAAATAGAATTCGTTATCAAAATATATAATGTATGCTAATATATTATTAACACATATAATATATTTTGTCATAATTTGACAGTGCAAAAAAGAGTTACTGTCGTAAAACAGAAGAAAATTCTCAATTTTTTTTCCAATAAAATAGAAGATTAAATAGAATTCGTTATCAAAATATATAATGTATGCTAATATATTATTAACATATATAATATATTTTGTCATAATTTGACAGCGCAAAAAAAAGTTTCTGTCGTAAAGCAGAAGAAAATTCTCAATTTTTTTTCCAATAAAATAGAAGATTAAATAGAATTCGTTATCAAAATATATAATGTATGCTAATATATTATTAACATATATAATATATTTCGTCATAATTTGACAGCGCAAAAAAAAGTTTCTGTCGTAAAGCAGAAGAAAATCCTCGATTTTTTTTCCAAGAAAAGAGAAGATTAAATAGAATTCGTTATCAAAATATATAATGTATGCTAATATATTATTAACACATATAATATATTTTGTCATAATTTGACAGTGCAAAAAAGAGTTACTGTCGTAAAACAGAAGAAAATTCTCAATTTTTTTTCCAATAAAATAGAAGATTAAATAGAATTCGTTATCAAAATATATAATGTATGCTAATATATTATTAACATATATAATATATTTTGTCATAATTTGACAGCGCAAAAAAAAGTTTCTGTCGTAAAGCAGAAGAAAATTCTCAATTTTTTTTCCAATAAAATAGAAGATTAAATAGAATTCGTTATCAAAATATATAATGTATGCTAATATATTATTAACATATATAATATATTTTGTCATAATTTGACAGCGCAAAAAAAAGTTTCTGTCGTAAAGCAGAAGAAAATCCTCAATTTTTTTTCCAAGAAAATAGAAGATTAAATAGAATTCGCTATCAAAATATATAATGTATGCTAATATATTATTAACATAATATATTATATTTTGTCATAATTTGACAGCGTAAAAAAAAGGTTCTATCGTAAAGCGGAAGAAAATCCTCAATTTTTTTTCCAAGAAAATAGAAGATTAAATAGAATTCGTTATCAAAATATATAATGTATGCTAATATATTATTAACATATATATTATATTTTGTCATAATTTGACAGCGCAAAAAAAAGTTTCTGTCGTAAAGCAGAAGAAAATTCTCAATTTTTTTTCCAAGAAAATAGAAGATTAAATAGAATTCGTTATCAAAATATATAACGTATGCTAATATATTATTAACATATATAATATATTTCGTCATAATTTGACCGCGCAAAAAAAGTTTCTGTCGTAAAGCAGAAGAAAATCCTCAATTTTTTTTCCAAGAAAATAGAAGATTAAATAGAATTTATTATCAAAATATACAATGTATGCTAATATATTATTAACATATATAATATATTTTCTAATTTGACAGCGCAAAAAAGATCGTAAAGCAGAAGAAAATCCTCAATTTTTTTCGAAGAAAATGGAAGATTAAATAGAATTCGTTATCAAAATATATAATGTATGCTAATATATTTTGTCATAATTTGATAGCGCAACAAAAAGTTTCTGTCGTAAAGCAGAACAAAATCCTCGATTTTTTTCCAAGAAAATAAAAGATTTAATAGAATCCTTTATCGAATAGAAAATATAAAGTATATGCTAATAATAACATATTGAAAATATTAATTGTCGTTAAATATATATATTCCAATATTTTGAGTGTTTCAGCTTCCCCTCACAAATAATTGTTGTTCGGTCATCCGATTTTCAGATTAATCCAAACGGTCGTCGGTCCCAATTAGTTTGGGTAATCGACGTTCTACTGTATGATGAAACGAACGTGCGTGCATGTAGTTTAATATACGGACATGCACTTACAAGTACAAATAACGCGGAGGTCGTAGTGCTCGAGCCCGGCGCTCATCTTCTCTGCATTAGGTTAATGCCACTCCCATTCATTCAACACACGCCAGGAATTTGTAAATTTGTTCTCGCGCGCACAAGCGCCCGTCATACTACTATGTTACTGTATGAAACAATTTCAAGCAGAGATTAAATTTCCCCCCACTAAAATCTCAATTGTCGAGACTCAATTCCACTCGGGCAGTCTATCACTTGCCTTGACACTAGCATCTGATTAGAAATTCTACGCAACTTCAAGAAAAGATTTTTGCAGCAGATTTTTCCATTGTGCACAAAGACGATCACCCAAAATGACTTAAAGCGACGATCACTTGGACATCCTGCTTGAAAAAGACATTTTTATGATTTTTCTCTGACGAATTTGTAGCTTTGAGGTAGTCACGAAGTGAGAAAAACAATTAGAATTCAAAGTGGTATTTAAATGTGAATTCTGTCATCGACTCTCAGTTTACCAGAGTTGAAGAAAACGAAGGTAAATCTTGAGAAAAAAATAAAGCTGTAAATTTAAAAAATTGTAGTTGTATTCTATTTTAGATTTTTTTTTTAGCAAAATCGGAAAAAAATTTATCGTATACTACTACTATACGTATATGCGAGAGGAAGTGTAAATTTTACCTTGTTGTGAACAAACTTTATACGGAGAGAAATTTCTGTGTCGTGACAACATAAAACGGTGACAACAAAAATCGTTTTGTTAGGCTAACAAAAAGATTGGTCAGCTCAGCAAAACGATTTGTCGGCCAAATAAAGAAATTATCAGCATAGTAAAATTGATTTGTCAGCCGAACAAAAAATTTGTCAGCCTAACGTAACGATTTTTTTTGTCACCGTTTTATGTTGTCATGACACAGAAATTTCTCTCCTTGAACCCTCGGAAAAATCACGCCCTTCTCTCCCTTGTACCATAATGTGCTATTGGCCCACCCGTCAGATGGAAAGATATTTGAATCGCTCTATATTATTTTTTTAAAAAATCATACCGCCGTCATGTCAAGAATCGAGCCTGACCCTAACGGTCAATAAACTATTGAAGTGTACATGACTTTTTTTTAAAATCCTTAATGAAACTGCCTCCAGTTTTCTAGAGCCTCATATAATACCGATACCCAGCTCTGATTTTTCTAAGTCCCTCCATGAGACTACCAACCCCAAATTTTTCATTATGGACTTCCGAAGCCCAGATTTTAATAAATCTGTCAAGAACCGTCGAGATAAGGGGAGGTGGGTTTAGAACACATTCAAACAACGAGACTTTAATAGTACTTTTCGATACGAATGCGAAATGTGATGCGTTTTCGGCACGTGCGAGGTTTTCAGCACGAACCGAAGTATAGGCGCCGCAGGCGCCAAAGCCGCGATGGAGATGATACATCTCTCCTCCCCCCATCTCTCATCTGTACTGTTTTGTCGATCTCAAATAATCTTCTTTAATAAAAAATACTTTAACAATTTACCGCTAACATAAAAAATCTTATTAGTCATTGAAAATTTATAAAAATTAAAAATACTTTAACAATTTACCGCTAACATAAAAAATCCTAGTAGTCATTGAAAAGTTATAATCGTTTGTTTATTCTAACATTAGGTGAATTAATATTAACAATCAATTTTACATTCCTTTTTCAAAAAAATCGGTCCCATTCAAATCACTAATTGATAGATCGATATTGCTCTTTATTCACACGTACAATTCTCAAAAACCTTCTTCATTATAATAAATTCTACTATAATTTATCTCGACAACCTTAACATCGTTGCAAAATAATTGTACAATTTTTTAAAAAATCGTTTCTACCCTGTTTAAACAATCCGATTAGAACAAATGAAATGGCCAAAAATCCGATTGAAATCTATTAGAACCGATTATTTTCCAATCGTAATTTTCTCTATTTGATCGGTATCTATCAATTTCAATCGGAATTACTAAGCAGAATAATCAAATCACTAGTCGATAGATCGGTATCGTTATTTATTCACACGTACCCTTCTCAAAAAGAAACTTCAGCACATTAAACTCTACAATGATTTATTTCGACAACCTTAACATCGCTGCAAATAATTGTACAATTTAAAAAAAATCGGTCCTAACCAAATCAATACATAATTGATCGATCGGTATCGCTATTTATTCACACGTGCCCTTCTATACGTCATACTAAATTCTACTATAATTTATCTCTACAACCTTAAGATCGTTGCAAAATAATTGTATAATTTTCAAAAAAATCGGTTCTACCCTTTTTAAACGATCCGATTAGAACAAATGAAACGGTCAAAAATCCGATTGAAACCTATTAGTACCGATAATTTTTCAATCGTAATTTTCACCATTTGATCGGTATCTATCAATTTCAATCGGAATTACTAAGCAGAATAATCAAATCACTAGTTGATAGATCGGTATCGTTATTTATTCACACGAGCCCTTCTATACTCCATACTACAAATTCTACTATAATTTATCTCTACAACCTTAACATCGTTGCAAAATAATTGTACAATTTTCGAAAAAATCGGTTCTACCCTGTTTAAACGATCCGATTAGAACAAATGAAACGGTCAAAAATCCGATTGAAACCTATTAGTACCGATAATTTTCCAATCGTAATTTTCTCCATTTGATCGGTATCTATCAATTTCAATCGGAATTACTAAGCAGAATAATCAAATCACTAGCTGATAGATCGGTATCGCTATTTATTCACACCAGCCCTTCTATACTCCATACTACAAATTCTACTATAATTTATCTCTACAACCTTACCATCGTTGCAAAATAATTGTACAATTTAAAAAAAAATCGGTTCTACCCTGTTTAAACGATCCGATTAGAGCAAATGAAACGGTCAAAAATCCGATTGAAATCTATTAGAACCGATTATTTTCCAATCGTAATTTTCTCTATTTGATCGGTATCTAAGCAGATTAATCAAATCACTAGTTTATTGATCGGTATCGCTATTTATTCACACGTGCCCTTCTCCGAAAAATTGCTTCATAAATTCCACCACAATTTATCTCGAGAAACTTCTTAACATCGTAGCAAAAGAATTATATCGTATGTATATACGTGGCGGGTGGAAAGACGATTGGGTGGAGCGCGCGTAGCTACGAAGGCGAGGGGTCCAAACCTGGTGAGGGAAATATCGCGCAGCTCAAACCAACGAAGAGGGCCGTGCGTTTGCACTCGGCCGTGCAGCGGGGGAGGAGGGCACACGCTCCTCCTGTCAACGGAGGGTGATGGACACCTCTCGCTGTGGGAGCCACTAACACCCACTAAACTCGGAACAAGCGTTTCGAGTGTCGACGAGATATGAGGCGCGCTTTACACTCAAACACACACACACGCACATAACGTTCAGAAGCAGTACAGCAGTGCTGCCCCAACATTACACATGTGTTTGAATTCTCTATGCGTTTATACGCTCAGTTAGCTGGCCGCATTATACCAGCATAATAGTACCACCGGAATATGTACTACACTGTAAAAAAAATCCACTTGAAATTTAATGTAAAGTATTGGAAGTTTTATGACATAAACTGGTATATTAAATTTAGTATTCAAGTTTAATGTAAAATTAATGTATGGTACAGCAAGTTCAATAATTTACTTTAATTTTACAATAAAAGTACCTGAATTTCAATAATTTGCTTTAATTTTATCGCAAAAGTATATTAAATTTGTACCACAATTGTATATTAAATTTAGATGACGAGTTTATACAGAAAAACTTCAAGTCTTTTCTAACCGTGTAAACTATACACTGTAAAAAAAAATCTACTTGGAATTTAATGTACGGGTGCTGGAAATTTTTATGCATAAAGTGGTACACTAAATAAAATATTCAATGTAAGTGCTATATATAATTATATAGGACTTTCAATAATTTACTGTAATTTTGCGGTAAAAGTATTTTAATTTAAAAAATTTGTATTTCTTTTACTGCAAAAGTACATTAATTTCTTATCACAATTGGAAATTTAATTTAATTATCGAGTTTATGCATAAAAACTTCCGATTTTTTAGATTCATTGAATTGGAGAACAAAAAAAATCTCCTTGAAATTTAATATACGAGTGCTGAAAATTTTATGCATAAACTGATACACTAAATATAATATACAATCTAAGTGCGATGTAAAATTATAAAGTACTTTCAATAATTTACTGTAATTTTTCAGTAAAAGTAATTGAATTTTTATAATTTATATTAATCTTACTGTAAAACTACGTTAATTTCATACCATAGTTAGAAATTTAATTTAATTAACGAGTTTATGCATACAAATTTCTGGAAGTGCTGGAAGTTTTTATGCATAAACTGATACACTAAATAAAATATACAATGTAAAATTATATAGTACTTTCAATAATTTACTATAATTTTACGGTAAAAGTACATTAATTTTTATAATTGATATTCATTTCACTGTAAAAGTACATTAATTTCATATCACAATTGGACATTGAATTCAATTAACAAGTTTATGCATAAAAATTTCCGATTTTTTAGATTCACTGTATTGAAAAAAAAATAATAATAATGAGTAACGAATGGCGAAGAAATTTGTCGGAATTACCGCGTGTATTTTTGTCGGGAAAGTTCGGACGATGATTTTATATCCGAATAATGTGTGAGATTACTGAGAGCTATCACGTTTCACTCGTTCTTGTGCTACACAGTACTATATTTAGTACTACTCTCGTCATGTATGTTATATACACGCACGGTCATCCTCGCCAACCAATCAGCTTCGGTTCCTGTCCAACGCTCGGTCAATCAGGGCGAAATTCCGGATGAAGCTTCGACGACTCTGTGAGATATGCCGGATAATTTTGCTGTGTAGCAACGTCGATCTCCGGAGATTATCCGAGATCCCAAGTGCTCTTGGCTCTTCCTTCTTCATGTCCCTCGCTTGATAGTTTGGGTTGGAGAACAGTAGTTCACTCATAGAAATCAGCCTTATGGGTTTATTTAAATCAAATATG
Source organism: Ephialtes manifestator (assembly GCA_963970395.1). Classification (NCBI taxonomy): domain Eukaryota; kingdom Metazoa; phylum Arthropoda; class Insecta; order Hymenoptera; family Ichneumonidae; genus Ephialtes; species Ephialtes manifestator. Next base: position 35,512,442 of record OZ019971.1, on the reverse strand, counting down.
AAATCTATTTCAAATAAATGATATTTTATTCAAATCAAATCAAATCAAATCAAATTTTATTCAAATCAAATCAAATCCAATTTTATTCAAATCAAATAAATTGTATTAATTTTTTATAAAATTTATTTCATTTGAATAAAATTTGATTTAATTTGAATTAAATATATTTGATTTGAATTAAATTTCATTTGCTTTGAATAAATTTTCATTTGATTTGAATCAAATTTCATTTATTTGAAATAGATTCCATATTTGATTCAAATCAAATAAATTTTATTAAAAATTAATACGGCTTATTTGTATGTAATAAATCCCATTTGATCGAAATAAAATCCTATAAGGCATTAAATAAATTTTCTTCTTCAAATTCTAGCATAATAGGATTTTATTTCGATCAAATATTATTTATTTCATTCAAATAAATCGTATTGATTTCAAGTTTTATTTTATCAAAATAAAATTTTATTAATTTAAAATAGATCCTGTACTTCACTCAAATAAATCCATCAAACCGATTTTTCTGGATGTTCAATTAGGAAATTATCTTTATTCAGTTTTTTCTGAAGATTCAGTTAAAACAAAAATAATTATTTCAGTACTAGTGGAGAATTGTACTTAAGTTTGTTCTTTTTTTTTATTGACTGCTTTATTACAAAAATCTTGGAGGAATTTTTTTTAAAAGGTGTTTGAAAAAAACATATCTATGGCAAAAGGAAATAAAAGTAAATAAATAAAGAAACTTACCATTTTGAGGGATTTTCGAAAATTGACATTTTATGAATAGCTTCATGACAAAATAGAAATAAAGAAAGATCTGACTTTTTCCTTGTATACAAAAGTAAATATTCTGTTGATTTAAATAAAGCTCAAGAAGCTTTCACGTCGTTTTCTTGTACGACGTTCGCTAATTCGATAGATTGTATTGGGACACTTTGGTATCAACGTAATCATTGAGGGGCTTCAATCTTAATGGCATTTTGCATCCACGTAGCTAGACCTCGTATGCGACAACAGCTGGTTACCATCCACGTCAACGACCTTCTTCTACGTGGGAAGCCTCTTCGGGAACGTCGTATTTGGTTGGATAGCCGACAAGTGGGGCAGGAGAACAGCCTTCTTCGCGATCCTCTTCCTCGAGGTCATATTCTCAATTGCCACCAGCTTCAGTCCCGACTACGTCGTCTACACGGCACTCCGGACTGTAAATGGACTCTTCTTCCCTGCCATTTATCAAATTCCGTTTATTCTAGGTACGCCGAATTTTCTCCACATTTATTACATGTAATCTCAACATGTTGAGGTTGAGGATCAAAATAGCGAATCATCAAAATAGCAAATGGCTAAAATAGCAAATTTCACAATAACGATCGTCTAAATCTAGAATGGCCATTATTATGGAATTCGCTATTTTAGCCATTTAGCGAATGGCTAAAATAACAAACTTCATAATAACGATCGTCTAAATCTAGAATGGCCATTATTATGGAATTCGCTATTTTAGACATTTAGCGAATGGTTAAAATAGTAAATTTCACAATAACGATCGTCTAAATCTAGAATGGCCATTATTATGAAATTCGCTATTTTAGCACTTTAGCGAATCTAGAATGGCCATTATTATGAAATTCGCTATTTTAGCCACTTAGCGAATGGCTAAAATAGCAAATTTCACAATAACGATCGTCTGAATCTAGAATGGCTATTATTATGGAATTCGCTATTTTAGCCATTTAGCGAATGGCTAAAATAGCATATTTCATGGTAACGATCGTCTAAATCTAGGACGGCCATTATTATGGAATTCGCTATTTTAGCCATTTAGCGAATGGTTAAAATTGCAAATTTCACAATAACGATCGTCTAAATCTAGAATGGCCATTATTATGGAATTCGCTATTTTAGTCATTTAGCAAATGGCTAAAATAGCAAATTTCACGATAACGATCGTCTAAATCTAGAATGGCCATTATTATGAAATAAATTCGCTATTTTAGCCATTTAACGAATGATTAAAATAGCGAATTTCATGATAACGATCGTCTAAATCTAGAATGGCCATTATTATGGAATTCGCTATTTTAGCCATTTAGCGGATGGTTAAAATAGCAAACTTTACAAATAACGATCGTCTAAATCTAGAATGGCCATTATTATGAAATTTGCCATTTCAGCCATTTAACGAATGGCTAATTTCCGAAAACTAATTTGTTTTTTTATTAAAAAATTCTTGAATCATTTTTACATATTACATTGAAAAACAAAATAATTTATACAATAACGAAAAATCGCATCTTTTCAACTATTTTTGAAAATAAAAAATTCATTTTCAAAATCGTTACCACATCAAATCTAAAATCATATGTAGACATTCGAAAAAAATCAAAGAATTAATTTCCTCAAAAAATGTTTCTATCGAATTTCTTCAACTTTTTTTTTCACTGAGCAAAAAGTACTCAATTAAAAACGCATTATAATAATTATTATTTAATTTCATTATTATTACACACACTAAATATTCTAAAAGTCATTGACTTATCTTTCATTTATTTCTTATTACAAAATACTAAAATTGTTGAAGAATCATACTTTACATTCAAGAACGAATTTATCAAACATCTTTAATTACGATAAACCTTTTCTTTATAAATTGCAACCAGCAATCCTAGATAATTTATTTTTTAGTTCTCTGTCCAGAAAAATTACTTTCAAAAACTGCATTTTTTCGTTTCTTTCATTACTAGAGAGAATATATATATTTTTTTTCTCATACTACTTGAGTATCAACTCCTTTTTAGAATAATAATTAATTAAACAATTCTTTGTTGAATAGCCCTTGAGTTAATGGGTCCAAGGTACAGAACGTTTGCTGGTATGGTGATCTGCATGTTTTTTGCCTCAGCAATGTGTCTCCTAGCGTTACTGGTGAGTCTCTTACTTCAAATATCTCTTATTTCTAAGAATAAATATTGTAATACCATTCGTGTTGATCCATGAGAAGCTCTACCTTAGTGACACGTGTTTACAACGCGCTGCAACTTACGACGATTGTCATATGAATCCCAAGAAGCTAACATTGTATGCCTGCGGTGATTACGCGCATTCTAATATCGAGACTCTTGACGTCTATGCCTCTTATTTACACAATGGAATTTTGTTATTATCTCCTTCTGTCTCTCACTGCAAATCACATATTATCATCTTTAATATCGTTTACACGTGTTGCTTGTATCTTCGCATACTAACTGAGCTTAATTTTTTATCGTTATATCATGATAAAAACATGATTTGCGAAATAAAACAATACGACCAAATTTCTGTTAATGCTTGAAGTCTTTATATTATTTGGGAGACATTTTCGACTAAATTGTAATGAAAATAACAAAATACAATAAAAATGAATGCATCCAAATAATTTAATATTATATGATGAGTAAAGTAGAATAATTGTATTTTTATTCATTAATTTTTAAAAATGTTAATATATCTTTCAGGGCTACTTGCTGAGAAATTGGTATTCGTTATCCCTAGCAACGTCGGTTCCGTTTGTCCTACTGTTCAGCTACTGGTGGATAATTCCGGAATCACCTCGGTGGTTGCTGAGCAAAAACAGAATTGACGAAGCTGAGGTGATTGTTCAGCACATGGCTCGTGTCAATGGCAGGAGGGTGCCAACGAATTTTTTACGAAAAATGGAAGTGAGTTGATAAATGTTTTCAATAATTATAAGCAAAAAAATCCCTTGCTATTATTATTAATTATATATATAATTAATTATTTTTTCACGATGATATAAATAAATAAATAAAATTGTACCATGAAAAATTATTATTATTATAAATAGAATCACAGAACATATTATTTAAGTGACTTCATTGACAGCGGAAGAACAAACGAAGTTCTGATAACAATGTTCACGTCTACAGACCCGAAAACCCTCAAAAAACTATGTAACTTTATAAGTCGAAGCTTAATGCTGAGAGCCTTCTCGTTGTATATTTAATGTGAGGAAAAGCGAAAAAAAAAAAAAAAAAAAAAAAGATATATGTCAAAGAGTAAAGCAAACTCAAAATAAGTTAAAATGGAACTTAATGCAACAAACAACAGCCAAATAATACTTATAATTAAAAATGTCTATACAAATAAGCGCCGCCCCCCCTTGCTATAGGGGTATCTGTATACTCCTGTTAAAGCAATAAACTACATACATACATACATAAATACAAATTAATATAATTAATAATAATAGCAAGTGAGTTATATATATATATATATATATTTATTTATTATTTATGACATATATAAATTATGTATAATGCATGTTTATGATAAAAATTTATTGTTCTTGGCTTAGCATTGCTTTACATTTATTTGCTATTATTATATATATAATTAATAATTTTTTCATGAAGATGTATATATTATTCTATATAATTATATATATCACCATGAAACAATTATTATAATTATAAATAAAAATTAATATAATTAATAATAATAGCAAGTGATTTTTATATATATATATTTATTATTAATGATATATATAAATTATTTATAACGCATGTTTATGATAAAAATTAATTGTTCTTGGCTCACCATTGCTTGACATTTATTTGCAGATGGAGATCCTTAAGCGACAAGGAATCTCCTGCAATGGTAGAAACTCTAGTGATCTCTCGGTCGACCTGGAGACCGAGGACAGGCCACCACCTCCCTCGGCAACGCCGATGGACCTCATTAGAAACCCAAATATCAGAAAGAAATTTTTCATACTCGCGTTTGATTGGGTCGCTAACGCGGTCGTTTACAACGGCCTATCTTACAACACGACGAATTTAGGGGTATCCGATTATTTGGCCTTTTTCATAGGTACGTTCTACACTTTTTACTAATTATTTTCAACACGATGACAAAATCGGTACTTCTGATAATTCATTATTTCAATTAATTAATAAAAATGGTTTCAACCTGTATAACGGAAAAAACAATGGCTTTTAAATTATTCGTATAATATCCAAATTTTAAACTATTTGATGACGAATTCAGAGGTATGCAATGACTTGGCTTTTTTTATATTAATAAATAAAAATTGTTTCAATCTGTATAACGAAAAAATAATCGTCTTTAAATTACTCGTATAATATGAACATTTTTAACTATTTGATGATGAATTTAGAGGTATTCGATTATTTGGCTTTTTTAATATTAATAAACAAAAATTGTTTCAATCTGTATAACGGAAAAATAATAGTCTTTAAATTACTCGTATAATATGAACATTTTTAACTGTTTGACGACGAATTTAGAGGTATTCGATTAATTGGCTTTTTTTATATTAATAAATAAAAATTGTTTCAATCTGTATAGTGGAAAGATAATTGTTTTCAAATTACTCACATTAATGTCAAATCACTCGCTATCTTGTAGTCTGTTCTCGTTTACGTACGCACGTTGTGCTGTCTCAAAGAAATATCTACACGCACTGTAGCATCATAATACGCACGTGACTTTGACAACACGTGTGTTACCTACTGCGTTTAAAATAATGCAGAAGCTGGAGCAAGAAATTATTTCGATGCCCAGAGTCTTATCGAAAATTGATAGAATGTTTTCCAGAAATTAATAATAAGTACATATAAATCAGAGCTTTCACTAAGCAAATGTAACGAGAGTTTTGATTCAATTGGAATTTACGTACTTCACAAGTGAAAAAAGAATGTTTAAATGAAATTATCGATAATTCAGTCGAAAAGAAATTGTGTCAAAAATTCAATATAAAAGAAATTAATTTTTTTTACGAAATGCATTCGTTGATTTTTCCAAATGCATATGATTTTTCATACAATTTTGGAATTATTTTGAAAATTCATTTTTATTTTGGATAATGGTCGAAAAGTTACTAATTTTGAATATATTTTCGTAGAAATATATATAAGAAGTTTCAAGACTATTGAACGTTCGGTGTCATAAAAATAATTGTAAAATTAATATGAACTTTTTTAGAAAATCATATATGTTGGACAAAATCATGGTGATCATTTCATTCTTAAGACGTTGAATACGGTACACTATTAATTAAAAACTGATTTGTTAATGATTTTTTTATCTTTATTATTCTAAAAGTCAATGTTCTTAATGTATTTTTTTTTTCAAAACCTTATTGCCAAGTACGTAGATGTATACGTATAAGTGTGTAAAGCATCCTTAATGAACATTTGAATATTTATCAAGAATGCGAATAATATTTTATTTGTGGACGTTGCGCACGTCCTGCAATCAGGGAAAAAAAATGGGTTCCGCGTTTGAGCAATGATCAATTCGTATTCCATGAATGAAGACTTAATGAAAAATTTGCATATCGCGCCGCGTGGATTCAGATGGAATTGTTTCCGGTGACGTTGTGATCGAATCGTGCACGATTCGCGAATGCGTTTATAATCGATGATGCAGACTTTAGATTATCATTGGATTATTTAAGAATATCGTGTTAAATTTTTTTTCTTTTTTTTATCTATTTAAAGTCGCCTCAACATCGACTCCTTCATATCTTACATATTTACAATTAGTTTGTTTGTTTGAAAAATCAGGTCTATCTTATACTATATTTGATCTAATATATCAGTTCTAGGACTAAATCACCCTAGAAAACATCTCCCAGGTCAAAATCTCCCCGGACAAAATCACCGCACACAATATTCTCTCGGAAAAAAATTCTCTACAGACTTAAAGAACCTGAAGAACTTAAAGAACAAATATAAGGAAAATACCAAACTAATTAACTCCCTAAGGAAACGAACGCCAACCTAATTAACGCCCTAAAGAACAAATATAAGGAAAATAACAAAGTAATTAACTCCCTAAAGAAACGAACGCCAACCTAACTAACGCCCTAAAGAACCTAAAGAACAAATATAAGGAAAATACCTAACTAATTAACTTCCGAAAGAAACGAACGCCAACCTAACGACCGCCAACCTAGAGAACGCCCTAAAGAACCTAAAGAAATCAATATAAGTGGATGATTCGCGTGATAATTTGTCATTGTGATTATTTCTTATTGTGATTTTTTCTCATTGTGATATTTTGTTGTGTGACCAAACGACCGTGATATTTCGTCGTGTGATAATTTGACTTTTAGATTATGTTATGTCACCATACTATTCGTGCGGATCAACGGGTTCAAATCGGTGAATAAAACCTGAATTTTCGTTCGGGGAGATTGTGGCCGGGGGTATTTTATCCGGGGGATTTTGACTAGGGGATTTTGTCCGAGGAAATAGAGTGCGGATACCAATATATCGTGTAATTTTATTACAGGTGGCATCGTCGAAATTCCTTCATACGTTATAACGTGGTACGCAATGGACAGGCTCGGTAGGAGATGGGTACTATGTCTGACCATGCTTCTCGGAGGAGTCGCCTGTGTATCGTGTTTATTCGTTCCCGAAGGTATAAACAATATAGATAAATAAATATTTATCGTGCAAGTACAAGAATACAAGATTCAGAATGTTTAAACCGAGAGAAATAGCTTTGATGGGTTTATTTGAATCAATTTAATTCAATTTTATTTCGACCAAATAAAATTTATTTGAAATCTTATAAAATTTATTTGCATGCCATAAATTCTATTTGATTAAAATAAAATCCTATATTATGCCAGCGGTTGAAGAAGAAATTTATTTAATGGCTGGCCTAATAGAATTTTATTTCTATCAAATGGAATTTGTTGCATAAAAATAAAACGTATTAATTTTTAATAAAATTTATTTAAAATGGATCCCATATGTGATTTAATACGTGGTATAGATATTTTCTTTATTTATTTATTTATTGGGGGTCTTAAATATATAAATAAATAAAGAATATAAACTATATATTGGAATTTAAAAATAATTCATTTCAATTACTACTTCTACTAACGATAATTTCTCATCAAGTTATATATCAAAAAATCAAAAAAATTCTACTTCAAAATAATAAATTGCAGAAATTATTATTTTGAAATTTTTCCATAGAAAAACAAATTTTCTCAAATGTCGAATATGTTTTCAGAATCAAAATAACAAAAAATTGGTATTTTTGAAAAATACAATTTTTCCATTTTTACCTGCAAGTGCGATTTTTTTTCATAATTTTAAAAATCAGTATATATTCTCAACAAAATTCCGCTATTTCTCAAATTTATTCGGTATTTATTGATAGAAATTTAAAAAGATGTAGCAAATATGATACATTTTTAACTTTATAATTTTACAGCCTTGTTCTTTTTTTATTTCGCTGTTTATTGTGATTATTTGTAATTATTTTAATTTGACTTGACAGATGCCGTTTGGGTTACGGTTTCCCTTGCGATGATCGGCAAGTTCGGGATAGCCGCATCGTTTGCCGTATTCTACGTATTCGTAGGCGAGCTATTGCCCACAGTGCTCAGATCACAGGCAATGGGTATAGCCTCGTTCATAGCGGGAATAGGGCTCCTCACGTTCCCCTACATCGTTCACTTGGCCGTTTACTCGAGGGTCCTGCCGCTCATTGTAATGGGATCTTTGAGCGTAGCTGGTGCTCTCACTTCGGTCTTTCTTCCCGAAACTCTCAACATTCATCTGCCACAAACGATCGAGGAGGGCGAACAGTTTGGAGCGGATTTCAAACTTTGGTCCTGCCCGACTCGACCAGCGTTAGTTTTCTTTTTCTATTTTTTTATTATTTATTTTATTTTATTTTATTTATATTATATTTTACTTTTCTTTTTCTAATTATAATTCATTTAAAATCTACGTACCAAATTCATAATCTCATTGTGAAGTTCCTTTGATTTTGTAACTAGTTCATCTCTAATCGATGAGATGATGTTAGTGTTGAACTAACATTGAACTATAATTTTAAATAAATGGTTGAGTCTATTAATCTTTTTTCAAATTCTCAAGTTCTTAAAAATATATTACATTTAATTTAAACTGAAATTTGATGGCAAGAAAAAACACAAGATGTTAAGTCAGAAGAAAGATGGCGAACTGTCACTATGTATTCTTAATTGCATAAATTGGAGCGTGAAGAAAAGTGGCTAATAATATTATTGATAATAGTAATAACAAAACTCAGTATATTGAGGAGAAAAAAGGTAATTAAGGAGTACTGCTTCTAAAGGGAATTAAAAAAACTGTAATATGTAAAATTAGATCTTAAGTACGAATTTAAAATCAAACTTCAGACTACAAAATCGAGCCTTAGACGAATTATAAAGTCGACCAGAAGTCGATAGACTTTACCTACTTAAAGTTGAACGAACTTCAAAGTCCATTTAAAATTAAGGTATAATTTTATCAAAAATCTTTAAATTACAGTCACTTTAATGATCGGTTAAATATGAAGTTACTTTACCGATCGACTTAAATTTCGGCTGAATATGAATTTAGTTTAAAACCAGATGGGCTCTAAAATGCGGTTATTATTTCAGGTCTATGTAATTTGACTAATGCGTATTTTTTTTTTAATTCTCTACTAGAAATCTAAATAAAAACGGAGATTTTAAATTACAGTCACTTTAATGATCGGTTACAAATGAAGTTACTTTATCGACTTCAATTTCGACTGAATTTATAGTTATTTTAAACTTAAATGTGCTCTAAAATAAGGTTATTATTTTATATTCATGTAGTTGAAATAATTCGTTTTTTAAATTTTTCTTTTTTTTTTAGGAATCTGAGAAAAAGACGGAGACGAGAGTCTTTGCCTCTGAGGTTCCTGCTAAACGGACGGCCGGGTAGCCGTTCGACAGCCGGCAAAGTAGCGATAGTTGAATCAACGTCGCAGCAGCAACAGGAAGCGGAGAAAACGTGCCATCTCGAGTCCTCGGACGAGACGGAAAACTTAAACACTGCGCAAGACGACGTGGAGAGCGCGCTGGACGCCCGGAAACCCGAGGATCCTGAAATTCATTTGCCAATGCCAAAATGACGACGTCAAAGAAAACACAGAAAACGCGATTTATGATTAGCCCACAAGAACAAAACTTTGTATTATAATATCAGTATAGGCACGCATTGTATTTATTTTTTTCCATTCATTATAATGTACTTCCTTTCTAAAGTCTGCTGTGCGTGTGCATTGACTCCCGAATCCCACCGTTACAATATATCTATTTAAATTACTTAATTACACTATTGGGAAAACAGATAATCAATTATATTACTTGCAAAAATCCGCGTTTTTATATCTTCCATTTTCTATGTTAAAAATATTATTAAAATACTTTTATTTATTTCGACTACACTATTAAAAATATTTGCAAATTCATATTAAATTTTATTCATCAGCGGATGTATTAAATTTAATTTTATTAAATTTAAATAAATTTTAAATTAAAAATAAATTTTATTAAATTTATTATTTTTAAATTTAATGCATTAAATTTAATTTTATTTAAAATATTTAGTGTAAATGTTCATTATGGGTAAAGGAAGCTGTTTTATAGAAACTGTTGCTGTAAATTTGATTTGCAAGTGAGATTCACAATTATAATACTTTCTACTAAATCCTATAAAATTAAGAAATTTAATATAAAAATCATACATTTTTATATTAAATTTTATATTAAATTATATTAATGCATTACATTTATAAATAATAAATTTAATACACGTGTGTAGAAAATTCATACATTTTTATATTATATTTTATATTAAATTATATTAATGCATTAAATTTATAAATAATAAATTTAATACACGTGTGTAGAAAAATCATACATTTTTATACAAAATTTCCAAATTTTATACGATTTAGTAAAAAATATTATAATTTTGAATCTCACTTGCAAATCAAATTTACAGCATCAGTTTCTATAAAACAGTTTTCTTTACCCATAATGAATATTTACACTAAATATTTTTAACAGTGTAGATCGAGTTGTGATTAAATTAGTCAAAAGTAAACCTTTTTATGGCCAATTTAGTATATGTTCCTTGCTTTGGCCCCGAGAGTTACATTTATAATCTGTCTTCCCAATTTCTTTAACAGTAGTTAATAAAACTCAGTGCGACGAATTATTTTAACCGCAGATTTCACAACAATTTGTGTGGCTGTAAAAGAAGAAGAAATAGCAGCCGAATAAGAAGAAAGATGAGCGGTCTTGTGTCATTTAAGGCCATCAATCACACGTCACACATTGTGTACTCAGTTCATATTATGGCTATCGAACTCAGGCTATCGTCCTTCTCGCCAACTGAGATTGATAAAGCCAGGACCTTGAGAAAAATTGGTGATTACGTATTATCTCATCGGGTACGAGGACAACGCTCTATTGCGCATATGATACCATATATACCATAGTAGTACATATATGATATATATATTGCTTGCGGTATCTCATGGAGAACGAACGAAATCACGGACACGCTATCGTTCGTGACGATAAATTATTATAGATGAAAAACATTAGTTAACCCGATTAGTACGAGGAGGAGGTTCCTTCGCGAGGTTTGTCCTTCTGACGTACTGGCAAAACACGCGCATCGTCATCCGGTCTGCTACTACTTGAATCTGCGATGATGATGATGATGATACGTGTGCCTACTCACGTTTCATCATGCGAATAATAAATTGCCCATGAATATATAGGCAGAGTCAGCGTTAAATGGTAAAAGTCAAATCAGCAACATCAAGTAATTCTCTTGCTACCACAAAACGAAGAATTATTTTGGAGTATAGAATGATAGATTCGTTTTTTTAACCCCGAAAAATGGTCCACTGGATTTTTTGCGATAAAATATGGGAGATATTAGAACGGAATTATATTTTTTGGGATTTAAGTAAATCCCATTACACCAAGAGAAAAAGTTTCATTGATTCACGGAAATCTTGGCCAATGAAATGAAATACTTGAATTTCAATACTATCTTTTCTTTGAATGATCTCCAACTCAATGAAAAGTAGTGACATTGATTCGAAGAAACATTTATTTAAGCCAATGAACCTTTTTCATTGATTTCAAAGATGTTGTCTCTGATTCAATGAAACCTTATTCTTACCAGCTCAAAATTTCGAAACCTATTTTTTCCTGAAGTATGCGGCAGATGAAGCTCAAATTTTGTGAGTATGTAAGGAAGTATGGCAGAAATAGGCTAAGCTTCTGGCTTCTCGAAACTCGAAGCCGTTCGTTCGGGAGAACCGGAAAACAAAAAAGTGGGGTTAGGTGCGAGAGAGAGATCAATGAAAACGTTTCTTTGAACCAATGAAAACGTCTCTTTAAATCAATAAAACTGTTTCTGCGATGATGATGATGATGATACGTGTGCCTACTCACGTTTCATCATGCGAATAATAAATTGCCCATGAATATATAGGCAGAGTCAGCGTTAAATGGTAAAAGTCAAATCAGCAACATCAAGTAATTCTCTTGCTACCACAAAACGAAGAATTATTTTGGAGTATAGAATGATAGATTCGTTTTTTTAACCCCGAAAAATGGTCCACTGGATTTTTTGCGATAAAATATGGGAGATATTAGAACGGAATTATATTTTTTGGGATTGAAGTAAATCCCATTACACCAAGAGAAAAAGTTTCATTGATTCACGGAAATCTTGGCCAATGAAATGAAATACTTGAATTTCAATACTATCTTTTCTTTGAATGATCACCAACTCAATGAAAAGTAGTGACATTGATTCGAAGAAACATTTATTTAAGCCAATGAACCTTTTTCATTGATTTCAAAGATGTTGTCTCTGATTCAATGAAACCGTCTTCTTACCAGCTCAAAATTTCGAAACCTATTTTTTCCTGAAGTATGCGGCAGATAAAGCTCAAATTTTGTGAGTATGTAAGGAAGTATGGCAGAAATAGGCTAAGCTTCTGGCTTCTCGAAACTCGAAGCCGTTCGTTCGGGAGAACCGGAAAACAAAAAAGTGGGGTTAGGTGCGAGAGAGAGATCAATGAAAACGTTTCTTTGAACCAATGAAAACGTCTCTTTAAATCAATAAAACTGTTTCTGCGATGATGATGATGATGATACGTGTGCCTACTCACGTTTCATCATGCGAATAATAAATTGCCCATGAATATATAGGCAGAGTCAGCGTTAAATGGTAAAAGTCAAATCAGCAACATCAAGTAATTCTCTTGCTACCACAAAACGAAGAATTATTTTGGAGTATAGAATGATAGATTGGATTTGTTAACCCCGAAAAATAGTCCACTGGATTTTTTGCGATAAAATATGGGAGATATTAGAACGGAATTATATTTTTTGGGATTGAAGTAAATCCCATTACACCAAGAGAAAAAGTTTCATTGATTCACGGAAATCTTTGCCAATGAAATGAAATACTTGAATTTCAATACTATCTTTTCTTTGAATGATCTCCAACTCAATGAAAAGTAGTGACATTGATTCGAAGAAACATTTATTTAAGCCAATGAACCTTTTTCATTGATTTCAAAGATATCGACTCTGATTCAATGAAACCGTCTTCTTACCAGCTCAAAATTTCGAAACCTATTTTTTCCTGAAGTATGCGGCAGATAAAGCTCAAATTTTGTGAGTATGTAAGGAAGTATGGCAGAAATAGGCTAAACTTCTGGCTTCTCGAAACTCGAAGCCGTTCGTTCGGGAGAACCGGAAAACAAAAAAGTGGGGTTAGGTGCGAGAGAGAGATCAATGAAAACGTTTCTTTGAACCAATGAAAACGTCTCTTTAAATCAATAAAACTGTTTCTTTATTATATGCTCACTAAGTAAATCTTTATTTACAGGCAATGAAATGCTCTCTTTGAAATTCAAATGCACTATTTCGTTGAAATCAATGAAAAAAAAATTAATCCACCCATTTCTTCGGCGTCAATGAAATCTTTTCTCTCGGTATAGGCGCGATATTAAATAAATTTGGGTGTTCAAATACCAGCCAATTATAGGATTTTATGTAATTAACGCATTACACTTATTTTTTTGGATGTTCAGCAATAAATTGAGAATTAAGAGTCTCGGCCAGATTGAAATGATTAAAGTCAAAGAGAAAATATGAAGCAATTTTCTGTGATTTAAAAAAAAATACTAGATTATTTTTGGTTGCAAAGTATTGCATTTTGAATTTGGAATATGCAATAATGTATTGCTGATGAATTTAAATACGCAGCGTTAAACATGCTTCATATATTTTGAAGAAAAAAATCAATTTGATTAGGATTCGAGTAGTTTTCTACACGAGAAATATCTGAACATAAAATATCCACGTCATAGTCAGAACATTGATTTGGAATTATAATAATGCCAAACAGTGATTAATAAATTATTTTTAGAAGAAGGTTTAACATATTTAAAAAAATTCTCTTTTGTTAAATAATATATCATTTTTTAAATATTTTATTAGTGATGAGAAATTTTCGGTTAGGTGAATTTTTGGAAGTTTTTTTCTCAACTAACTTCTTGTGTGTAATATACAACTTTCTACAAAATCATATCCAAATTGCGTAACTTTTCAAGCATTCCTTAAAAACCAGAATTTTAATAAATATATATAAATACATTGTATTGATTTCATAGCAAAAATAGAGCTCCGAATGATTTACCAACTTAAAAAAAATAATGATTTATTTTCTATTTTTCAATTTTCACGAAGCACTTTAATTCTAATCGAATAGAACCATAATAAAACTAAAACTATATTTTCGACCGCGAAACTATGAATTTTTAACTGTCATACGAATAATAGATTATCCTTGAACATAGCCAAAATCAAGATCGAATGTAAAAAAGTGAAATCGGCAAGTTCAAGTAACCTTATAAATCGCTTCACAAAACCAAACATTTTTCTTTCGGTCGCAAAATTAAATCATACAATCTATCTTTGAAATCAATCGGCAAAAATCATGCGAGAAATCGTTCACATTCAGATGGGACAATGCGGAAACGGTATTGGAAATCAGGTAAATATATTTTTGTGTAATTAGAAGAAAAATTCGCCGTGTAATATTTTTTGCTTCCAAAACCAATTTTTTTGTCGTTAGTTTTGGGAAGTAATTTGCGACGAGCATGGCATAGATGCGAGCGGAAATTATCGGGGAGATTCGGATCTTCAGCTTCAACGTATTAATGTATATTTCGTAGAGGCACGAGGTAAAATATATTAGTTAAATAAGAAAAAGCAAGTTCTGATTTTATCTAATATTTTTATTATTTTTAATGGGCTCTTTCTTATCAATAAGGCGGCCATTTCGTGCCAAGAGCAATTCTCGTTGATCTGGACCCGTCGAGTCTTAATTCCGCTGTTTCGGGACCTCTCGGCAGACTCTACAAACCGGACAACGTCGTTGCTGGCAAAGCCGGAGCTGCTAATAATTGGGCAAAGGGTCACTACACCGAAGGAGCCGAGCTGATGGATCAGACCTTGGAAATCATTCGTCATGAGGCCGAATCCTGCGATCTCATCCAGGGTACATATACTGAGAAAAAGAAGAATGCAAAGTAGAAGCTAGTAGAAGCACATTGTTTCCTCATTATTTTTCGCTTTTTACAAAGTCGCCTCTTTGAGGAAGTTTCTTTATTTTATTTTTAGCTTCCTCATAGGAAGCATTCTCTGTCAATTCGGCCACTTTTTTTTTCGACCCTCTCCGATTTGCCCTGTAATTGATTATATGAATGTACCACTAAAAGACACTCTATGTGAATTTTTTCAGATTTAAAAAAAAATTTCAGAAAATGGCTTTTTTATTTCAGTGCAAATATCTCAGAATTTTGAAGTTACTGAAAAAAAATGTCTGCACATAAAAGTTGTCGTTTATTGTTAGCTTTCGAGCGGAATATTCCAAATAATTGTCACGTTCCTGTGAGAATAATTTTTTTCCGAAAAATGGAGGAATTATGTTTTCATTAAAAAAAGGATATTTTTTTTTTACTAAAAAAATTACAGAGTATTGCTACATGACTGTTGATATCACAAAAAAATCGCGAGAGTGGCACGGATCGATCTTCTGGTATTAAAAAGTGCATTTGTGTAAAAGTTCCGAAAAACGGGGGCATTATTATTTTTTTGATAAAAAAAAGGTTACTTTTTTTGGCTATTAAAATTACAGGTACTCTTGTATGACTGTAGATATTGCAAAAAAATCATCAGAGTGGTACGGATCGAGCTTACGGTATTAAAAAAAATTATTCGTGTGGAAGTTTCGAAAAACGGGGGAATTAATTTTTTTTATATAAGTATATAAATAAGTTTGTATGTATATGGGGCATTCCATACCGTTTCGACCTGGGTCGGACCCTCGACCTCTCGGATTTGGTCGAAAATTTTTTATATGATTGGACCAACTCCAAAAAGTACTGGAAAATTTTTTCAGATTTTTTTCATTTCATTATTTTTTTTTACGATTTTTTAAAGGTAACATATCGTTAGCCCAAATTTAAAAATCTGAAAACATTCTCAAAAATTCTGCATGAAATAACAAAATTTTTTAGCCTAAAGCCAAAGTGGGCCGGGTTTTGCTTCTATTTTTTTTCTATAAAAAACTATTAAAAAATTTGGAAACGAAAGAGGAAAAGTTATCAAACTTTTCTAAAATATTGCTTTCTTCTGCAAGTGCTTTCTTTTCGTAAAAAAAAAAATGCGATTCATAGAAAATATGTTCACTGTTAAATCAGGCCGGAATCGCAAAACAGAGTTTCTCTCTGAGGAAGCCAAATAATAACGATATAATTTCTTGCGGAAGAATGTTTATGGAAAAAAAAGAGGAAGTGCTGTGAAAATTTCAATTTTCATGTTTTTTTATTATGTGTAATACAGCAATTTCTAGAATTATATAACATTCTTATCGAATAGTTTTTTCCTATTTCCAAAAAAATACTCATGAATCAGAATTGACAAGCCGCGCTAATCAAAGGATCCCATTGATAATATCAGATATCAATGATGATAATTTAAAAAGCGATCGCACCTTCGAATACAAAAAAATTCACGATCACCAAGTGCAGCTGAGATGAACAACCAATAAAATCAAATTAGATTCTACCGCACAACAAATCTAATTTTGTTATCTGACTCAACCCTGTACTCCACGAGGAATGTTTTTTTTCGTAATTTTGTGCAACTCGCAGTTTAGAAAAATTTGATAACTTTTCCTCTTTCGTTTCTAAATTTTTTAATAGTTTTTTATAGAAAAAAAAATAGAAGCAAAACCCGGCCCACTTTGGCTTTAGGCTAAAAAATTTTGTTATTTCATGCAGAATTTTTGAGAATTTTGTCAGATTTTTAAATTTGGGCTAACGATATGTTACCTTTAAAAAATCGTAAAAGAAAAAAAAATCTGAAAAAATTTTCCAGTACTTTTTGGAGTTGGTCCAATCATATAAAAAATTTTCGACCAAATCCGAGAGTTCGAGGGTCCGAGCCAGGTCGAATCGGTATGGAATACCCCATATATATAAGTATAAGTTTTATTATAAGTATAAAAATACTTGCAATTTTACTGCACTCATATATTAAATTTAATATATCAGCTTATGAATAAAATGTTCGGTAATGTGAGTTTGCAAATATTTTAAAAAGTGAAATCATTAAAAACAAAATGAAAGGAGGTGGGACAAACGTTATCCCAGCGTATTGTCAAAAATTAAATCTACTTATATGTAATAAGTAAATAACAAAATATTCGGTATAAATCGTAAATTAATTAATAATCTAATCGACTCGATAATATTGTTTTGATTATTATATATATTCCTAGGCTTTCAAATACTACATGCTCTTGGTGGAGGCACTGGAGCTGGTATGGGACTTTTATTGGTACAAAATCTGCGCGATGAATATCCGGATCGAATAATAGCGACGTATTCAGTGGTGCCATCGCCTAAAACGTCAGACACTGTCGTAGAACCGTACAATGCGACTCTGTCGATCCACGGTTTGATCGAAGGGACCAACGAGACCTTCTGTATCGACAACGAGGCTCTTCACGACATTTGCACACGAACTTTAAAGCTCGCCCAGCCATCTTACGGGGATATAAATCATCTCGTATCGGCGTGTATCGCAGGAATCACGACCTGCCTTAGATTTCCCGGCCAGCTCAATGCAGATCTACGTAAGCTTCAAGTCAACATGGTACCCTTCCCCAGACTCCATTTCTTCGTGCCCGGTTATGTTCCCCTCACCGCTCGAAGCTCAGCTCCCTATCGCGTTATTACTGTTCCGGAACTTACGGCACAGATGTTCGATGCTAAATCCATGTTCGCATTTTGCGATCCCAGAAAAGGACGTTACCTTGCCGTCGCTGCTATCTTTCGAGGCAGAATGTCGACAAAGGTTTGACTTTTTTCAGCACTGTTTTGAGACGGACCCTATAGCAATCTTGACAACCGTCGTTTCCAGCTGATTCACCGTAAAACTAACCGTCAAACAACCGGGTGGTTTTTAGCAAAAAATAAACCGGAATTCGATCGTAACAAACGCGAAAACAACTGCCCTAACAATGTTTTTCGGTTTTCCATGGTAAACTGAAAAAAAAACGACCGCATGAAATTTTTGAGGGTAGTTGTTTTTACGGTTTATGACCACACGGAAAAAAAGGCTTTGTTGGAACTGCCAAGTGCTATGGTTATATATGCGCCAGACAATTAATTGGTTAGACCAACCAAGTAATTTGTTAGTTGACCAATTTCTTGGTTGGTCTAATCAAGTCACTTGGTTAGTCTAACCAAGAAATTGGTCGGTCTAACCAATTAATTGTCTGGCGCATATATAACCATAGCACTTGGTTGTTTCAACCAAGCTTTTCTTTCCGTGCAACTTTCGGTTTTTTTTCGCAACTATCACCCAGTCGCTTTTACGGTAAAACGGTAATTGTTGAGATTGCTAGGGGATACAAAAAACTAGAAACGTTGAAATGTGACGGAGAGAAATTCGATGTGAGAAATTCGATATCATAAAGAAAAAAAATTTACATTGGATTTTTCGACCGGAAGTCGGATTTGTAAATTCTGAAATCGGGAACAGAAAAAGTCACTTTTTCTAAAATCATGATAAAAAGTCTTGTAATCGGTATTTTTTGTGGTTGAATATGCGACTTGAGAACGATAGTGAAGGCCAAAATTTGATATCTCAAAGAAAAAAAAATTAGGTTGGATTTTCCGACCGGAAGTCGGATCTGTGAATTCTGGTATCAGAAACAGAAAAAAGTTATTTTTTTTTAAATCATGGTAAAAATGCTTGTAACTGGTATTTTCGGTGGTAGAATATGCGATTCGAGAACGATAGTGAAGGTCAAAATTCAATATCTTAAAGTAAAAAAAATTTTGCTTGGATTTTCCAACCGGAAGTCGGATTTGTAAATTCTGGAATCAGAAACAGAAAACGTATTTTTTTTTAAATCATGGTAAAAAGGCTTGTAACTGGTATTTTCGGTGGTAGAATATGCGACTTGAGAACGATAGTGAAGACAAAAATTCGATATCTTGAAGAAAAAAAAATTTTGCTTGGATTTTCCAACCGGAAGTCGGATTTGTAAATTCTGGAATCAGAAACAGAAAAAAGTCACTTTTTTTTAAATCATGGTAAAAAGGCTTGTAACTGGTATTTTCGGTGGCAGAATATGCGACTTGAGAACGATAGTGAAGACAAAATGATATCTTGAAGAAAAAAAAATTTTGCTTGGATTTTCCAACCGGAAGTCGGATTTGTAAATTCTGGAATCAGAAACAGAAAAAAGTCACTTTTTCTAAAATCAAGATAAAAAGGCTTCTAACCGGTATTTTCTGTGGTAGCATATACAACTTGAGAACGATAGTGAAGGCCAAAATTTCGATATCTTAAAGAAAAAAAATTTAAGTTGGATTTTCCGACTGGAAGTCGGATCTGTAAATTCTGGAATTAGAAACGGAAAAAAGTCACTTTTTTTAAAATCATGTTAAAAGGCTTGTAACCGGTATTTACTGTGGTAGAATATGCGACTTAAGAACGATGGTGAAGGACAAAATTCTATATCTTAAAGAAAAAAATATAATTCAAGCACGAATTTTACACTTTTTCAGCAAGTCGACGAACAAATGTGGAATATCCAGAACAAGAACAGTAGGTACTTCGTCGAGTGGATACCTAACAGCATTAAGACAGCGATCTGCGACATCCCACCGCGGGGTATGAAAATGGCTGCGACCTCAGTATCGAACACAACAGCGATTCAGGAACCCTTTAAGCGAATAGCCGAGACTTTCAGTGCCATGTTCAAGAGAAAAGCCTATTTACATTGGTACACCGGCGAGGGGATGGACGAAAGTGAGTTCAGCGAAGCTGAAAGCAACCTGCACGATCTGATTTCCGAGTACCAACAGTACCAAGAGGCACTAGTCGATGACGACCTCATTGGTGATGAAGACAAAGAGGAAGATGAAGAGGAGGAAGAGGAGGAAGACTAAAATAGCTTCTCATTATTGATATCACATACTTATTCTTTCGTACAATAAACAGAAGACGAAAAAAAAACAGAAAACTAATACTAATATTCGTAATTTTGAATTAAGCATTTAAGATATTTCAGTAATCAAATCTTTGACCATCATTTTCTTCACAATATTTCTCCTAAACCCAGCGATGTCGTATCTCATTAATCGTATTACAACGTCCTATTAAATTCGTCGTATAAAAAAAATTCTCCCAACCTAACAAATTGTTTACGATATAGTTATTAATACCTAGAGAAAGAAAGATTGCTTTTGCAACTCGATGACGACCTCATTGGTGATGAATCCAAAAAGGGAAGATGAAGAGGAGGAAGATTAAAACACTTTCTCATTATTGATATCACATACTTATTCTTTCGTGCAATAAACAAAAGAAGAAAAAAACAGAAAACTAATAATAACAGTGCTGCGAATATTCGTAATTTTGAATTAACCATTTAAGATATTTCAGTAATCAAATCTTTGACCATCATTTTCTTCACAATATTTCTCTTAAACCCAGCGACGTCGTATCTCATTAATCGTATTACAACGTCCTATTAAATTCGTCGTATAAAAAAGAATGGCTTAATCCAAAAGTAGGGAAATTAATGAAAAATTTGTGGATCGAAGGAAAATTCTCTCAAACTAAAAAATTGTTTACGTTATAGTTATTAATAACTGGAGAAAAAAAGATTGCTTTTGCAACTCGATGACGACCTCATTGGTGATGAATACAAAAGTCAAGATGAAGAGGAAGAAGATTAAAATACTTTCTCATTATTGATATCACATACTTATTCTTTCGTGCAATAAACAGAAGAAGAAAAAAACAGAAAACTAATAATAACAATGCTGCGAATATTCGTAATTTTGAATTAAGCATTTAAGATATTTCAGTAATCAAATCTTTGACCATTATTTTCTTCACAATATTTCTCCTAAACCCAGCGACGTCGTATCTCATTAATCGTATTACAACGTCCTATTAAATTCGTCGTATAAAAAAGAATGGCTTAATCCAAAAGTAGGGAAATTAATGAAAAATTTGTGGCTCGAAGGAAAATTCTCTTAAACTAAAAAATTGTTTACGTTATAGTTATTAATAACTGGAGAAAAAAAGATTGCTTTTGCAACTCGATGACGACCTCATTGGTGATGAATACAAAAGTGAAGATGAAGAGGAAGAAGATTAAAATACTTTCTCATTATTGATATCACATACTTATTCTTTCGTACAATAAACAGCAGAAGAAAAAAAAAACAGAAAACTAATAATAACAGTGCTGCGAATATTCGTAATTTTGAATTAACCATTTAAGATATTTCAGTAATCAAATCTTTGACCATCATTTTCTTCACAATATTTCTCTTAAACCCAGCGACGTCGTATCTCATTAATCGTATTACAACGTCCTATTAAATTCGTCGTATAAAAAAGAATGGCTTAATCCAAAAGTAGGGAAACTAATGAAAAATTTGTGGATCGAAGGAAAATTCTCCCAACCTAACAAATTGTTTACGATATAGTTATTAATAACTCAAGAAAAAAAGATTGCTTTTGCAACTTGATGACGACCTCATTGGTGATGAATCCAAAAGGGAAGATGAAGAGGAGGAAGATTAAAACACTTTCTCATTATTGATATCACATACTTATTCTTTCGTACAATAAACAGAAGACGAAAAAAAACAGGAACCTAATAGTAACAGTGCAGCGAATATTCATAATTTTAAATTAAGTAAAGTATTTAAGATATTTCAGTAATCAAGTCTTTATGACCATAATTTTCTTCAGGGTCTCGCTCCTGTTAAATTTGTCGTATAAAAAAATGATGCTTAATATAAAATGCGGTAAGAAAATGAAAGAAACACTTGCGAATCGATGAAAAATTCCTCCATCATGACGAATTGTTTACGATATAGTTATAATAATAATAATAATGAGCAGTGCAATGCCTCCTTTAAAAACTAGAGAAAGCCGGACCAGCGAGACGAGCTTTGTCCTGCAGTGATTATATCTTATCAGTCAGTCATCAGTCTCCTGAATTCAAGTGTTACTCCTGCTCGCAGGTCTCAAAGTCATCAGCGCCTTCTTCAGCCTCAAAATCTTCTTCAGCCGTGGCTTCTTGATACTGCTGATACTCAGACACCAAATCATTCATATTAGACTCAGCTTCAGTGAATTCCATTTCGTCCATTCCTTCTCCAGTGTACCAATGAAGGAAAGCCTTTCTCCTGAACATCGCGGTGAACTGTTCGGAGATTCGTTTGAAAAGTTCTTGAATTGCTGTGGTATTACCAATGAAAGTGGATGACATCTTCAGTCCCTTCGGTGGTATATCACATACAGCAGTCTTCACATTATTTGGAATCCATTCGACAAAGTACGAGCTGTTTTTGTTCTGTACGCTGAGCATCTGTTCATCCACTTCCTTCATTGACATTCTTCCACGAAAAACAGCAGCGACTGTTAAATATCTTCCGTGACGAGGATCACAAGCTGCCATCATGTTTTTAGCGTCGAACATTTGTTGCGTTAGCTCTGGTACCGAAAGGGCTGAATATTGCTGCATTGAACGTGAGGTTAAGGGAGCAAATCCTGGCATGAAGAAATGGAGACGAGGAAAAGGCACCATGTTCACCGCTAACTTTCGGAGGTCGGCGTTTAATTGGCCAGGGAACCTCAAACAAGTTGTGACTCCTGACATCGTCAATGACACCAAATGGTTGAGATCACCGTACGAGGGATTGGAAACCTTGAGAGTACGGAAGCAAATGTCGTAGAGAGCTTCGTTGTCGATGCAGTAAGTCTCGTCGGTGTTTTCCACGAGCTGATGAACCGAAAGTGTTGCGTTGTAAGGCTCTACAACTGTATCGGAGACTTTTGGTGATGGCATTACCGAATACGTGTTCATTATCCTGTCGGGATACTCCTCGCGAATCTTTGATATCAAAAGAGTTCCCATTCCGGAACCAGTTCCACCTCCTAACGAATGCGTCAACTGGAAGCCCTGGAGACAATCGCAATTCTCGCACTCCTTTCGCACTACATCGAGTACCGAATCGACCAATTCTGCTCCTTCGGTGTAATGACCTTTTGCCCAATTGTTACCGGCGCCCGATTGGCCGAATACAAAGTTATCCGGCCGGAAGAGCTTTCCATAGGCTCCTGAACGCACTGCGTCCATCGTTCCTGGCTCCAGGTCCAGCAGAATTGCGCGGGGCACGTATTTCCCACCATTCGTTGATGTTGCAACTGAAATTTTAAAAATTCTCATGTTTATTGTGATTTAAGAGGCTTTAAGGAAATTCGATCGAAATCTATGGTGTTCGTTGATGAATTTCTCACTTGTTTAGTTAATTGGTATTGTACGAAAAATGAAGAAAAAAAATTCTGCAAGAGTTTATTTCGTTTTTTTTTGTTTTTACACCGGCATTTCCTCAATCTTAAATATGAAATATGTAATGAGAAAACGCAAAAACTAAAAATATTTTAGTGGTCCAAGTGAATAAGAGTCATTTTCTGTTATATTATTTTTTTTTCTACCGCCTAATTCCAATAAAATATGTCATCAAAAGACAATTATTTGTAAACAGAAATTACCAATTTTTTTATTTATCAGTTTACTGAAATATATGTAACACCCAAAAAATCTTATTTTTCCTGCCAACGCGGGCTGCTTAAATTTTATTCTAATCGTAACTCCCAGTCCTTAACTTTACCGTAAGTCAACCCTTAGCAAGTTCATCATTTATTTGATATACACAACCGATGGTAATTCCGAAGTCAAACGTCGCATACATTATTCTTATTGCGGTACCGAAAAAAGGTGACCTCCGGGATAACCGGTACGAGGAACGGAAGCGCCTATACGGTGAGTTAGGTGCATGAGAGATTTTTAAATGAGCTAAGTAAGTATCATACGGTGCTCCAATCGACTGACGTAATTTTCCAATCGATTGGCTTTAACGCTATACCACGTGTCAATTTTAAAAAAATTTTAAAAATAAGAATTCTTTTTAAAAAATATTCTGTACGAATGTATTTAAATGAATTCATGATAAATAATTCCCCTTATCAAGTAAGTTTACAACGGCAATGCAAAGTCATGAAACGAAAGTACCGGTAAAGGGTTTATTTTCGTCGCTAAACTGGGGTGACTCGATCTCTCTCTTTCTCTTTCTCTTTTCCCGCACTCAAAGTTGTCTTTTTATGTGAGTTTGAATTAGGTGCATGAGAGACTTTTACATAAGCTAAGTAAGTATCATACTTTGCTCCCGAGGAGTAAACCACTCTTGAAATTTGATGTACATAGTCTCAAGAAATTTGAGAAACCTAAAAAATCCTAGAAATCTTGCGAAACCCTTTAAATCTAATGAAATCCGATGAAAAGTCATGTATTCTGTTGAAATCTAATGAAATCTGATGAAATCTAATGAAATCCGAAGAAATCTGAATATATTATGAGAAATCTTTTGACATCTCCAGAAATTTCTGAAATTTTTGGGATTGCAAGAAACATTGAGTAATCTTTGAAATCTTATGCTATTCCGAGAAATCATAAGAAATCTCATGTAAAACCTCAGTCAATGTAAGAAATCTCGAGATCAACTATAAACTCGTACAAGTCGACGCACACCGAAATCGCTAAATATATTTTCCATTGTAGGAAATCTCTGAAACTTTTTAAAATCTTAAGAATTCATCTGAATCTCTATAAATGCTTCAAATTTCTGAAATCTTAGGGAATTGCCTGAAATCTCATGAAATTTCAAGAAATTGTGTGAAATTTTAAGAAACCTCATGAAATCGTTATAATTCCGTGGAATCTTTTAAGATTGCAAAGAAATATTGAAATCTCTAGAATTCTTAAAATCCATAAATCTTGCAATCTTGAAATATGGTGCACGCTTAAATTAGTGGTTGATCCTTCGGTTTCTCCAATCGATTGACTTTAACGCTATACCACGTGTCAATTCAAATCAATGACAAAAAAAAGAATCCCTTTAAAAAAATGTTCTGTACGAATGTATTTAAACGAATTCGTGATGAATAATTCCCCTTATTAAGTAAATTTACACTGGAATACAAAGTCATGAAACGAAAGTACTGCTAAAGGGTTTATTTTCGTCGCTAAACTGGGGTGACTCGATCTCTCTCTTTCGCTTTCTCTTTTCTCGCACTCATAGTTGTCTTTTTATATGAGTCTGAATTAGGTGCATGACAGATTTTTACATAAGCTAAGTAAGTATCATACTCTGCTCCCGAGGAGTAAACCACTCTTGAAATTTGATGTACATAATTGTTATGTGTTGCTTTAGCCGTTTATGAAGGATATGTGGTATAAGGTGCTTCGGCGAATGACGGCTTATGACTTTTTTCTTTTTTTTTTGGGTTAACGTTTCGCCCTGATCAGGGCCTCTTCAGAACCATTTATTTTCAATATTCTAAAATCGATGAGTTTGTGACCTCATGCTTTGTTTATGTCTCACATCTGTATATTTGCTGTTTGACAACATAGATCTTATCCTAGAGTGCTTTTTGATTGGTGACCGGGCTCCCCGGTCTTATAGATTAAGCCTGTCTGTGTTGTATGTTCTTAAAAGTTTAACACTATGGCTTCTTTTTTTTGATGTACATAGTCTCAAGAAATTTGAGAAATCTAAAAAATCCTGGAAATCTTGCGAAACCCTTTAAATCTAATGAAATCCCTTGAAAACTCATGTATTTTGTTGAAATCTCGAGAAATCCGATGAAAACTCATGTATTATGTTGAAATCTCGAGAAATCCGAAGAAATCTGAACATATTATGAGAAATCTTTTGACATTTCCAGAAGTTTCTGAAATTTTTGAGATTGCAAGAAATATTGAGTAATGTTTGAAATCTTATGCTATTCCGAGAAATCATATGAAATCTCATGTAAAACCTCAGTCAATGTAAGAAATCTCGAGATCAATTATGAACTCGTACAAGTCGACGCACACCGAAACCGCTAAATATATTTTCAATTGTTTGAAATCTCTGAAACTTTTGAAAATTTTAAGAAATCATCTGAATCTCTATAAATGCTTCAAATTTCTGAAATCTTTCGGAATTGCCTGAAATCTCATGAAATTTCAAGAAATTGTGTAAAATTTTAAGAAATCTCATGAAATCTTTATAATTCCGTAGAATCTTTTGAGATTGCAAAGGAATATTGAAATCTCTAGAATTCTTGAAATCCATAAATCTCCCAATCATGAAATCTGGTGCACGCTTAAATTAGTGGTTGATCCTTCGGTTTCTACAATCGATTGGCTTTAACGCTATACCACGTGTCAATTTAAATCAATGACACAAAAAAGAATCCCTTTAAAAAAATTTTCTATACGAATGTATTTAAACGAATTCGTAATGAATAATCCACCTTATCAAGTAAGTTTACACTGGAATGCAAAGTCATGAAACGAAAGTACCGGTAAAGGGTTTATTTTCGTCGCTAAACTGGGGTGACTCGATCTCTCTCTTTCTCTTTCTCTTTTCTCGCACTCACAGTTGTCTTTTTATGTGAGTCTGAGCACGCATGCTTTTCAGTCTTCCAAAGTTTCTATTTCCGAGCGGCGGGGTCGCCTCAAGGATCCGCAGAATCTCTCGGTGCAGGGCATGAGCAATGCTTTGCCCTCAAGAAAAGAAAAAGAAAAAAAAAATTAACTAAAATTTTCCGAAAATACCAACCAGAAGCTTCGTTATAGTAGACGGAAATTCGTTCGAGTTGAAGATCGCTATTGCCATGATAAACGCCGGTCGGATCGATACCGTGCTCCTCGGAAATAACTTCCCAAAACTGAAATAAACAAAAAAATCGATTAGTCACTTTTAATTGACAAATTCAATGGATTAATTGCGGTGATAGAGTAATAAACAATTAAGCATAACGATTTGTTTATCA
The DNA here is from genome assembly GCA_963970395.1 of Ephialtes manifestator. Taxonomy (NCBI): domain Eukaryota; kingdom Metazoa; phylum Arthropoda; class Insecta; order Hymenoptera; family Ichneumonidae; genus Ephialtes; species Ephialtes manifestator. The sequence goes on along the minus strand of OZ019971.1, from coordinate 35,485,081 downwards.
TGAGTTTCTATAAAATATAATATTTCCAAATTGTCTGGAAAAATTTTAATCGATGACCAGAATGTCGAATTATGTGATGGTAGTTAAAAAAATATCGTATTTTCATCGCAAAGTATAAAAAAATAAATAATGAAAGTCAAAAATCCTTAAAAACTCCAATAATTGAACGGATCAATCTAATAGGCTTAAAATAATCGCGGTAGATAGCCAAAAAAAAAAATATACAAATTGAAAATCTAATGTTCAGCAAAATCGTCAAAATTTCTTATAAACTCTCAAAAAGTTGTTGTTCGTTAACGGGTGACTGTTCAGTTACTGGTACATTCACCCTATCGTATATCATTAAAAATACATAACTTTTTGGATTACTGGTACACTGTTAAAAATATTTTGAAAATTAATATATGTATTGGAAGTTCTTTTCCAGGTGTATTAAATTTCATTTAATATACAGATATATTGTAAAGTTCCAATAATTATATTATAAACACAACTTTTATGAAGATAGCTAAAAAAAATATACAAATTGAAAATCTAATGTTCAGCAAAATCGTCAAAATTTCTTATGAACTCTCAAAAAGTTGTTGTTCGTTAACTGGTGACTGTTCAGTTACTGGTACATTCACCCTATCGTATATCATTAAAAGTACATAACTTGTTGGATTACTGGTACACTGTTAAAAATATTTTGAAAATTAATATATGTATTGGAAGTTCTTTTCCAGGTGTATTAAATTTCATTTAATATACAGATATGTTGTAAAGTTCCAATAATTATATTATAAACACAACTTTTATGAAGATAGCTAAAAAAAAATATACAAATTGAAAATCTAATGTTCAGCAAAATCGTCAAAATTTCTTATGAACTCTCAAAAAGTTGTTGTTCGTTAACTGGTGACTGTTCAGTTACTGGTACATTCACCCTATCGTATATCATTAAAAATACATAACTTTTTGGATTACTGGTACACTGTTAAAAATATTTTGAAAATTAATATATGTATTGGAAGTTCTTTTCCAGATACGGTGTATTAAATTTCATTTAATATACAGATATATTGTAAAGTTCCAATAATTATATTATAAATACAACTTTTATGAAGTGTTTAGTATACTGTATATTAATTTTGCAACAATTTTTTTATATATTAATTAATATTTGTATATTAAATTTAATATACGCGTATCCGCAAAAAACTTCCAATACTTTATATTAATTTTCATACAAAAATTGCTAACAGTGTACATTCACCCTATCGTATATCATTAAAAGTACATAGCTTGTTGAATTTCTCGGAAACAAAGTTCTCATGCGTTGAGAAATATAGAAAGGGAGGAAAGAGAGATGACTGAGGGACAAGGATAACTTTCTCGGCTCCAGGAATAGATTACGACGAAATTAACCCCGTGCGATGGTCTCCTGCCACGGGTAATTCTCCCGCCCCTCCCACATCCCCTTTTCATTTCTATCCTCGATTTGTCTTGGCTTTTCTCTATTTTATCTTTCCCTCGTCGACTCTATTAATAGAGAATCAACGGGTCGCCAACGTCTGCACCGATATATGCGTTACTCTGGTCTAATCCACTGCACGAACTCATCTTCCACACTTAAGGATCTTTTCTCCATGCTTTTTTTCTAATAAAAATATTCTATTCGCTCAGAATTTCAGTCCCTACTTTTCGACAGAAAAAAAGTGTAAAATAAATTAACAGTATTGAAGACACTAAGAATTTGTAAAATGATAAATAATCAATTTTTTTATTACTCAACAAATGCGATAAAAATCGCTGTGGCTTTGCCAATGTAAAAATCGTATAAAAATCGTTCAACTTTTAATTATTAATATACCTATAATCAGAGTTGTAAATGCATAATACTTATAGAAATAATGATGATGATACGATCAAATCTATAATTATGATTTTATAATATTTTTATGTATACTATAATAATAATATATAGCGATTGTAATACGATGATTAAACTTTGGAATGGCTGCAAAAATTATTATTTTTCAATAAAAATTCACGGTAATCCTTTTGAAAAAATGGAAAAAAATAAGTAATGCATTACTTATTTCTTCCATTTTCTGCACTATTTCTTGCAATATTAAAGCGAAAATTAGTATTTTTTTCAGCTATTCAAATGTTTAAACTCTATTTTATAATCACTACATATTATTATTATGAAATCATAATTACAAAACGAATTGTACTGTAAACTATATCTCATGAATTAATGGGGATTTACAACTCTGCATATAATAAGACTCGAAAAATTAAAGACAGTTCTGCAGTCAACTTTTTTTCTAACTTGTCAAAGTACACACCATATATTAATTTATTGAAATATATTCAACACAAATAAAAAATATATATCATACATACTCATTGCGTATGCAAATTTTCAATTCGTGGCAGAATATTTCCACAATTTGTTGTAGATAAAAATTCATCGATTGTGGCTGCTTGATGAATTTACTTAATTTATTAAGCAGTTACAATCGATATTTGTAAAGATTCGGATTAGTGAAAATTTGAATTAGGCTTCAGTTTCGCGCGCTTTGAATTCCATCATTAATATAAATATATAACAAAAAATATCATATACTCATTGAGTATATAAATTTTCATTTCGTGTCGTAATTTTTCCGAAATTTGTTGTAGATAAAAATTCATCGATTGTGGCTGCTTGATGAATTTACTTAATTTATTAAGCAGTTACAGTCGATATTTGTAAACATTCGAATTAGTGAAAATTTGAATTAGGCTTCAGTTTCGCGCGCTTTAAATTCCATCATTAAAATTGATTGATAGAAGTCGATGAAGAATTAAATTTTCATAGAGAATGTTTAAAAATTGACATAAATCAAATGGAAAGCGTGAAATTATTTGAGTAGCCAATAAATATCAAAGTGTCAAAGAGTTCATCATGCGTTGAATATAGTGAGCCCTTCGGCTACCAATAAATCTGAATCTTCTCGACAGGGCAAAGAAGAAGACGAAGAAAATTCTTTGGCTCTTTGGAGAACAATTGTTCGCTGCTGTTGCTGCTAGAACTGAGACTATATTCACTGGCGCTCTCTGTGCTCTTTATCGTACTCAGTCTCTTTGCGGTACAGTGAATACCTATGTAGCGCAATTCGAATCTCTGCGAACGAAACGTGAGCGATATAACCGAGCTTCTTCCGGCATAGTATATAACTGAGACGACAGACGAGATAAACCGGTCATGTAACTCTAACCACAGATCGTTACTATTGAAAAGGCCACAAGAAAGCCCACCACCGATATAATCATCGACCTGCGAGGGAGATAGTAAAAAAAAATCATTTAAAATATTGTGGCGACCAGCAGTCTGATACGTCAAGCGTAAAGTAAATATATTTTTATCTTGAATATACAAGGAGAGAAATAATTGGTCGCCTCAATTAACTCGCATGGCTAAATACACCATTTTTTCGTTGGATCAACAAACCAGTTGTTAAACTAAAATTCGGTAGGTGCTAACCAATTAATTTGCTGGACCATCGAACTGATTTGTCGACGCAAGTAAGTGATTTGTTTCTATAACCAACTAGACTGTTAAAAATATTTTTTGCATAAACTTATATTACGAGTAAAGGAAGTTCGTTTATGTAAACTTGTGTACATTAAATTTGACATTTGAGTGAAATTTAAAATTACAGTATTTTTTATTAATTCCTAGAAAATTAGGAAAATTAATATGAAATTTTGGAAGTTGAATATAAAAATCTGTAATTTTACTACACACGTGTATTAAATTTAGTATATCAGCTAATGAATCCAATTTCCGGTAAAGCAAATTCGCGAATATTTTTAACTGTGTAATTTATTCTTCCAACTAATTTTGTCGCTTGGAGCCTATTCAAAAAAGAATTTTTTTTCCGTGTAATAATAAAATTATATCTCGTTATAAACGACCAAGAATCGACTAACAGATATTTTTTTTTGGAAACTAAATAATTCACAATCGTCTAAAATACAGTTCTAAGATTCAATGACATTTTACACGCTTAAAAAAAAATTTTCGACGACTCTCAGCGATAAGTAAGTGACAGTACAAACTCGAAAAATTAAAGACAACTCCGAAATTAATTCATCACACGATAACTAGTTTATTGTCCCAACTAATTTTATCGCTTGGAGTCTATTAACAAATTTTTTTTTTCCGTGTACCAATAAAATGTTATCTCGTTATAAACAACCAAAAATCGACTAATAGATACATTTTTTGGAAAGTAAATGATTCACAATTTATTGTTATTAATTCTAAGATTTAATGACGTTTTACGCGCTTTAAAAAAAAAACTTTTGACGATTCTCAGCGATAAGTAATTAGCAGCACGAGCTCTTAATTCATCGCACGATAACTAATTTATGATCCCAACTAATTTTATTGCTTGAAGCTCATCTAAATAATCATTTTATTCCGTGTAACAATAAAATATTATAAACGGCCAAGAATCGACTAATGGCTGAATTTTTTGGAAACTAAATAATTCACAATCGTCGAAAATACAATTCTAAGATTTAGTGACGTTTTACGCGCTTTAAAAAAAAAAAACTTTCGACGATTCTGAGCGATAAGTAATTAGCAGCACGAGCTCTTAATTCATCGCACGATAACTAATTTATTCTCCCAACTAATTTTATCGCTTGAAGCCTATTTAAGCAAGTATTTTATTCCGTGTAACAATAAAATATTATAAACGACCAAGAATCGACTAATGGCTGAATTTTTTGAAAACTAAATGATTCACAATCGTCGAAAATACAGATCTAAGATTTAGTGATGTTTTACACGCTTTAAAAAAAAAAACTTTCGACGATTCTGAGTGATAAGTAATTAGCAGCACGAGCTCTTAATTCATCGCACGATAACTAATTTATTCTCCCAACTAATTTTATCGCTTGAAGCCTATTTAAGCAAGTATTTTATTCCGTGTAACAATAAAATATTATAAACGACCAAGAATCGACTAATGGCTGAATTTTTTGAAAACTAAATGATTCACAATCGTCGAAAATACAGATCTAAGATTTAGTGACGTTTTACACGCTTTAAAAAAAAAAAACTTTCGACGATTCTCAGCGATAAGTAATTAGCAGCACAAGCTCTTAATTCATCGCACGATAACTAATTTATTCTCCCAACTAATTTTATCGCTTGAAGCCTATTTAAGCAATAATTTTATTCCGTGTAACAATAAAATATTATAAACGACCAAGAATCGACTAATAGATGAATTTTTTGGAAACTAAATAATTCACAATCGTCGAAAATACAATTCTAAGATTTAGTGATGTTTTACGCGCTTTAAAAAAAAAACTTTCGACGATTCTGAGCAATAAGTAATTAGTAGCACGAGCTCTTAATTCATCGCACGATAACTAATTTATTTTCCCAACTAATTTTATCGCTTGAAGCCTATTTAAGCAATTATTTTATTCCGTGTAACAATAAAATATTATCTCGTTATAAACAACCAAAAATCGACTAATGAATGAATTTTTTGGAAACTGAATGATTCACAATCATCGAAAATACAGTTCTAAGATTCAATGACGTTTTACGCGCTTTTTAAAAAAACTTGCGATGATTCTCAGCGACAAGTAATTAGTAGCAGGGGCTCTTAATTCATCGCACGATAACTAATTTATTCTCCCAACTAATTTTATCGCTTGAAGCCTATTTAAGCAATTATTTTATTCCGTGTAACAATAAAATATTATAAACGACCAAGAATCGACTAATGGATGAATTTTTTGAAAACTAAATGATTCACAATCATCGAAAATACAGATTTAAGATTTAGTGACGTTTTACACGCTTTAAAAAAAAAAAACTTTCGACGATTCTGAGTGATAAGTAATTAGCAGCACGAGCTCTTAATTCATCGCACGATAACTAATTTATTCTCCCAACTAATTTTATCGCTTGAAGCCTATTTAAACAATTATTTTATTCCGTGTAATAATAAAATATTATAAACGGCCAAGAATCGACTAATGGCTGAATTTTTTGAAAACTAAATAATTCACAATCATCGAAAATACAGATCTAAGATTTAATGACGTTTTACGCGCTTTAAAAAAAAAACTTTCGACGATTCTGAGCGATAAGTAATTAGCAGCACGAGCTCTTAATTCATCGCACGATAACTAATTTATTCTCCCAACTTATTTTATCGCTTGAAGCCTATTTAACCAATTATTTAATTCCGTGTAACAATAAAATATTATCTCGTTATAAACAACCAAAAATCGACTAATGAATGAATTTTTTGGAAACTGAATGATTCACAATCATAGAAAATACAGTTCTAAGATTCAATGACGTTTTACGCGCTTTTTAAAAAAACTTGCGATGATTCTCAGCGACAAGTAATTAGCAGCACGAGCTCTTAATTCATCGCACGATAACTAATTTATTCTCCCAACTAATTTTATCGCTTGAAGCCTATTTAAACAATTATTTTATTCCGTGTAATAATAAAATATTATAAACGACCAAGAATCGACTAATGAATGAATTTTTTGAAAACTAAATGATTCACAATCGTCGAAAATACAGATCTAAGATTTAATGACGTTTTACACGCTTTAAAAAAAAAACTTTCGACGATTCTGAGCGATAAGTAATTGGCAGCACGAGCTCTCAATTCATCGCACGATAATCTTTTTCTCGCTGGCAAAACTCCGACGCAGAGACGACACGAAAGGCCTTGGCAACGAGAGCATGTGCTTGCTACTGACTCACGCCCCGGAGAATTTCCTCATTCCCTTCGTTAACGCTGTTGTTGATTCTTTTATTTTATTTCTTTTCTTTTTGCATTGTGATCTACCAATCAGCCACCTAAGAATTCTCCTCGGTCTTGTCTTCATCAATGTATATACTACAAAGCCGAATCCTCTTGTCTTTGTTATTTTGCCAAATGGAACATCCCGCTCGACTTTAAATTCACAGCACAGAGCATTCACCGAGGATTGCACGATTAAGTTTCTAGACGGTTTGATAAGTGTTATCGTGACACACGGATGTAATTTTTTTCTCGCGCTTTCTCTCTAAGACTCATTTAATCAACGCTCCCACGATGAGTACAACGTCAATTTATGTTACATTTATAGGCATTAGTCATATACTGAGAATGTGTGAAATTAGGTAGTAAAAAATATTCATAAATCATTTAAAAAATAAAATAATAATCTGATTAAATGAATTTCTATTTATTAATTTCTAAAAACAACATTTAATGACAAATCATCTGGTTACTTTTATTTTAACACCGCTTTTGTCTAAATAAATTTAATTTTAGTTTTTATCCGTGAAATGGAACTTTTTAAAAAATATTTTTATTTACAAAGTGTTAGCATATACTGAGAATGTGTGAAATTAGGTAGTAAAAAATATTCATAAATCATTTAAAAAATAAAATAATAATCTGATTAAATGAATTTTTATTTATTAATTTCTAAAAACAACATTTAATGACAAATCGTCTGGTTACTTTTATTTTAACACCGCTTTTGTCTAAATAAATTTAATTTTAGTTTTTATCCGTGAAATGGAACTTTTTTAAAAATATTTTTATTTACAAAGTGTTAGAATAATAAACAGAATTTTTTATTTTTTAAAAGTGGACATGATTGATAATTATTCAAATTAATTTTTGTTCCTGGGCTCAATTAAAAATATCACAACAACTAAAGTAAAACGGAACTTAAAAAAAAATATTGTTATTTCAAAAGTGTTAGGATATTGAACAGCATTTTTTATTTTAAAAAAGTAGGCATGATTAATAATGATTAAAATTGATTTTAGTTTCTTGGACGCAATTAAAAACATCACAACAACTGAAGTGGAATGGAATTTTTTTCGAAATATAATTATTTACAAATTGTTAAGATAATGAACTGCATTTTTTATTTTAAAAAAATGGACATTATTGGTAATGATTGAAATTGATTTTAGTTTCTTGGACGCAATTAAAAACATCACAACAACTGAAGTGAAATGGAACTTTTTTCGAAATATTATTATTTACAAATTGTTAAGATAATGAACAGCATTTTTTATTTTAGAAAAATGGACATGATTGGTAATGATTGAAATTGATTTTAGTTTCTTGAATGCAATATTTAAAATATCACAACAACTGAAATGAAATTGGAACTTAAAAAAAATATATAGTTGTTTAAAAAGTGTCAGGATAATTAACAGCATTTTTTATTTTAAAAAAGTGGACATGATTGATAATGATTAAAATTAATTTTAGTTTCTTGGACTCAATTAAAAAGATCACAACAACTGAAGTAAAATGGAACTTGAAAAAATAAATTTTTATTTAAAAAATGTAAACTTAAAAATGATTGATAATGATTAAAATTAATTTTAGTTTCTTGGGCTCAATTAAAAAGATCGCAACAACTGAAGTAAAATGGAACCTAAAAAAAAATATTGTTATTCCAAAAGTGTTAGGATATTGAACAGCATTTTTAATTTAAAAAATGTGGACATGATTGATAATGATTAAAATTAATTTCAGTTTCATGGGCTCAATTTAAAAAATCACAACAACTGAAATAAAATGAAACTTAAAAAAAAATATTGTTATTTAAAAAGTGTCAGAATAATGAACAGTATTTAATTTTTGAAAAAAAAAATGAGCATGATTGATAATTAGGTTATTACAATATTGTTTTTTTTTAATTATTTTTACATATTCAAAGTAATTGAAGACGTTACGGTGAAGCCATTCATGTTTCGAGGCTCTTCCAGGAAATAGTAGGATATTGAACGGATATGCAGTATAATTTAAAAGAGGTATCGTTTGCCTTAGAGCCAAAGGAAGCTCAAGGAGAGGAAGAAGTACTGCAAGAACTGACGGCGTATCGTATTTCGAGCTGCGGACACGATGTCATAATTGCACCTATAGCTCTAGGGAGTAGATACTGCGGTGCCCCAGCTTCGCTAGTAGTACCAGGGAAACCTTCGTGCTTTTTTTTTCTCTCAACTCCATTATATTCCTCGAAGAAACAAACGACCGCGGTGCAATTTATACTCTCACAGAAATTCCTGACGTTTCCTCCATGACTCATAGTAAATACACGTTTCTTTTACTTTCAAGCATAAAACGTAAATTACATATATCTAGTTCTGGTGATAACACAGTGTTCAACATTCTATCGCGTGAGTAATAAAATGTATGCAAAAAAAATGTCTCAATGATGAACATTTATTTTCCTCCGAATGAATTTTTTTTATCTATTTAATTAATGCAATTTGTAAAATTTAATTGTTATTTGAGTTTTACAAAAATTTTAATAAAATGTATGCAAAAATAATGTCTCAATGATGAACATTTATTTTCCTCCGAATGAATTTTTTTAAATCTATTTAATTAATGCAATTTGTAAAATTTAATTGTTATTAGAGTTTTACAAAATTTTTTTATAAAATATACGTATTTATTATTTTCAAAATCACGTAATGGAAAAAACACATACAAATTTTGGAATATATTTGAGGAGGTTCCAGTTATTAACTGGACTGATTACGTTTTTAGGAATGATTATTAAAAATATTATATAAATATAAATTTTGATATATGCAATTTGAGAATTAATTTGCATTTATTAAAATTCATAATTAACACTCATTAAGTATAACTTAGTTGACTGAGTTAACATAAAATTAATTGTGAAACATCTCACGAAATACCCAATAATATATGGAATATTAATTAATAAGTTCCAGTCATTAACCATTTGATTCTGAATATTTTCAATAAAATTTATCCGACTATATGGCATTCGAAATAAAATATCACATTTTGCTTATAATTAATTTAAAAAGTCGTCTAATTACTTCATCATAAATAAATCTACGCAATAACAATAATAATAACAGCCCTTAAAAAAATCACTTCCCTTAAATTGTCATGATTTAAAAAAAAAAGTTTTTCTCTTTTTAAATTACTATAAAATACTCAAATAAATAAGGAATAAACTTACCTTGGCTCCAATTTGGTTGCCGCACTGACCAGCCTGAAGATGAACGATTTCTCTCATCTTAAATCTTCAATTAATCAAACTTTCAAAAGTTATTTTGAAAAAAACAAAACAAAATAAAACTCAAAAATCTCCTTGTAAAATCAAACAAATTTTAAGGAGAGTGTGAAAAAAAGTTTATAGGCCGGTGCGAGGAGTTTCTGGTGTCGAGTACGTGGATTGTGTCTAGTTGCACGACGGTGAATGGCAGAAGTCTGGAACACGGTCCTCCGCGTCTTCTGGTGTGCCCCAGTCGTCGAACTCTCTTCGTGACTATCGAGACAACGAGTGCGCAAGTCCCGAAGCGAGTGAGTGTGAGTAAGTCGCGCGAAGAATAGACGACGTGAGCTCTTAACTGCAAGCGCTATTTTATTTTCAATGTCTTCCAGACGTCTGAAGCTCTGATTGTAACTATATAGCTTTGGTACTGCACAAAGAGCAACGTACCGAGAGCTGTTGACTCCACCGTGGTACTAAGTCGACTTGTACTTGGATCGGTCAACCCTCCAGTCGATTATACTCGACGTCATTGGTTTGGAGCGAGGAGACCATGTGGTGGGGATCTCTGAGCTTAAGACCATGTGAACACTTATTTAAAGAGTTTCTCTCTTGTTCTGCTGTAAATTCTATTAATTCTGTCTCATTTGGACGCATGTTTCAAGTGGACCTAAAGAGAGAAGCTTCTTCTTCTTTTGCTTCCTCATAGAGAAAGCTTTGTTTTCGTGAAAATTTTTTTTTTCGAGATTTTCATGTCAGTACACTCAGAATGGTCCAAAACATCGAGAAAAGTGATTTAGAAAAAATGTCTGTATGTGTGTGTGTGTGTGTGTGTGTGTATGTGTGTGTGTGTGTATGTGTGTGTGTATGTTACACAATCGAAAAATGTAAACCTTTATAACTCGGGAATGCCTTGAGATATCAAGCTGAAATTTGGACCATAGATAGAGGGATCAAGCCTCATCGTTCATGCAATTTTTTGTTAAAATCCACTTCATCGTTAAATTATTACGTGTTTTTTAATTTTTTGAAAAATGTCTGTTTACGCGATAACTCTTTCAATTTTCGAGATATTGATCTAAAAATTGGTATGAATTTGAGCTTTCATATGCCGGTGATCGCTATTGAATTTGGTTACGATCGGTTGAGCCGTAAAAATGTTATGATGTTTTGAATTTTTCAAAAAATTGACATTATCGCTCTATTGTAACTTTTGCAAAACTTAAGATAGCGAGCTCAAATTTTGTATATAAATAAAACAATATTCAGCCATTATATATGTATAATTTAGTGACGAATGGTATGAAATTTTTAATTTTATGGAATGTTGAAATATTTTTAAAAATATACATTATCACATTCACTTCGGAAACGCTCTAATAATCACGAAATAACGCAATAACGAAATAGAAAAAGCGAATCCACAACATGTATATTTATCTAATTAAAACAAGGATGCAAAGTAGAACCTTGCACATTGCTTCCTCATTATTTTTCGCATTTTACAAAGCTTCCTCTACGAGGAAGCCAAAAATTGAATAACATACTTCCTCATAGACGTAGCTTTGTAAAATGCGAAAAATAATGAGGAAGCAATGTGCAAGGTTCTACTTTGCATCCTTGTTTTTTGTGGGTTTCGTGGTCGAGCCCTTTGCTCTGCGAACACATGTGACTATTCATTTTGTATCATGTTTATTGATTACTTTGTGTTTACTGTCTCTTCCTTACACTGAAAAAATAAAAAAGGATGTAAAGCAGAAGCTTGCACATTGCTTCCTCATTATTTTTCGCTCTTTACAAAGCTACCTATGAGGAAGTATGTTATTCAATTTTAGCTTCCTTATAGAGGAAGCTTTGTAAAAAGCGAAAAATAATGAGGAAGCAATGTGCGAGGTTCTACTTTGCATTCTTGTTGGAATAAGATAAATAAACATGTTGTGAATTCGATTTTTCTATTTCGTTATTCCGTTATTTCGTTATTATTAGAGCGTTTCCGAAAGTAAATGTGATAACGTATAGTTTTAAAAATAATTCAACATTCCATAAAATGAAAAATTTCATACCGTTCGTCACTAAATTATACATATATAATGGCTGAATATTGTTTCATTTATATACAAAATTTGAGCTCGCTATCTCAAGTTTTGCAATAGTTACAATAGAGCGATAATGTCAATTTTTTGGAAAATTCAAAATTCCATAAAATCTGAACCACTTTGCCGATTCGAACCAAATTCAATACCAAACAACATTGAGTACACCTGCTCTTATAACCAACTATTTAGCAAAACAGACTACATTTTACGAAAGTTAGAGCGACCACCTCCTTTTTTAAAAAAATTCAAAACGGCATAAAATCAAAATTTTTGTACAGATTTTGTCAAAAATTGCTACAGTTGAAGAGGGTCTGTTGCTACACTTGTGTGCCAAATTTGAGCGCGATATGCAAAACGGTTCTTGAGTTATCGGCGTTCGAATTTTCGGAGTTATATACACACACACACACACACATACATACGGACATTTTTTCTAGATCACTTTTTTGGACGTTTCGGACTACTCTAAATGTCCTGACATAAAAATCTCGAAAATATATTTTTTCATGAAAACATAGCTTCCTCCAAAGTTGGGCAAAATTGTAATGGAAAATTACAAAATACAAATTACTGGAAGTAATTGTATTTAATTTGAAATCCAATACAATTACAACATGTAATTGTATTTAATTTGAAATCCAATACAATTACAAAATGTAATTGTATTGGATTTCAACAATTACAAAATGTAATTATATTTAATTTGAAATCCAATACAATTACATTTTGTAATTGTATTGGATTTCAAATTAAATACAATTACATTTTGTAATTGTATTTAATTTGAAATCCAATACAATTGCAAAATGTAATTGTACAATTACTTCCAGTAATTGTATTTAATTTGAAATCCAATACAATTATTGAAAGTAATTGTATTTAATTTGAAATCCAATACAATTACTAAATGTAATTGTATTTAATTTGAAATCCAATACAATTACTGAAAGTAATTGTAATTAAAGCAGTAATTTCTGACCTAAGTAGTTTTTGCTGCCCAACTCTGGCTTCCTCTATGAGGAAGCAAAAATGTCATTGATTCAATAAATTCATCATTTGCGGGCTGCCAAAAACAAGCGTTATAAAGTTAATTTGAATTCCAATTCCTCCAATTCCATACGAGATCGAAACAATAACTCTAAAATAAGCAAAATAATATTTTTATATTTCAATGTTAAATGGGATTGAACAAATAAGAACTATAGTTAATTCAAAAATACTTTTTTTTGGCAGCGCGCAACAGAATTTTTTTTCAGTGCAGTTATCTACATTTTCAATAGTGCTGAAGTTCTGAGATAAAATAAATAAATCGAAGAGCTCGTCACTGAACGAGACAGAATGTTAGATACAAGGAAATCTAAGGGAAGTGGTTTTAATTTTTTATGCGGTGATCTGTGTGCATAAAAATGTTGAATCACTTCAGGTTTGATTAATTTTTTTGTATCCATCTTTTAAAATCGTTTTCTATAATTTTTTTACCAGGGGGATTAGAGTTGATCTGGACATTTAAGGTTTGAATATCTAGGTAGTGAATTTATATAGAAATTTCGGTACTGATTATTTTTACTAGAAACGGTACTTATTATCTTGACTAGACACGGTATTGATTATCTTTACTAGAAATTTATTGTGGTGGAGATTTCTGAGTTTAAGACTATGTAAATTCTGCTGTAAATTCTATTAATTCTGTCTCATTTGGATGCATGTTTCAAGTGGACCTGAAGAGAAGCTTCTTCTTCCTCTTTTTTTGTGGGTTTCGTGATCGATTGCAGCCCTTAGGTCTGCGAACACATGTGACTACTCATTTTGGTTCATGTTTATTGTTTACTGTTGTGTGTTTACTGTCTTTTCCTGAGTTATCTACATTTTTAAGAGGGCTGAAGTTCTGAGATAAAATAAATAAATCAAAGAGCTAGTCGCTGAACGAGACAAAATTTTAGGTACGAGGGAATCTAAGGGAAATTTTTTAAATTTCTTATGTGGTAATCAGTTTGCATACAAATTTTGAATCACTTCAGGTTTGATTAATTTTTTTGTATCCATTTATACTATTCCCAATTATTTGTAAAATTTTATGGAAAATTAATTTTGTTTGCACCCATTCACAAATTTAATCATAGTTTATTTATCTATTATTGAAAAATAATAATTATCAACATAATTTCAATATGTATTGAAATTTCAAAAAGCATCGACAGTTTACAACTTTGATATCGTATAAATCTTAGAATATACGCTTTATTTCCATGTGGGGTAGAGTTCCTGATGTGCAATGTAATTTTGATGAGAATGCATAGTTTTATGTAAAAGGTTGAAACGTCACTATTTTCTACTCTTAATGCTCCACTTCCTCCAGGAAATTCCTGAAGAATGAGTGGAGCTAGAGAGCGCAGGCTTTTGGATGGAGTATGTTTAACATTCCTAGTGTCTGGACTGCAGATTAAAACAATTTTAAAAGAACTATTTGTCTAGACCATTTTTATCAACTCTTTCAAATTTCTACAAATAAATATATAAATAAATTTCATTATTCACTATCCCGCAAAATATAGTATATACATTTTCTTTTCATATAAGAATTTAAGACTCTTCAAGAGATAAAATTTTGTGATATGTAAATAAATAAATAAATAAATAAACAAATTTCATTATTCACTATCCCGCAAAATATAATATATACATTTTCTTTTCATATAAAGATTTATGACACTTCAAGAGATAAAATTTTGTGATATGTAAATAAATAAATAAATAAATAAATAAACAAATTTCATTATTCACTATCCCGCAAAATATAATATAAGCATTTTCTTTTCATATAAGAATTTATGACTCTTCAAGAGATAAAATTTTGTGATATGTAAATAAATAAATTAATAAATAAACAAATTTCATTATTCACTATCCCGCAAAATATAATATATGCATTTTCTTTTCATATATGAATTTATGACTCTTCAAGAGATAAAATTTTGTGATACCTAAATAAATAAATAAATAAAAAATAAATTTCATTATTCACTGTCCCGCAAAATATAATATATACATTTTCTTTTCGTATAAGCATTTATGACTCTTCAGGAGATAAAATTTTGTGATACGTAAATAAATAAATGAATAAATAAACAAATTTCATTATTCACTATCTCGCAAAATATAATATATACATTTTTTTTCATATAAGAATTTATGACTCTTCAAGAGATAAAATTTTGTGATATGTAAATAAATAAATAAATAAATAAACAAATTTCATTATTCACTATCACGCAAAATATAGTATATACATTTTTTTTCATATAAGAATTTATGACACTTCAAGAGATAACATTTTGTGATATGTAAATAAATAAATAAATAAATAAATAAACAAATTTCATTATTCACTATCACGCAAAATATAGTATATACATTTTTTTTCATATAAGAATTTATGACACTTCAAGAGATAACATTTTGTGATATGTAAATAAATAAATAAATAAATAAATAAACAAATTTCATTATTCACTATCCCGCAAAATATAATATATACATTTTCTTTTCATATAAGAATTTATGACTCTTCAAGAGATAAAATTTTGTGATATGTAAATAAATAAATAAATAAATAAATTTCATTATTCACTATCCCTCAAAATATAATATATACTTTTTTTCATATAAGAATTTATGACTCTTCAAGAGATAAAATTTTGTGATACATAAATAAATAAATAAATAAATTTCATTATTCACTATCCCGCAAAATATAATATATACATTTTTTTTCATATAAGAATTTATGACTCTTCAAGAGATAAAATTTTGTGATACATAAATAAATAAATAAATAAATAAATAAATAAATTTCATTATTCACTATCACGCAAAATATAATATACACATTTTCTTTTCATATAAGAATTTAAGACTCTTCAAGAGATAAAATTTTGTGATATGTAAATAAATAAATAAATAAATAAATAAATAAATTTCATTATTCACTATCCCGCAAAATATAACATATACATTTTTTTCATATAAGAATTTATGACACTTCAAGAGATAAAATTTTGTGATACATAAATAAATAAATAAATAAATTTCATTATTCACTATCCCGCAAAATATAATATATACATTTTTTTTCATATAAGAATTTATGACTCTTCAGGAGATAAAATTTTGTGATACGTAAATAAATAAATAAATAAATAAATTTCATTATTCACCATCACGCAAAATATAATATATACTTTTTTTTCTTATAAGAATTTATGACTCTTCAAGAGATAAAATTTTGTGATACCTAATTGCATGCGAGTATGTTCTCAGATCTCTACAATGTAGGCAACGTTTTTCGTCTCGGTTGGTTGCAGTAGACCGAGTTATCTAAAAATAGTATCGGGCCATGAATCTCGGGGCATTCGACCCGGCGCCGGAACGCAAAAAATTCGAAAATCGTAGCCAAGCATCGTTATCGCAGTAAGCCACGTTCTTTGGAAGCTGCATACAGTTTTACAGCCACGGACGAACATATATATACGGATTTGGAAAGAGTTTAAAATGAAGATAGTGCATGAGGGTTGACATACGAGCGCTTATGTCTCCAGCTGTGAAGCATCTCCCGCTGCCACAAAAAGTCTACCTCTATTATTGTAACACTTCTCTCAAAGGACTATATCGTTTCAATTTTAAATTTCAATGAAGAGACAGCACATACACTCATCATGCAATAAACTGGAGCTCTAAAGTCGTATTAAAGAGTCCTGATAAAAATAAATTATAGAAAAATTATATTTGGAACGATAGGATTTTTTAAAATCATTTTCTATCATTTTTTTTACCAGGAAGATTATAGTTGACCTAGAAATTTAAGTCTAAACTATGGTTGTAATAATTATTACACACCATAGTAATAATATTTTAATGTAATAATTTTTCAATGTAATAATTATTTTGTACAGAATAAAAACAAGCTGTGAAGGATTAACTCTATCAAATATCTAGGCAGAGAATTGATAAAAATTTCGGTACTGATTATCTTTGCTAGAATCGTTTACTTATTTTTTAAAATATTGCTCAAATTATGTGTTTATAAATTCGTGTTAAAGCGCCCGGATATATATATAAATAAATTATAGAGAGGTATATATATAAATAAATTATAGAGAAATTATATTCGAGACAATAGGATTTAAAAAAATCGTTTTCTATCATTTTTGTTTTCTACCAGGAAGATTAGAATTGACCTGAACATTTAAGGTTGTAATAATTATTACAATTATTTCCGCTGAATAAAAACAGGCTCAAAACTCTATCAAATATCTAGGCAGTGAATTTATAGAAATTTCGTTACTGATTATCTTGACTAGAAGCATTTTTAAAAATCTTTTATTTTACTCAAATTTTGGTGTTTAATTATACCGATTAATAAATGTATGAGTACTAAATCGAACACCGACGAATAAATCGTCAAGAACTTTTTGTAACACACGAGCACTTTCGGCAATAAGAGAGTTGAATCATTAAGTGTATTTCTCAGTAACGAATGAAAGGAGATACATAGTGTAGCTTGATGAGTGTGGATTATGAGCTGCGGCACGAGCCAGGCCACCGGAAATGAGCACCCACATGCACTCGTAAGTTCCCAAAAATCTCGGACCGCCCATGAGGGGCGGCTTCTTTATAGCCATTAAAAGAACTTATACTTTTAGTTCCTCATAGAGTAAGCATTATTTTCATGAATATTTTTTTATCGAGATTTTTATGTCAGGACACTTAGAATTGGCAAAAATGTCCAAAAAAGTGGTCTAGAAAAAATATCCATATGTATGAGTGTATCTGCGAATGAAAATTCAATCGCCTATAACTAAAAAATGGTTTTAAGTATCGAGCTGAAATTTGATACACAAGTGAATGATATTAATATTTGCCAAATTATTATCTTTGATAATTTTATTATCGAATTATTTTGATAAAAATTATTATTAATGATAATAATTTTAGCCAAATTGTGATCTTTGATAATTTTATTATCAAATTATTTTGATAAAAATTATTATTAATGATAATAATTTTAGCCAAATTATTATCTTTGATAACTTTATTATGAAATTATTTTGATAAAAATTATTATCTTTGATAATTTTAGTATGAAATTATTTTGATAAAAATTATTATCAATGATAATGATTTTTGCCAAATTATTATCTTTGATAATTTTATTATCAAAATATTTTGATAAATATTATTATTAATGATAATAATTTGTGCCAAATTATTATCTTTGATAACTTTATTATCAAATTATTTTTATAAAAATTATTATTAATGATAATAATTTTTGCCAAATTATTATCTTTGATAACTTTATTATCAAATTATTTTTATAAAAATTATTATTGATGATAATAATTTTTGCCAAATTATTATCTTTGATAATTTTATTGTCAAATTATTTTGATAAAAATTATTATTAATGATAATAATTTTTGCCAAATGATTATCTTTGATAATTTTATTATCAAATTATTTTGCCAAATTATTATCTCTGATAATTTTATTATCAAATTATTTTGATAAAAATTATTATTAATGATAATAATTTTAGCCAGATTATTATCTTTGATAATTTAATTATCAAATTATTTTGATAAATATTATTATTAATGATAATAATTTTAGCCAGATTATTATCTTTGATAATTTTATTATCAAATTATTTTGATAATAATTATTATTAATGATAATAATTTTTACCAAATTATTATCGTTGATAATTTTATTATCAAATTATTTTGATAAAAATTATTATTAATGATAATAATTTTAGCCAGATTATTATCTTTGATAATTTTATTATCAAATTATTTTGATAAAAATTATTATTAATGATAATAATTTTAGCCAAATTATATATTATCAATTATATCTACATCGGTGGGCTTCGATTACTATTGAATTCTTTATCGTTTTAACTGTACATCGAGTCCGTTACTCTAGAATAGAACACTGACCAAGCACCTGTGCTGCGTTTTTATTCTGTTAATTATAATGTGCAGTCATGCGACGTACATTACATCGTGACGTCACGTTATTGTGGCAGCGTGCTTCGAAACTGAAGTATCTTTACCATTCCACTTACAAATCGATTATTACATTAGTAAAAAAAATATAAATCCTCTTTTTGTTCAGCCGCAATATAGAATAAGAAAATTTATAAATTAATAATAATTAATTATAATGTATAAATTAAGAAAATTTATATACATTAATAAAATTGATAGAGAATTTACCGGATGGAGTGGTGCAACAGATTTCCACTTACCAATGCTCTGTAATACAGTAATCGACCTATGCTACTACCGATCAAAGTATTTTGGATAAGTTGAACATCCTTAAGGTAATGTGAAATATATATAAATGCGAGAAAAATTGCACTTATTATGAGATCCTGAATTCCTCCGATCCAAATTATCTGTCGGATGAAAAACGAGAACATCGCCCTTCAGAATTTATAGAAGAAGATAAACATTCTTAGTTTTTATCCGACAAATTAATCGTGATAGAGAAATTCAAATTACAGGTTTTCGTTATCGACTAAGTAGTTTCACATTGCCTTAAGATGATGTGCTACTGCTCGGTCGGTAACAAAAACTGTAAAGCATTGTTCTTGGTCACAATTGATGTTTCAGACAAAAGACGAGAAGTACTGATTGCGTCTTGGCAATCTGCAGTCAGTACTTCTCGACTTTTATTCGAAAAATCAATCGTGGCGAAGAATAACATTTCGGGAAGATTCAGCTATCTCCCTCGCACTTATGGCGATCTGAGAGAGACAGACGATATGTAGCACATTACCTTAAGGGGAGGTGAAGCCTACTCAGTCGGTAACAAAAACTGTAACCAAACTTGTAGAGAACGCTGAACGTTTTTTGATAAAAGAAAAGTTTTACATCATTGCTCTCTTAATTCTGCATGATGTAAAACTTTCATTTTTCCCAAAAATGATCAAGTTTCTGAGAATTCTTGTTCCGAAAGATATTCACTATCTTTCTCGCACTCATGGAGGTTTCGCCTCCCCTTAAGGGGATGTAGCGCAGACTCAGTCGGTAACAAACTTGTTTCCCTATTTTCTCCCCAACTGTGAATATTGCAGACAAAAGCAAATTAGGTTTTCATGCATCTATCTATTGGTTACGAAAACCTAATTCGTTTTTGTCCGAAATATTAATAGTCGCGGAAAAAATAGGGAAACCGGTTTTTTACCGACTGAGTTTGTGTCACATCTGTGCCAAATGCCCTTAAGATGATGTGCTGTTGTACTTCGTCTGCCTGTATCAAATCGTCATAATTGCGAAAAACAAATGAATCCTCCTGAAATATTATCCGCCACAGTTAAATTTTCGAATAAAAAGCAAAGTACTTTTCGTCTTTTGCCCAAAAGATCAATTGTAGCTAAGCACACCGATTTACAGTTTCTATTACCGAGCGAGCGGATCACCTTAATGGTTTTTACTAAAGGTGTTGCAGTAAAATCAATGTAACACCAGTCGTAAACGTTGAGTTCTATATAAAATTCTTTTATCCAACTAGAGATGGCGTCGAATCTAATTGCAAAAGCTTATCGCTATGTTATGCAAATTAACCCCAATACACATTGAAAAGAAATCTCACGCGTATAGAGACTCAAGACGATGTCCTTCGATAACAGAGTGGCCATATGAGTGCGAGTGAAAAAGCGCTATTGGCGATTTCATCGGAGCGAGAAAGCGATCAAATTGTATAAACAGCCTTAATCGTCTAATTAATCAATCATATTAAGCGAACTATGTATAATTTTATTATGATTTATTGCTCGATACAAGTCTACGATCTCCTCTATTATCAATTAGCAATGTCTTGAGTGGCGTTATCACGCTTAGAAATATTCGCTGCCGCCACTCACGTAACCGGACAACATTTATCATCCAATAGATCAAACGCACATAAGTAGACTCATATTTAAGCCCTTATTATTCGTGACCCACTTTCCATACGACTTTATCAATTATCGCTGAATATATGAATGAAACTTGGACGAGAAAAAAATAATAAAATAAAACCAAACTAATTTAGATACGAAACTTGACGCGTTGCGAAAGAAAAGAAACGCGATCAATAGAAGGGACAAAGGTTAAAGGACGTTGCAAAAGGGGTATATTAATAAAGAGTACGTTTATTCGATAATAATTTAATAAAGATGACGCAGTCAACCGTGGTTGCGGTTGTACACTGTATTTATCACGGCCTTGTCTTTAGCTCTCGTGGAAAGTATAATAATTTCGTTTTGTTTTTTGTTGTTGTTTCATTGCTTAAACAGACACTGAAAGTAATGTATCATTATGAAGACAGGTAAGACATTAACCTGCGAGAGAGTCAAAGAGGGGAAGGGGAGAGAGAGAGAGAGAGCAATGGCCGTAAAAAACTGTCCGTAAAAAAAGGAATTATAACGAAAACTGAAAAGTTAAGAAGCGTGGACGTGGGTGGGACACGTTTGTGTGTCGTTGCGATTTATACGATCTCGAGGGGAGAGGGAAAAGGGGAGGGACGGGGGTGGAGGAGGATGAATATTTTTGTTTTGTCGATCAATTTAGACCTCTTCGACCTCTCCTTCCTGTTCCTCGTCGAATTCAGCGTCTTCGTCAGCGGTGGCCTCCTGATATTGCTGGTATTCGGAAACCAGATCGTTCATGTTCGACTCAGCCTCAGTGAATTCCATCTCATCCATACCCTCGCCAGTGTACCAATGGAGGAAAGCCTTTCTCCTGAACATGGCAGTGAACTGCTCGCTAATACGCTTGAATAGCTCCTGAATGGCAGTGGAGTTGCCGATAAAGGTCGCGGACATTTTGAGACCACGGGGAGGAATGTCACAGACAGCGGTCTTCACGTTGTTCGGAATCCATTCAACGAAGTAAGAGCTGTTCTTGTTTTGAATATTTAACATCTGCTCGTCCACTTCCTTCATCGACATTCTACCACGGAAAATAGCAGCAACTGTGAGATATCTTCCGTGTCGTGGATCGCAAGCGGCCATCATGTTCTTTGCGTCGAACATCTGTTGGGTAAGTTCAGGCACGGATAGTGCTCTGTATTGCTGACTACCGCGGGATGTGAGTGGCGCGAATCCAGGCATGAAGAAATGAAGACGAGGGAATGGTACCATGTTTACGGCGAGTTTTCGAAGATCGGCGTTCAATTGACCGGGGAACCTGAGACAGGTGGTTACGCCGGACATGGTGAGAGATACGAGATGATTGAGATCGCCGTAAGTCGGGGTCGATAGTTTTAGGGTACGGAAGCAAATGTCATAGAGAGCTTCGTTGTCGATACAATAAGTCTCGTCGGTGTTTTCAACGAGTTGATGCACCGAGAGGGTTGCGTTGTAGGGCTCGACAACAGTGTCGGATACCTTGGGCGATGGTACAACCGAATACGTGTTCATTATTCTGTCGGGATATTCCTCGCGGATCTTCGATATTAGAAGAGTTCCCATACCAGAACCGGTACCACCTCCAAGGGAGTGAGTTAGCTGGAAGCCCTGAAGGCAATCGCAGCTCTCTGCTTCCTTCCTAACGACATCGAGAACGGAATCTACGAGTTCAGCACCTTCGGTGTAATGTCCCTTTGCCCAGTTGTTACCGGCACCGCTCTGACCGAAAACAAAGTTGTCGGGTCTGAAGATTTGTCCGAAAGGTCCCGAACGCACGGAATCCATTGTACCCGGTTCCAAATCAACGAGAATTGCTCGGGGTACATATTTGCCACCGGATGCCTCGTTGTAGTAGACATTGATTCGCTCCAACTGAAGATCGGAGTCTCCGTGGTATGCACCGGTCGGGTCAATACCGTGCTCATCGCTGATGATTTCCCAAAACTGTTGAAAGAACACAAAATGATATTAATAATCATGACAAATTGTACTAGTTTAGAAATTAATTAGAGCAAATACAGCAGTCGAGATCAGAGTTGTAAATTGAAATATAGTTTACAATAGTACAGTTTGTTTTGTATTTATCATTTCATTATAATAATATGTAGTGATTATAAAATAGAGTGTAAATATTTTAATAGCTGCAAAAAATAATAATTTTCGCTTAAATATTGAAAGATATAGTGCACAAAATGGAAGAGATAATTAATACATTACTTTCTCAATGCATTAATTATGGTTCTTCATTTTCTCAAAAAGATAACCATGAAATTATTATTGAAAAATAATGATTCTTGCAGTTATTCAAAAGTTTAGTCATCATTAATTATGTTTCTTCATTTTTTCAAAAAGATAACCATGAAATTATTATTGAAAAATAATGATTCTTGCAGTTATTCAAAAGTTTAATCATATTATAATCACTTCATATTATTGTTATGAAATCATAATTGTATCTCCAATTTAAATCCCCATTAATTCATGAAATATAGTTTACAATACAGTTTACTTTGTAATTATGACTTAATAATAATAATATGTGGTGATTATAAAATAGCGTGTAAATATTTGAATAGCTGTAAAAAATACTAATTTTTGCATAAATATTGGAAGAAATAGAGGACAAAATGGGGAAGATAATTAATACATTACTTTCTCAATGCATTAATTATATTTCTTCATTTTTCCAAAATACCATGAAATATTATTAAAAAATAAAAATTCTTGCAGCTATTCAAAAGTATATTCATGACATTATAATCACTACATGGTATTATTATGAAATCATAATTATAGAGTTTATTGTATCATCTTTAATTCTATAAGTATTAGGCATTTACAACTCTGGTCGAGATGAGCTACTTTGTTGAAGTTCGTCGACCTAGAGGTATTTTATACCATGATTAATAAGCTACTTGTTGGAGTGTTCATTAAATATCATGTCCGTAAATTCCACGGACAGTTTTCGAACGTCTGATTTTATGCGTTACGTCGATTTAACTAACGAATCGCTTGAGTGCCAATCGAGACTAATTAACGCGGACCGCGAGGCCGTTCGCTCCGCGTCGGCTGCTGCGTTAAGAGAAAGAAAGAAAGCAACCGAGAGAGAGAGAGAGAGAAAGAAACATAGCAGCCTAGTCAGCCCAGTCGGATGCACTCGAGTAAAACGAAACTAGTAAGAGAGGATGCACGCGCTATGGAAGAATGAGCCGGACGCAAAGCTCTGCCCCGCGCCACCCACGCGATGCCTGACGCTGTTTCTTCTTCCTCTTCTTTAGCTCTATACCTAGTGAACGTTCAAAGACCCCGAGGAGGAGCGTAGCAACGCGTGTCTCGCTCCAAGGATCGAAGAAAGGAAAGAGAGGAGAGTATGCGCATCCGCGTTTAAAAATAGAGTCTCATCGCGTAACTCGTCGTTTATTCCCTCGTACTAGACGATCACGAAGAAGAAGAGTACCACTTCTTTTATTTTGTTGAATGGCAGACAATGACATTGCGCAATAATCCCTACGTAAAACAAGTAGTATATCTATCGATAAAAGCGTGAATGAAACAATTTCTAACTGGTGGACTATCGATATAACGAAGATACGAGAGTTACAGAAGTAACGCACGCATATGAACCAAAAGCGAGCGAGAGCGCACGCTCAAAGGCCTGTCACCATCGGCGTCGACGTCGTGGGTTTATAGGCGAGTGCGTATGAAAACGCGGTCTATAGACATCGACGGAGGGACGACGACCATATATGAGCATCACTGGTGGAAAGCCACATCGACCAAACCTGCCTTCACCTCCCACCGGATTCTCTCCAGTGTAGCAGCGTAATACATTACAGCGACATATGAGTCACCAATGCAACAAGCTATATATAGAGATGATGATGACCGTACCACTTACACGCTTGGACAATTAACATAAGCGTGTTTCGTTACATTCCTCGCGCAATGTATACGTGCGACAGGAATCTATTATTTAATACGCGAAGTATTTTTTTATTTTTTTATTTTTGTGTGCTGATTCTTCGAGACTTGCTCCATTTCTTAAACCACTGCCCGAGACGCAGCGGTATTACACCGGTTTGTGATCATCTTCTGTAAAGACTCTAAAGGAGGTCGAGTTACCGTTGAAATCCTCGAGAGAATGTCTTTAACTCTATCCACACTATCTCTGTCTGTAGTCGAGGACAAGTGCGTAATGTTCGCGTGAACAAAATAACGATGAACACATCGCTGTACACAATTTCTTCGAAATTTTGTATGGAACGTTTGAGTCATTTTTTCGCACAAAGTGTAAACATCCGGGAGGCCAAGCGATTTTAGATAATGAAAGAAATAAGGAGAGAGAAGATTGCGCGGTAAACAGAGCCACGAATGGAACGCAGTGTAGCGAACCTCTGCTGAAATCCCTAACCGACCTGACCAATAGAGTTTGAAACTGAGATCGCACATCTGGCTCGACGACTCTTTTGTGACCCTTAGGAACAGCTGCACGCAACACATTTCTCTCTACAGCTATTGTGTTAGGCATCTACCTAGTCTAACGAACTCTGCACCCGCCCTTAAATTGCAAAAAAAATCCTTACGCATACAAACGAATATTAACCTTCTATTTTTAAAATAGTGCTGTTTAATTTCAATACAATACTTTGAAAAACGAATATTTTCTTACAGCTATTTTTAACCCTTTGATGCACAGCGGGATGTTTAACATCCCACCTAGATTATTATCATTTTTTAAATATTTCAAAGTTTTTGTTTCTCGATTTTAAATAAAAGTAACTTTTTAAAAATAAAAATGTGTGCATCAAAGGGTTTAAAAGTGCTGCTTATTTTAAAGACAATATTTTGGTAAATTTGGAAGGCGGTAATTAATGTATTATGCTATTTTTATAAAAGTATCGAGGGCAAGCTAGAAATAAATATTTTTCAGTCATGGATTCAATCCTGACATGTCTATCCAATCGATACTCTTTAAAGGCAAAATTTGAAATACAAAATTAGTTAGCAAATTTTGAAGATAAAAAACTGTTTTGTTTTTAAGCCGGTTCAATTTTTGTGGGAGTTAAGGGAAAGTTATGAATAGCTGACTGAGTCGATCAATACGAATATTCTGCAAGTCCTTTGTAGTTGAGAACAGTTTTTTTTTTCTTTTTTTTTCAAGTCGATAATATTTCAATGCATTTCAGAGAATTCGTTGTAGCTGAACCTCCGATTTCACTACGATCGAGGGAAGCTATGAATACCTGAGTTAATTGTGGGTTAAGCCCTAGCCACTTTACCTGATCAATACGAATACCTCGCCCTACAACTGTCCTTTGTAATGAACAGAAATGAAAAAACTAGAATTTTTTTCCAATTCATTCAAAGACAATAATATTTTATTGCACTTCACAAAACGTGTTGTATGTGTAAATTAGAAATACAACCACTCTTTGTGTTTAACAAAAATTTAGGAAACGAATTTTTTTATTTTTTTTATTTTCATTTTCATTTTTTAATTTTTTTTGTTTTTTTTATTTTTTTATTTTTTTATTTTTTTCATTTTTTGACGGCCCTACATAGCATATAAGAAGACGATTCGAATGAGAGAAATATACTAGGTGACATTAGCGCAGTGATTAGCACTCTTACTCAGAACCTGAACAATCCGGATTCGAATCACGGTGATCACCATATATTTTTTCTCTTCGATAATTCGTCAAACCATCCGCATTACTCACACACACCTTTCATACTCTGTCCTTTCCGACTGTTACAATTTTCTATTCAAGAACAATGAAATTTTACAATGATCAAAGTCTATGAATACCTGAGTTACAAATAATACAATGACCTTTTGTAATTAACAAAAATTTAAAAACTACCTTTTTCTCTATTTTTCATATTGAAATATAATCAAAATTTATTAGATCGCCGAGAAAATGTTGTAGCAGTAGCGTTCGATTTTACAAACGTCCAGGGAAGGCTATGAATACTTGACTTAATCGTGGGTTAAACCCTAGCGAGTCTACCTGATCGATACGAATACCGCGCCCTTCAACGATCCTTTGTGACTAACAGAAATTTATGAACTGCATGTATCTTCAATTTATATTCAAGAACAATGATATTTTACAGAGATTTATGAACTGAATGTATCTTCAATTTATATTCAAGAACAATGATATTTTACAGAGATTTATGAACTAAATGTATCTTCAATTTATATTCAAGAACAATAATATTTTACTGAAATTTATGAACTGAATGTATCTTCAATTTATATTCAACAACAATGATATTTTACAGAGATTTATGAACTGAATGTACCTTCAATTTATATTCAAGAACAATATTTGACAATATTCAAGGTAAGTCAATGAATACCTGACTTACGAATAATACAATCATCTTTTGTAATTAACGAAAAATTTTAAACAACCTATTTCTCTATTTTTCTTATCGATTGTTCTTCTCTATTTGAAATATTGAAAAATTTATTGCATTTCAGAGAAATGTTTTCTAGCAGTAGCGTTTAATTTTCTAATAGTCGAAGGAAAGCTATGAATACCCAAATTAATCCTGAGTTAAATCCTAGCGAGTTTACCTAATCAATACGAATACCTCACCCTACAATTGTCCTTTGTGATCAACAGAAATTTATGAACTGAATGTATCTTCAATTTATATTCAAGAAAAATGATATTTTACAATCTTCAAGGTAAGTCAATGAATACCTAATTTGCAAATAATACAATGGACTTCTGTAATTAACGAAAATTTTGAAACTACCTTTTTTCTCTATTTTTGTGGTTAATTGTTCTTCTCTATTTGAAATATTGAAAAATTTATTAGAATTCACAGAAAGTCTTGCAGCAGTAGCGTTCAATTTTCTAATAAGTCGAAGGAAAAGTATGAATACCTGACTTACGAATAATACAATAACCTTTTGCAATTAACGAAAATTTTGAAACCACCTTTTTCTCTATTTTTCTTATTGATTGTTCTTCTCTATTTGAAATATTGAAAAATTTATTAGAATTCACAGAAAGTCTTGCAACAAGCAGCGTTCAATTTTCTAATAGTCGAAAGAAAAGTAAGAATACTTGACTTACGAATAATGACCTTTTGTAACAAACGAAAATTTTGAAACCACCTTTTTCTCTATTCTTCTTATTGATTGTTCTTCTCTATTGGAAATATTGAAAAATTTATTAGAATTCACAGAAAGTCTTGCAAGTAGGGTTCAATTTTCTAATAAGTCGAAGGAAAAGTATGAATACCTGACTTACGAATAATACAATGATCTTTTGTAATTAACGAACATTTTAAAACTACCTTTTTTCTCTATTTTTCTTATTGATTGTTCCTCTCTATTTGAAATATTGACAAAGTTATTAGAATTCACGGAAAGTCTTGCAGCAAGTAGCGTTCAATTTTCTAATAGTTGAAGGAAAAGTATGAATACCTAACTTGCAAATAATACAATGACCTTTTGCAATTAACGAAAATTTTGAAACCACCTTTTTCTCTATTTTTTTTGTTAATTGTTCTTCTCTATTTGAAATATTGAAAAATTTGTTAGAATTCACAGAAAGTCTTGCAGCAGTAGCGTTCAATTTTTTAATAGTTGAAGGAAAAGTATGAATACCTGACTTACGAATAATACAACGACCATTTGTAATTAACAAACATTCTAAAACTACATTTTTCTTCTATTTTTCTTATTGATTGTTCTTCTCTATTTGAAACATTGAAAAATTTATTAGAATTCACAGAATGTCTTGCAGCAGTAGTGTTCAATTTTCCAATAGGAAAAGTGAAGGAAAGCTATGAATACCCGACTTAATCTTGGGTTAAACCTTAGCGAGTCTTTCCGATCGATACGAGTACCTCTCGTTGCGCGATATACCTGTAGGGTTAGAGTAGCAACGCGCATTCGTTTGAGGGTTCGTGTAGGTAGGTACTACAACAGCGAACGGGAAACAGCAGCAAGGATATCTTTTGCTTTATTTGGGCGCGTCGACGACGGAGGCCCCCGCCGTGTGTCTTTACCTACGTAAGACTCGTTGTCCTTGGTCTCAAAGATATCGTCCCTGCATGGCAAAAGCTACTGTACAATTGCACAACTTTCAGCCCCGTTTAAATAGTTTTCACATTTTCTATACATAGAATCGTAACACTTTTCTTTTTTTTAATTAATCGAAGGCGATAAATCGCTCTCTCTTTTTCTGCCCACGCTCAACACTCCCAAAAGGTAATTCTGAAGAGCTCCAGAAGCGGACATTGACTCGATAGAATATCCTTGAAGAAAGCACAGAGCGTGACGAATGTCGGTTAAGCCACTCGTTCCTCCCACTATATATTCTTTACAAGTCTTTTTTTTTATCAAAAAAATAAAAGTCCACATCATTCTCAATGCAGACATTCTTGAAAATAGCGAGTGCTTTCAGGGACGCATCGATGAAACGGAAACGTACTTTTTTTCTTTCTTTTTTCTCTCTCCCTTGGCCTTTGCGTCGATCGAACAAAGCTCGATAGTTGTCAGTATTATAATAAACGTGTGACATTACAAATGACTCGAGAACTTAGGTCGTTTCAACTATCGACAGTAGTAACTTCATGAAAATTTACAGAGACACGCCTCTGCGCACGCACGGGCCAAGGTCAGCCGGTTTTATATTCGTGTATAAACACAATCGACGAATTTATAAGAGTGCGATATTGACGTTTCGTTGTATGATTTACAAGAACGATGGAAAAATAACGACTCTATATAATACGAGATACGAGAAAAGCGAGGACGCGCGGGCGGAAGAGTGAAAAAAGAAACGACGCGGTTAAGATGCGCGCGCATCCGTTCGATGCCGTTGCCGCATATCAACCGGTGTAGAGCTGCTACAATGCGATATGCTGCCAGACGCCGAAGCCAAGCCACACCCAGAGACAAACGGACGCTCTTCGCAACGCATTCCAAAACTTTCTTTTGTTTCTTTATTTTTCTTTCTTTCTTTTTCTCTCATTATTCTGGCGAGCGCATCTGAACTTTGCTTAGCCGATCATCATATAATTCGAATTGCCAATGCGATTTACTCTCGGGGAGATAATAAAAAATATAAAAAAATGTATGAGATGAGAATGAGCAAGCGAAGATAGCGCCGTCCCGACGCCGTGTACGTTTGTAAAAAGAACTCAAAAAAAACCGTTAGACCGCGCGACGCTCGCCGGCCGGCGGGTCTGTCGCCATGACAGGCCTTCGAAGCACGAACCGAAAGCCAATTTTTTCGCATGCCACCGGAATGGCGTCCGTGCAGATTCTCTCGGACGCCAAAGGCATTGCACGCATATAGAATCGAACCGCGTCGACCAGAAGCTCTTGGAAATGTTAGTTTTTATTGTCGAACCTCTTTGGTTTTAGAAGTATGTATATATGTTGAGGCAATTCCGTCTAACAGTCGATGACGTTACACTACACACGAATTTCGAACGTTATCTATTTTGATAGTGTTTTTTTTTCTCTTTTCCTCAGTTGATTTTTTTGCGGTCTTCCGGGAAATTCCGTTTATCACGATCACCGACAGATGCACGAGAATAAAAATGAACCGCAATCGAAAGAACGGAAGTGCCGCGGTGAAAGAACCGTTTCACTGACTAACCATTTATAATAGAGCGTGAGTGAGAGAGACAAAGAAGCAACGCGACGCTTCCACCGTGGCTCGAATAAAATAGCGAAATTCCTTGATAACTGGTTAGAAATTTGGTCTATGTGGTAAGGACTCTTCTTACCTTAGCTCCAATTTGGTTGCCGCACTGGCCAGCTTGGATGTGCACGATTTCCCTCATGTTTGATGCTGTGTCTTGATATCTCTTTTAACTCGTACGAACGAAGCTCGATTCTCGACTGACGAAACGCAACGAGCTGAGTGAGCCCAGAAACGAATATGAGATGCCAGCGGCGCCCGTTACAGATTTTCAAGCCTGCTGGAGGAAGAAGTGGGGATAGGAGGGTCGGCGTACCGACGCTTTGTCATTGGTTGGCCTGAGATCCCCACCAAACGGCGTCGACCTGGCGCGTTCGTGGCTAGCGACAGCCGGCGCCCAGTGTTGCCAACCGAACCGGTGTCACGCCGGAAAATCATTCGTATTTTATTTGCCGGCTTCGAGACAAATTTCCTCTTTATTCTTTTCTCTCTCTCTCTCTTTATCGTCTTTCCTCCCAATGCACTTGATCGCTGAAAGGGCCTTGCAATTTTATAGATTAAAAGAAAAACAAATAAAGAACATAACGCCTATTGTGGCGTCTCGGTTTCGTGAAATTTTTGTCTATATTCACCGGAAGTGAACCCGGACGAATGCTTGATCGATTCTACCAACGAGTAACTAGTACTATGTACATTATTTTCCTCGACTCACATGGACGCGTCCCATCGCCTCTGGCACGTCATACGCCCATAATTTCTCATCGCTGTGTGGGTAGTTCTACGAGATCTTTTTTTTATTTGCTTTTCCGAGCTGTATTCTTTTTTAAAAACATTTTTTATGCGCTTTCCTCTCAATACACTTGATCGCTGAAGGAGCAGTGTAATTTTATAGATAAAAAACATAGCACCTCGTCTGTCGCCTCGATTTTGACAAATTTTTTTCTATATTTACCGGAAGTGAACCTGGACGAATGCTTGATCGATTCTTCAATGAGTAATTAGTACTATGTGCATTATTTTCCTCGACTCACATGGACGCGGCCCATAGCCTCTGGCACGTCATACGCCCATAATTTCTCATCGCTGTGTGGGTAGTTCTACGAGATCTTTTTTTTTATTTGCTTTTCCGAGCTGTATTCTTTTTTAAAAAAATTTGTTATGCGCTTTCATCTCAATACACTTGATCGCTGAAGGAGCAGTGCACTTTTATAGATAAAAAACGTAGCACCTCGTCTGTCGCCTCGATTTTGACAAATTTTTTTCTGTGTTTACCGGAAGTGAACCTGGACGAATGCTTGATCGATTCTCCAATGAGTAATTAGTACTATGTGCATTATTTTCTTCGACTCACACGGACGCGTCCCATCGCGTTTTGGAACGTCATACGCCCATAATTTCTCATCGCTGTGTGGATAGTTCTACGAGATCTTTTTTTTATTTGCTTTTCCGAGCTGTATTCTTTTAAAAAAAAAAATTTATGCGCTTTCCTCTCAATACTCTTGATCGCTGAAGGAGCAGTGCAATTTTATAGATAAAAAACGTAGCACCTCGTCTGTCGCCTCGATTTTGACAAATTTTTTTCTATATTTACCGGAAGTGAACCTGGACGAATGCTTGATCGATTCTTCAATGAGTAATTAGTACTATGTACATTATTTTCCTCGACTCACATGGACGCGGCCCATAGCCTCTGGCACGTCATACGCCCATAATTTCTCATCGCTGTGTGGGTAGTTCTACGAGATCTTTTTTTTATTTGCTTTTCCGAGCTGTATTCTTTTAAAAAAAAAAAATTATGCGCTTTCATCTCAATACACTTGATCGCTGAAGGAGCAGTGCAATTTTATAGATAAAAAAACGTAGCACCTCGTCTGTCGCCTTGATTTTTTCGCCAAATTTTTTTCTATATTTACCGGAAGTGAACCTGGACGAATGCTTGATCGATTCTTCAATGAGTAATTAGTACTATGTACATTATTTTGCTCGACTCACACGGACGCGGCTCAGTACCTCTCGGTACGTCATGCGCCCATAATTTCTCATCGCGGTGTGGACAATTCCACGAGATATTTGTTTTTCAGAACATTCATTTAAAAAAAAAATTTATGCTCTCTCCTCTCAATACACTTGATCGCTGAAAGGGCATTGGAATTTTATAGATAAAAAACATAGCACCTCGTCTGTCGCCTCGATTTTGCCAAATTTTTATCTATATTTACTGGAAATGAACCTGGACAAATGCGCCCATACATTCTCATTGATGTGTGGGTAATTCTACGAAATATATATATTTATTTTTTTACTTTTCCGAGCTGTATTCGTTTTTTTAAATTTTTTTAAATGCTCCTCTCAATACACTTGCAATTTTATAGATAAACAAGGATGCAAAGTAGAACCTTGCACATTGCTTCCTCATTAATTTTCGCTTTTTACAAAGCTACCTCTATGAGGAAGTATGTTAATCAATTTTGACTTTCTCATAGAGGGAACTTTGTAAAAAGCGAAAAATAAGGAGGAAGCAATGTGCAAGTTTCTACTTTGCATCCTTGTTTTAATTAGATAAATAAACATGTGAATTCGCTTTTTCTATTTCGTTATTCCGTTATTTCGTTATTATTAGAGCGTTTCCGAAAGTAAATGTGATAACGTATATTTAAAAAAATAATTCAACATTCCATAAAATAAAAAATTTTATACCGTTCGTCACTAAATTATACATATATAATGGCTGAATATTGTTTCATTTACATACAAAATTTCAACTCGCTATCTCGAGTTTTGCAAAAGTTACAATAGAGCGATAATGTAAATTTTTTGAAAAATTCAATATTCCATAAAATCTGAACCACTTTACCGATTCGAGCCAAATTCAATACCAAACAACATTGAGTGCACCTGCTATTATAAACAACTATTTAGCAAAATAGACTAAATTTTACGAAAGTTAGAGCGCCCACGCCCTTTTTTAAAAAAATTAAAAACGGCATAAAATCGAAATTTGTGTAATTTGTCAAAAACTGCAACACCAAAGAGAAGATGGTGTTTCACTTGTGTGCCATATTTCAGCTCGATAGCTAAAACCATTCTTCAGTCATAGGCGATTGAAATTTCATACACACACAGACAAACATATGGACATTTTTTCTAAACCACTTTTCTGGACCTTTTGGACCATTCTCAGTATCCTGACATGTAATTCTCTATAAAAAATTATTTTTCAAGAAAACATAGCTTCCTCTATGAGCAACCAAAAACATAACACCTCGTCTATCGTTTCCGTTTCGCCAAATCCTCTTCTAAAAAGTTCATGAGTAACGGAAAGCATTGTCATCGTCTTATTCGTCCTAAGACTCCTTCTGCTAAGAAAGTCCGTGGTAAACAAGTTCAGTTTGGTTCTATTCTAAAAAGTTGATGGCTCGAGATATCTCGAAAATTTGGTTTTCTCTTAAAAAGTTGGTGGCGAGATATATCGACTTTCGAATTTTAGTATCGAAAGTGCGAGATTTGATAGTTGTCGGTTTATTCGTGCTGTGATTGGTCGGCGGTGTCGTCAAGCAGTCACACTGCGATCGGGACTAAAAAAAATGAGGTTTAAGATTTCTGCATATTCATAATAAAATTTTGGCAAGCTATATCTTTCGAATTACGATATCAAGAAAAAAACTAAAAAGTAGAAAATGTTCGTTTTCGTATTCTCTGGTGGACGATTTTTTTTATTTTTTTTAAAGTCCAAAATTAAGGGAGTTGTTCTTGATTTAGTACTTTGGCAAGTTATATCTTTCGAACTATGATATCAAGAAAAAACCTAAAAAGTAGAAAATGTTCGTTTTCGTATTCTCTGATGGACGATTTTTTCATTTTTTTTTAAATATAAAATTAAGGGAGTTGTTCTTGATTTAGTACTTTGGCAAGCCATATCTTTCGAGCTATGATATCCAGAAAAAAACTGAAACGTAGTAAATTTTTGTCTTCGTATTTTCTGATGGACAATTTTTTTATTTTTTTTTAAGTACAAAATTAAGGGAGTTGTTCTTGATTTAGTACTTTGGCAAGCTATATCTTTCGAGCTATGATATCGAGAAAAAAACTAAAAAGTAGAAAATGTTCGTTTTCGTATTCTCTAGTGGACGATTTTTTCATTCGAAGTAGTTTACTTCGCGGATAAAAAACTCCCTTAATTTTGGACTTAATTTTTTTTAAATCGTCCATCAGAGAATCCGACAACAAACATATTCTTTTCAGTTTCTTCCGCGGAGCTTGAACTTAAAAGTTATAGCTTGCTAATATATAAAAACCACAACAACACCCTTAATTCTGGACAAAAAAAAATTTAATCGTCTGTTAGAGAATACGACAACGAACATTTACTACTATTCAGTTTTTTCCGCGGAGCTTTTAAGAGTTGTAGCTTGCTAAAATACTAAATCAAAAACAAATTCCTTAATTCTGGACTTAAAAAGAAATAAAAAAATTGTCCATCAGAGAATACGAAAACGAACATTTTCTACTTTTTAGTTTTTTTCTCGATATTATAGTTCGAAAGATATGGCTTGCCAAAGTACTGAATCAAGAACAACTCCCTTAATTTTGGACTTAAAAAAAAATAAAAAAAATCGTCCACCAGAGAATACGAAAACGAACATTTTCTACTTTTTAGTTTTTTTCTCGATATTATAGTTCGAAAGATATAGCTTGCCAAAGTACTGAATCAAGAACAACTACCTTAATTTTGGACTTAAAAAAAAAATAAAAAAATTGTCCATCAGAGAATACGAAAACGAACATTTTCTACTTTTTAGTTTTTTTCTCGATATTATAGTTCGAAAGATATGGCTTGCCAAAGTACTGAATCAAGAACAACTCCCTTAATTTTGGACTTAAAAAAAAATAAAAAAATCGTCCACCAGAGAATACGAAAACGAACATTTTCTACTTTTTAGTTTTTTTCTCGATATTATAGTTCGAAAGATATAGCTTGCCAAAGTACTGAATCAAGAACAACTCCCTTAATTTTGGACTTAAAAAAAAATAAAAAAATCGTCCACCAGAGAATACGAAAACGAACATTTTCTACTTTTTAGTTTTTTTCTCGATATTATAGTTCGAAAGATATAGCTTGCCAAAGTACTGAATCAAGAACAACTACCTTAATTTTGGACTTAAAAAAAAAATAAAAAAATCGTCCACCAGAGAATACGAAAACGAACATTTTCTACTTTTTTGTTTTTTTCTTGATATCGTAATTTGAAAGATATAGCTTGCCAAAGTTTTATTTTGAATATGCAGAAATCTTAAACCTCATCTAAAAAAATCATGTTTTGTTTATGTCAAATGTTAAAACTTATATAAACAGACAGTGTTTTTGTTTATATTCACCGGAAGTGGAATCTGGACGAGTGCTTGATCGATTCTTCAATAAGTAATTAGTACTATACATTATTTTCCTCGCTTCACACGGACTCGTCCCATTGCACGTCATACGTCCATAATTTCTCATAGCTATGTGGGCAATTCTACGAGATATTTTTTTTCTTTGCTTTTCCGCCAAGAGAGTATCGATTGGCTGATATACAACGTAGCGTACGAATTAATTTATCGAACCGAAGCATTCGCTGATGGATTTTGTGCATATATAGAACGTAGTGCCTTGCGGAAGATCGCTATATGCTATGGATATCGAGATGAACGCTTTATCGATTCGCATAGGCCACCCATACAGCTCTATAACATTGTGTGTATAGTGCAGGAGATGTTCTATCTTTCAAGGAGCGTAGCCGCAGCTTCGAGACTCTTGCTAGAGCAGACAAACCGGTCTCATCAAAGCACAAGCTTGTAGATTTGCTTACGATTAATAAACATAAGTACTACCTACGTATTCGTCGCGTCGATCTGCTGCTGTGTATTTTTATTTTTTTAATATATACAGACAATTTCTTA
Organism: Ephialtes manifestator; assembly: GCA_963970395.1. Taxonomy (NCBI): domain Eukaryota; kingdom Metazoa; phylum Arthropoda; class Insecta; order Hymenoptera; family Ichneumonidae; genus Ephialtes; species Ephialtes manifestator. The sequence goes on along the minus strand of OZ019971.1, from coordinate 35,448,335 downwards.
TTCTCGAAAAATAGAACAGTGTAAGGTAATTACATTGTTGTATTTGACAACGATGTTAATTGATAGTATTTGGGTAATTAGGGTCCCAATTTGTGACCAATTGGAAAATTTAATTCATTGATTATAATGATTTAAATATTTCTATAATTATATGAATAAATGTTTAAAAAAAATTTATTATATATTAATATTTTACTATATTTTAATACATGAACTAAATTTTTTGACGTTTTTTCTAATGAATATGATTTTTTTAAAATAATTTTCTAACATTTTTGGTATTTGCATTTTCGATTATCTTTAAGACTGTATGAAACTGTTCAATGATTCTAAAACAAAATATCTAACATTCGGGAATTCTTCACTTTTTCTTAAAATAAAAAGAATTAAATTTATAAATTGTTGGAGTTTCTAAAAAAAATAGTCTTAATACCGAAAAATCGAATAATTCGTTGGATAAAAAAGATATTTCTGTCGAATTTGAAAATCCTCTTGCCAATTTATTAATAACTCACTGGCATTATTATTATTCACAATAATTGTATTGTGTATCTCTCAATGTAACTCATTGGCATTATTATTATTCCCAATAATTGTGTTTTAGTATCATCAACGACGTTGATTATTTCAGATTTTTTTTTCCCATATCGTACAGTACAAAAATTGTAATTTAACCAAACTTTTGATTGGGAATGTATGTGTAAAGTATCCTTAATTATAAACGTTACATGGATAGTTGTTAATTATATGAATAAATGCTTTAAAAATTCGGTAAAAACATTTTATTATATTTTAATATATGAACTAAATTCTTTGACTTTTTTCTAATGGATATGATTTTTTAAAAATAATTTTCTAACATTTTTGGTATTTGCATTTTCGATTATCTTTAAGACTGTACGAAAAAGTTCAATGATTCTAAAACAAGATACCTAACATTCGGGAATTCTTCACTTTTTCTTAAAATAAAAAGAATGAAATTTATAAATTGTTGGAGTTTCTAAAAAAAATAGTCTTAATACCGAAAAATCGAATAATTCGTTGGATAAAAAAGATATTTCTGTCGAATTTGAAAATCCTCTTGCCAATTTATTAATAACTCATTGGCATTATTATTATTCACAATAATTGTAATGTGTATCTCTCAATGTAACCTATGGGCATTATTATTATTCACAATAATTTCGTTTTAGTATCATCAACGACTTTGATTATTTCAGATTTTTTTTTCCCATATCGTACAGTACAAAAATTCTAATTTAACCAAACTTTTGATTGGGAATGTATGTGTAAAGTGTCCTTAATTATAAACGTTACATGGATTGTTGTTAATTATATGAATAAATGCTTTAAAAATTCGGTAAAAACATTTTATTATATTTTAATATATGAACTAAATTCTTTGACTTTTTTCCAATGAATATGATTTTTTAAAAATAATTTTCTAACATTTTTGTTATTTGCATTTTCGATTATCTTTAAGACTGTATGAAACTGTTCAATGATTCTAAAACAAGATATTTAACATTCGGGAATTCTTCACTTTTTCTTAAAATAAAAAGAATGAAATTTATAAATTGTTGGAGTTTCTAAAAAATATTGTCTTAATACCTAAAAATCAAATAATTCGTTGGATAAAAAAGATATTTCTGTCGAATTTGAAAATCCTCTTGCCAATTTATTAATAACTCATTGGCATTATTATTATTCACAATAATTGTATTTTAGTATCATCAACGACGTTGATTATTTCAGATTTTTTTTTCCCATATCGTACAGTACAAAAATTCTAATTTAACCAAACTTTTGATCGGGAATGTATGTGTAAAGTATCCTTAATTATAAACGTTACATGGATAGTTGTATCTAACGCGAACGTGTATAGAACTTACTCAACTTTCCTCACACGTCGTTTCGTAGTTCCGCATAAGTAACGATATTTTTCCAGTCTCATATTTGGTAATACTGGCCTAACGAAGATTTTTAACGCACTATGTATATATATATATATATACACACACATTTGATTCGATTCTCGGTGAACGCGCAGACTCTGCGCCGCAGCAGCAGTCGTATAGCAAACGTGGATCGAATAAGCCCCAATTAATTTGTTCATTAAGAATCCTAGAGACATTTATTGACGTTGGCAATGCGAAGTGCATTAAGCGACGGTCCAAAATCGTCGCCCACAAACGCTCATCCATCTCGTGAATACAAATCGACCTCGTCAGGGCCTCATTGTCCTATCCCTTCTCCCGCCCATCTCCCATCTACTTCCCCCTTCGATGCTGTGTTGATACAGTGTACAGCGCCAACCATAACACCGTGTTTCGATGCCTTGTGTTTTAAACTTGCGTCGTCAGCTAGTCGTACAAAACCAATGAAGGAGTCAACGAGTATTCACGAGTACTTATCTGCCCCTGGCAGATTTATTTTCCACTCGTTATTAAATTAAAACTCGACTCATTTAAAGAGCTGAAAAAAAAATCTGGTATATCCAGATTTGCAGTGAGTTGTAAAATCGACGGTAATTGCATAAATCGCGATATTTTTCTGTGAAGCTGGGAGAGCGGTGGGAGTCAAAATAGCGAATGATTAAAATAGCGAATTTCAAAATAAAAACGTCTGAATCTAGAATGGCCATCATTATGAAATTCGCTATTTTAGCCATTCGCTATTTTTATAATTGGCTATTTCGAACCCCATCTTATTAAAATGCAATAAAAATAGCGAATATTTAGACGTTCCTTATTTTGAAATTCGCTATTTTAGCTATTCGCTATTTTAGCCATTCGCTGTTTTAGCCATTCGCTGTTTTAGCCATTCGTTATTTTAGCCATTCGCTATTTTAGCCATTCGCTATTTTAGCCATTCGCTATTACAGCCATTCGCTATTTTAGCCATTCGCTATTTTAGCCATTCGCTATTTTAGCCATTCGCTATTTTAGCCATTCGCTATTTTAGCCATTCGCTATTTTAGCCATTCGCTATTTTAGCCATTCGCTATTTTAGCCATTCGCTATTTTAGCCATTCGCTATTTTAGCCATTCGCTATTTTAGCCATTCGCTATTTTACCCATTCGCTATTTTAGCCATTCGCTATTTTACCCATTCGCTATTTTAGCCATTCGCTATTTTGATTGCATTTTCCTTATTTTGGAAATTCGCTATTTTGAAATTCGCTATTTTAGCTATTCGCTATTTTATCCATTCGCTATTTTAGCTATTCGCTATTTTAGCCATTCGCTATTTTAGCTGTTCGCTATTTTAGCCATTCGCTATTTTAGCCATTCGCTATTTTAGCCATTCGCTATTTTAGCCATTCGCTATTTTAGCCATTCGCTATTTTAGCCATTCGCTATTTTAGCCATTCGCTATTTTGATTGCATTTTCCTTATTTTGAAATTCGCTATTTTAGCTATTCGCTATTTTAGCCATTCGCTATTTTAGCCATTCGCTATTTTGATTGCATTTTCCTTATTTTGAAATTCGCTATTTTAGCTATTCGCTATTTTAGCCATTCGCTATTTTAGCCATTCGCTATTTTGATTGCATTTTCCTTATTTTGAAATTCGCTATTTTAGGTATTCGCTATTTTGACCCCCACCCCGAGGGAGTCCTAATACTAAATTATAGAGACTGATTCAGATCGATAGAATTTGAATGGGATTTAATCGTATTTTATCATCTTTATCTATTCGGACTTTGGTCAATTTGTAGAAAATGAATCGTTGTTATTAGTTTCCTATTGTTTTCTTTTTTTATCGGTTACATACGATAGATACGTTATCGATGTGTATGATGCACCAACGGATTTATAATATTTTATAATAATTTTTATCCGTTCGTTTTGTATTGTGTTATATCGTAAATATATGATTCAACATTAATCGTTCGCTATCAAAGAAGCATCAATAGTAAGAAGCACCAGAGCAATCAATATGATCCTATCATTTTCTATCGTATTACAATTATAGAATATATATCGGAATAAATCGTACGTGTTTCAATTGAAAGAATTATCATAATCTATCATAAAACCCTGATATAAATTAAACACTTTTCTATCATGTATACAATAATTTCGTGCTGATTGACTCGTTTGCCTTCTCATCGTCTCATAGCTATAGTCTATTATAATCATGAATATGATAAATGTTTGAATCCAAAGATTTGTGGATGAAACTTTTTTTTAATGAAAAATATAATGTTATTAATATTAGTCCTACGACCGTATATTTTTATTACTAAAATTTAATACAAAAATAATATTATTTATAATAATAGTATTATAGTATATATTAAAATAGTATTATTTATATTAATATTATAGGATATGGACCAAACATATATGACTTCGTTCGTAAATTTATGATAGTACTTTGTAAATTGGCGCACCAAAATCCGTATTCGGGTCGATAGGATTTTTTTTTAATCAGGGTTATTTTTACTCGTTATAAAATTTAAACGCGTCTCATTTAAAGACCTAAAAAAAAATCTGGTGTATATTAAGATCCGCAGTGAGTTATAAAATCGACGGTAATTGCATAAATCGCGATATTTCTCTCTGAAGCCGAGAGAGATTATGACGAAGTCATTAGTGTTCGTAGTGCGAAGTCTGTGAATGAGCTCCATGCATTAATGCCCACATGGTTACTGCGTGTATATCTATATATATGCGAGGATCTTGTCTCACTCGCAAATTGAAGCGATTTACTTCAATCAAACAGTGTTCCCTACCACAGATTTGTTAAATATCCTTTTAACAGTAGAGTATAATGTTTGATATATGCTTTTTTGTCGTATTATGCAAACTACACCTTGCTTCGCGTCGAGAAGAACGACTTTGAATACATAAAGTCTAGACCAGAGTTGTAAATTTTATGAATTAATTCATAAAATATAGTTTACAATACATTTTCTTTTGTAATTATGATTTCATAATAATAATATATAGTGATTATAAAATAGAGTGTAAATATTTGAATAGCTGCTAAAAATACTAATTTTCGCTTAAATATTGGCAGAAATAGTGGAAAAAATAGAAAGTGTTACTTTCGTAATGCATTAATTATGTTTCTTCATTTATTGAAAAATATTACCATGAAATTTTATTGAAAAATAATAATTCTTGCAGCTATTAAAAAATGTAGTCATCATATTATAATCACTACATGTTATTATTATGAAATTATAATTATAGAACTCATTGTATCATCATCTTTATTTCTATACACTGTAAAAAAAAATTTCTTTAAAATTAATATGCCGGTTATAAAGCTCGGATGCATATAACGTATATTAATTTTCAGATGCATTCGTCATTAACAAATACAATATTGGTATTGGATAATACTGTAATACCAGTATTGTACAATTCTTATACTATTCTTAAATTTGCTATAAAAGTATATTAATATAGAATTCATATATCCGATTCGTAAACTATATATCGATGCGTATATTAAATTTACTTGCATTTTGCTTCCTCATAAAGGAAGCTTTGTTTTCATGAAAAAAAAAAATTTCGAGATTTTTATGTCAGGACACTTAGAGTTGTCCAAAACGTCCAGAAAAGTGATCTAGAAAAAATGTCCGTATGTATGTATTTGTGTATGTGTGTGTATGTATACAACTTCGAAAATTCGAACGATAACTCAAGAACGGTTTTGTATATCGCCCTCAAATTTGGCACACTGGTGTAGCAGCAGACCCTCTTCAACTGTAGAAATTTTCGACAAAATATGTGTGAAAATTTCGATTTTATGCCGTTTTGAATTTTTCGAAAAAAGGACGTGGTCGCTCTAACTTTCGTAAAATTTCGTCTATTTTGCTAAATAGTTGGTTATAAGAGTAGATGCACTCAATGCTGTTTGGTATTGAATTTGACTCGAATCGGTAAAGTGGTTCAGATTTCATAGAATTTTGAATTTTTCAAAAAATTGACATTATCGCTCTATTGTAACTTTTGCAAAACTTGAAATAGCGAGTTCAAATTTAGTATATAAATGAAGCAATATTCAGCAATTATATATGTATAATTTATTGACAAACGGTAAGAAAATTTGTGATTTTATGGAATGTTGAATTATTTCAAATAATATACGTTATCACATTTACTTTCGAAAACGCTCTAATAATAACGAAATAACGGAATAACGAAATAGAAAAAGCGAATTCACAACGTGTTTATTTATCTAATTTAAAAAAGGATGCAAAGTAGAACCTTGCACATTGCTTCCTCATTATTTTTCGCTTTTTGCAAAACTTCCTCTATGAGGAAGTCAAAATTGAATAACATACTGCTTCCCCATAGAGGGATCTCTGTAAAAAGCGAAAAATAATGAGGAAGCAATGTGCAAGGTTCTACTCTTTTAACAGTGTAAGTATTAGAGGTATTTAAAACTCTGGTCTAGACTTTCGTGGCACCTGTATACTTGTCTTTAGCAGATGGTGGGTCGTTAGCTACACCGAATACTCGCGTGTATATTGCAGCAGTCCTTTTCCACCCTTACCTGACATCCACTTTTATATATTATCCACAGCAACAGCAGCAGCGCCCTGAGGAGAACCTAACCTGCGCGACCATGGAAGAAAGTCGATAACACGTGACTCACCTCTGCCGTCGAGTACACGCCCCTGAATATTGCGACACTGAGAATCTTGCGGTGAAGCTACAACGTCAAATAGGATTAAGTTAATAGTCGACGATTAAAGTGAACCGTACATCTAATAACCCTTCATAAAGCGCGTGGGATCCTAAAATACTAATACAGATTCAATCAATAAAGATTTATTCTCCGTAATCCTAAAAATATCTTAATAATATCGATATTAAACATTTCCGGACAATAAATACTGAATTACGATTGAATATGATGATTTTTTTCTGAGATATAGCAGTTCAAACTTTGAGATGGACAACCACGCCCTTAATCAAAGGATTAACCCTATGTAGTTACAATATTGGAGAATTTCATGGTAGTCGCAATTTGGTTCATTCTTGCCAGAATAGAAAAAAAAATCTTCAGAAAATTCAGTGTTTGCCACACGCGAAATATTCACTTGAAACTTTTTTTTCATTTTTTACATGGAAAAAAATATGTGACAAAACACAAAATTCAGAGTGAATAAAAAAACCTGAATAAATTCATAGAACGTCAAATAGGATTAAGTTAATAGTCGACGATTAAAGTGAACCGTACATCTAATAACCCTTCATAAAACGCGTGGGATCCTCACACTAATGTTCAATAAAGATTTATTCTCTGTAATCCTAAAAATATCTTAATAATATCGATATTAAACATTTCCGGATAATAAAAACTGAATTACGATTGAATATGATGATTTTTTTCTGAGATATAGCAGTTCAAACTTTGAGATTGATAACCACGCCCTTAATCAAAGGATTAACCCTATGTAGTTACAATATTGGAGAATTTCATGGTAGTCGCAATTTGGTTGATTCTAGCTAGAATTTTAAAAAAACTTTAGAAAATTCAGTGCTTGCCACACGCGAAATATTCGCTTGAAACTTTTTTTTCATTTTTACATGGAAAAAATATATGACAAAACACAAAATTCAGAGTGAATAAAAAAACCTGAATAAATTCATAGAACGTCAAATAGGATTATGTTAATAGTCGACGATTAAAGTGAACCGTACATCTAATAACCCTTCATAAAGCGCGTGGGATCCTAAAAGACTAATACAGATTCAATCAATACAGATTTATTCTCCGTAATCCTAAAAATATCTCAATCATATCGTAATTAAACATTTCCGGATAATAAAAACTATGTATATACTGAATTACGATTGAATATGATGATTTTTTTCTGAGATATAGCAGTTCAAACTTTGAGATTAAAAACCACGCCCCTAATCAAAGGATTAACCCTATGTAGTTAAAATATTGGAGAATTTCATGGTAGTCGCAATTTGGTTCATTCTTGCCAGAATAGAAAAAAAATCTTCAGAAAATTCAGTGCTTTTTTTCATTTTTGCATGGAAAAAAATATGTGACAAAACACAAAATTTAGAGTGAATTAAAAAATCTGAATAAATTCATACGTATTCAGAAAAATGAACGAATCATTTGCATTAAAAAAAAAATAGATTTCCGGGAGATTTGTTAAACAATTTTTTTTCCATTAATTTGTTAATAACATTTTAGAATAATTATTATGCAAAATTAATCTTTTCAGCACCTTTAATGTGCATGAATTTTTTCACATTTTTATACCATCGAGAATACCAGGCGTGACTACCTTAAGTCAATATATTAGTTTAATTTGACTATTATATATTATATATTTAGATTATTTTCATTATTATTATATTTACATATTATATTATTATATATTTAATTTGACTATTATATATATTATATGTAGATTATTTTTATTATTATTATATTTACATATTATATTATTATATATTTAATTTGGCTATTATAATTAATTGGAAAATGACAAATGATGGAAAAAACGTCGAAAAAAAAAACAAACAAGAGTTGCCGTTTGCATAATATAAACAAGAGTAGCTCCAAGGGTGACCTGTAGGCTCGAGCATTGTGTCTGCTTACGTTCGAGCTGCATTTCACCGTAACCATGTATGGATCACTCGAGGTTCACCGTAGAAGAGTGTCGCCGTCGTTCGTGATCGTATTGCGTGAACGCAGCAGCACCATCAGCAGGTTCTCTCTCGTTCGTACATGCATAAGCCTGCAGCAACCTGCAGGCTTTGATAAGTGTGTATTGCGATTCGTAACGGGGTTCATAGCACCCGCGGGGATTATAAGAGACGAGCATCCAGGGATGTCGATTACGTACGTGTGGTACTTATACACCCAAATGCTAAATGGTTATTCGCTTCTGCCAGCTAGTTGGTCTTGGAGACGAAATAATCGCTTTACTCGATGTATTTGGTCAAAGAGGGGTTCTATAACCGTCCATCCGGGGATAATTTAATGAATGACTAAGCCTCCCCGAATTGCTAATGTCGGGTGGGGCTAATACGTCTCGTCTGGCACGTGGCAACGATAGTATAACAGAACAACAGCTGACAGAGAGAATTCGTCGAAGTGCTATGTATTGCCGCAGTCCAGGAACAGGATATGCACTAAATTCTGTCAAAAAAAATTCCCTGAGAAAAATTTCCGTTACAGCTGACAATCTCTATTTCGAAACAAAGAAAGGATAGGAATTTAAATAATGAATAAACATTACTTAATGAATAATCATTTTTTTCCGAATTTAAGAGCACCATTTTATAAAATCTATGTATATCTTGACAATGATAAATAGGACGGTAAAAATATAAGGCAAAAATAATACAATTGATATGAAATTTATTTAGATATGGACTAAATTCTCTGTCAAAAAAAGTTCTCTGACAAAAATTTCCGTTGCAGCTGACAATCTCTATTTCTAAACAAAAAAGGATAGGAATTTAAATAATGAATAAACATTACTTAATGAATAATCATTTTTTTCCGAAATTAAGAGCACCATTTTATAAAATCTATGTATATCTTGACAACGATAAATAGGACGATAAAAATATAAGGCAAAAATAATACAATTGATATGAAATTTTATTAAAAATGTCGATTTATTTAGATATGCACTAAATTCTCTGTCAAAAAAAGTTCTCTGACAAAAATTTCCGTTGCAGCTAACAATCTCTATTTCGAAACAAAAAAGGATAGGAATTTAAATAATGAATAAACATTACCTAATGAATAATCATTTTTTTCCGAATTTAAGAGCACCATTTTATAAAATCTATGTATATCTTGACAACGATAAATGGGACGAGAAAAATATAAGGCAAAAATAATACAATTGATATGAAATTTAATTAAAAATGTCGATTTATTTAGATATGCACTAAATTCTCTGTCAAAAAAAGTTCTCTGACAAAAATTTCCGTTACAGCTGACAATCTCTATTTCTAAACAAAAAAGGATAGGAATTTAAATAATGAATAAACATTACTTAATGAATAATCATTTTTTTCCGAAATTAAGAGCACCATTTTATAAAATCTATGTATATCTTGACAACGATAAATGAGACGATAAAAATATAAGGCAAAAATAATACAATTGATATGAAATTTAATTTAAAATGTCGATTTATTTAGATATGCACTAAATTCTCTGTCAAAAAAAGTTCTCTGACAAAAATTTCCGTTACAGCTGACAATCTCTATTTCTAAACAAAAAAGGATAGGAATTTAAATAATGAATAAACATTACTTAATGAATAATCATTTTTTTCCCAATTTAAGAGTACCATTTTATAAAATCTATGTATATCTTGACAACGATAAATGAGACGATAAAAATATAAGGCAAAAATAATACAATTGATATGAAATTTAATTAAAAATGTCGATTTATTTAGATATGCACTAAATTCTCTGTCAAAAAAAATTCCCTGAGAAAAATTTCCGTTGCAGCTAACAATCTCTATTTCTAAACAAAGAAAGGATAGGAATTTAAATAATGAATAAACATTACTTAATGAATAATCATTTTTTTCCGAATTTAAGAGCACCATTTTATAAAATCTATGTATATCTTGACAACGATAAATGAGACGATAAAAATATAAGGCAAAAATAATACAATTGATATGAAATTTAATTAAAAATGTCGATTTATTTAGATATGCACTAAATTCTCTGTCAAAAAAAGTTCTCTGACAAAAATTTCCGTTGCAGCTGACAATCTCTATTTCTAAACAAAAAAGAATAGGAATTTAAATAATGAATAAACATTACTTAATGAATAATCATTTTTTTCCGAATTTAAGAGCACCATTTTATAAAATTTATGTATATCTTGACAACGATAAATGGGACGATAAAAATATAAGGCAAAAATAATACAATTGATATGAAATTTAATTTAAAATGTCGATTTATTTAGATATGCACTAAATTCTCTGTCAAAAAAAGTTCTCTGACAAAAATTTCCGTTACAGCTGACAATCTCTATTTCTAAACAAAAAAGGATAGGAATTTAAATAATGAATAAACATTACTTAATGAATAATCATTTTTTTCCGAATTTAAGAACACCATTTTATAAAATCTATGTATATCTTGACAACGATAAATAGGACGATAAAAATATAAGGCAAAAATAATACAATTGATATGAAATTTAATTAAAAATGTCGATTTATTTAGATATGCACTAAATTCTCTGTCAAAAAAAGTTCTCTGACAAAAATTTCCGTTACAGCTGACAATCTCTATTTCTAAACAAAAAAGGATAGGAATTTAAATAATGAATAAACATTACTTAATGAATAATCATTTTTTTCCGAATTTAAGAGCACCATTTTATAAAATCTATGTATATCTTGACAACGATAAATAGGACGATAAAAATATAAGGCAAAAATAATACAATTGATATGAAATTTAATTAAAAATGTCGATTTATTTAGATATGCACTAAATTCTCTGTCAAAAAAAATTCCCTGAGAAAAATTTCCGTTGCAGCTGACAATCTCTATTTCGAAACAAAAAAGGATAGGAATTTAAGTAATGAATAAACATTACTTAATGAATAATCATTTTTTTCCGAAATTAAGAGCACCATTTTATAAAATCTATGTATATCTTGACAACGATAAATAGGACGATAAAAATATAAGGCAAAAATAATACAATTGATATGAAATTTAATTAAAAATGTCGATTTATTTAGATATGCACTAAATTCTCTGTCAAAAAAAGTTCTCTGACAAAAATTTCCGTTGCAGCTGACAATCTCTATTTCTAAACAAAAAAGGATAGGAATTTAAATAATGAATAAACATTACTTAATGAATAATCATTTTTTTCCGAATTTAAGAGCACCATTTTATAAAATCTATGTATATCTTGACAACGATAAATGGGACGATAAAAATATAAGGCAAAAATAATACAATTGATATGAAATTTAATTAAAAATGTCGATTTATTTAGATATGCACTAAATTCTCTGTCAAAAAAAATTCCCTGACAAAAATTTCCGTTGCAGCTGACAATCTCTATTTCGAAACAAAAAAGGATAGGAATTTAAATAATGAATAAACATTACTTAATAAATAATCATTTTTTTCCGAATTTAAGAGCACCATTTTATAAAATCTATGTATATCTTGACAACGATAAATAGGACGATAAAAATATAAGGCAAAAATAATACAATTGATATGAAATTTAATTAAAAATGTCGATTTATTTAGATATGCACTAAATTCTCTGTCAAAAAAAGTTCTCTGACAAAAATTTCCGTTGCAGCTGACAATCTCTATTTCTAAACAAAAAAGGATAGGAATTTAAATAATGAATAAACATTACTTAATGAATAATCATTTTTTTCCGAATTTAAGAGCACCATTTTATAAAATCTATGTATATCTTGACAACGATAAATAGGACGGTAAAAATATAAGGCAAAAATAATACAATTGATATGAAATTTAATTAAAAATGTCGATTTATTTAGATATGCACTAAATTCTCTGTCAAAAAAATTCCCTGAGAAAAATTTCCATTGCAGCTGACAATCTCTATTTCGAAACAAAAAAGGATAGGAATTTAAATAATGAATAAACATTACTTAATGAATAATCATTTTTTTCCCAATTTAAGAGTACCATTTTATAAAATCTATGTATATCTTGACAACGATAAAAATATAAAGCAAAAAAAATACAATTGATATGAAATTTAATAAAAAATATCGATTTATTTAGATATGCACTAAATTCTCTGTCAAAAAAAGTTCTCTGACAAAAATTTCCGTTACAGCTGACAATCTCTATTTCTAAATAAAAAAGGATAGGAATTTAAATAATGAATAAACATTACTTAATGAATAATCATTTTTTTCCGAATTTAAGAGCACCATTTTATAAAATCTATGTATATCTTGACAACGATAAATAGGACGATAAAAATATAAGACAAAAATAATACAATTGATATGAAATTTAATTAAAAATGTCGATTTATTTAGAGAAATAATTATATTCATTTAGTTTTTCGTGTAATCAGCGATCTACCTTTTTTTATTAAAATTTTATTGATTTTATCATGGTCCTTCATTCTTGTTTTCTTTCACTGAATAAAAAAATTGTATGCCATTTCACTTTTTTTCTTTATGGAAACTCATTCTGAAAAAGGGTCTGAAATATTGCCGGTTATTACATAATCGAAATCAGAACTGTCTACTAACGACGCGAATGTCGGGAGCTTGAAGAATAATGTTCCAAAAGATACGCTCGACTAAATATGTCTCATGGCTATTGTCCTTGGCGCACACGTATTATACATTGTATAGTCGACAGACGCGTGCAGTCAGTGACGAGGCTGCTGATTTGCTCCTCGCTACTCTGCGGTCTTGCCTCTCTCGCTATGCCCAGTACTACCTTCGTATAAGAGTACATAAACGTCGCTCTACGAGTGACATCATGCCTACTCTCAGCCCGTATTGAGCTTGTCGGTTGCAGTCTAGCGCGAACAAAAAAAAACCACACCCGAGATCGCAAACGAGCTCTTTAAAAAGTCTCGATATAAATTGATCAATAAACGAGAGAGGAATTAAATGATCGTCGTCGTTGTTTTTTGCTAAGGTCCCTGCACGTGACCCCAGAAAAAAAACAGCCCCTAGGTCATGTTCATTCTTTCAGAGTGTAAATAAAAGAATCGTTCCTTCGTAACTCAATATCTTAACAAAAAAATAATAGATAATTTTTTATTAAAAAATGGCTAACTATTTGAAAATCAGTTTTGACATTTTAGCATGTGAATAATTTCAAAAAGCGCACAAATGACGAAGTGACAAATATTAATTATTTTTGCATATTTTTCATAAGCACAAATTTGTAGTTTTGCATTGACTCGTTTCATTCTTACGGAAATGTGAAAATTGTAGCTCGGATAAAGATTGAATAATTGTCGCTTCGTAGTTACTAATATTCTTTAAAAATTATGACTTTAGAGGAAAACGAATTGATCGAAATTTAGGGTAAAACGAAAGTTTTATAAAATTTGAAAATTCGTTAATTCATTTTGTCTGTAAATAATGAATCGTTCCGTCGTAACTCAATATCTGAAAAAAAATAGACATCCCCTAAAAATTATACAGAATTTAAGGTAAAACGAAAGATTTATAAAATCTGAAGATTCATTAATTCATTCTGTCTGTAAATAATGAATCGTTCCTTCGTAACTCAATATCTGAAAAAAAATAGACATCCTCTAAAAATTATACAGAATTTAAGGTAAAACGAAAGATTTATAAAATCTGAAGGTTCATTAATTCATTCTGTCTGTAAATAATGAATCGTTTCTTCGTAACTCAATATCTTAATTTTTAAAAAATGGTCAGTATCCTCTAAAAATTATACAGATTTTAGGGTAAAATAAAAGATTTATAAAATTTAAAGATTCATTAATTCATTCTATCTGTAAATAACGAATCGTTCCTTCGTAACTCATTATCTTAATTTTTTTTAAATAGACAGTATCCTCTAAATATTATACAGAATTTAGGGTAAAATGAAAGATTTATAAAATTTGAAAATTCGTTAATTCATTTTGTCTGTAAATAATGAATCGTTCCGTCGTAACTCAATATCTGAAAAAAAACAGACATCCTCTAAAAATTCTACAGAATTTAGGGTAAAACGAAAGATTTATAAAATCTGAAGATTCATTAATTCATTCTGTCTGTAAATAATGAATCGTTCCTTCGTAACTCAATATCTGAAAAAAAATAGACATCCTCTAAAAATTATACAGAATTTAAGGTAAAACGAAAGATTTATAAAATCTGAAGGTTCATTAATTCATTCTGTCTGTAAATAATGAATCGTTTCTTCGTAACTCAATATCTTAATTTTTAAAAAATGGTCAGTATCCTCTAAAAATTATACAGATTTTAGGGTAAAATAAAAGATTTATAAAATTTAAAGATTCATTAATTCATTCTATCTGTAAATAACGAATCGTTCTTTCGTAACTCATTATCTTAATTTTTAAAAAATAGACAGTATCCTCTAAATATTATACAGACTTTAGGGTAAAACGAAAGATTTATAAAATTTGAAGATTTATTCATTAATTCTATCTGTAGATCATGAATCGTTCCTTTGTAACTCAATATCTCAAAAAAAAAAAAAAAAAAAAATGGCAGTATCCTTTAAAAATTATACAGATTTTAGGGTAAAATAACAGATTTATAAAATTTAAAGATTCATTCATTAATTCTGTCTGTAAATAATGAATCGTTCCTTCGTAACTCAATATCTCAAACAAACAAAAAATTGGCACTATCCTTTCAAAATTATACAGATTTTAGGGTAAAATAAAAAATTTAGAAAATTTAAAGATTCATTAATTCATTCTATCTGTAAATAATGAATCGTTCCTTCGTAACTCAATATCTTTAAAAAAAATAGACAGTATCCACTAAAAATTATACAGACTTTAGGGTAAAATAAAAGATTTATAAAATTTGAAGATTCATTAATTCATTCTATCTGTAAATAACGAATCGCTCCTTCGTAACTCATTATCTTGATTTAAAAAAATAGATCAAAACCTTTAAAATTTATAAAGACTTTAGGGTAAAAGGAATTGATCGTAGTTATATTTTAATAAATATATGATAAACGATGTATTTATAAAATTTGAAGATTCGTTTAATCTATAGATAGCGCTTTGTTGTAAAGCTCATTATTATGAATGTATGAGGTGTTAAACGCTGAGCATTCGAGGAAATGTGAGCACAACGAGGCGACAAAGGGGTGCTCCTCCTAAATTGTAATTGTTTTGTACGAATAGGGTTGTTTGGGGCTAACACAGAGCTGACTCACGTCTCCCACTCTTGCTCGTACGTTATTCTCTCGTCTAAACGATTTACACGCGCGATAGTCGCGTATGTGTAGAACATTTGACGAGCAACAGGGAGCGAAACGGACAAAGCTCGATGAAGGAAACTCGAACCGAGTTGGTCGCCCTTAGACGCGTATCACTCTGCGACCACACGGCACGAGTACGTGTGCGAATGCGAAGCCTGCGCCACGACGGAGGTGATTCTCTCGCGTTGAGTACGAAGTACGCTATCGATCGCGACTACACCACGACGAAGAGGAGCCAGCACACAACCAGAACTAGTATTATATAGTGACGAGACGCGGTGACGACGAGCAATAGCTATATCAAAATACTTCCGTGTAAGCCCCGACAACCGGACAGACGTGAACTCTGGAATAGATATCCACTACAGCAAGGGGGCTGAGCTATATACACCCCAAGGGACTTTTGATACGTATTAGCATATGCTATGATTATAATGTATATTATTATCATTTTTTTGGAAATATAAGATTTTTTTATTTTTGCTTCCTTATAGAGGAAACTTGGTTTATGTGAAAATTTCGTTTTTCAGATTTTTATGTTTGCTTACTCAAAATGGGGCAAAACATTGAGAAAAGTGTGTGTGTGGCAGCATTGCAAAATTTTAACCGTTGTATCTCAAGAACGGCTTGGAAAATAAGACCTAATTTTTTTTGTTGAGATATCGAATTTTAGTCTTCACTATTGTTCTCAAGTCGCATATTCTACCACAGAAAATACCGGTTACAAGCCTTTTTACCATGATTTAAAAAAATGTAACTTTTTTCCGTTTTTGACTCCAGAATTCGTAGAACCAACTTTGAGTCGGGAAATCCAACCCAAATTTTTTTTTCATCAAGATATCAAATTTTGGTATTCACTATCGTTCTCAAGTCGCATATTCTACCACAGAAAATACCGGTTACAAGCCTTTTTACCATGATTTAAAAAAATGTAACTTTTTTCCGTTTCTGATTCCAGAATTCGTAGAACCAACTTTGAGTCGGGAAATCCAACCCGAATTTTTTTTCCGTCAAGTTATCAAATTTTGGCCTTGACTATCTTTCTCAAGTCGCATATTCTACCACAGAAAATACCGGTTACCAGCGTTTTTACCGTGATTTTAAAAAATGTAACTTTTTTCTGTTTCTGATTTCAGAATTCGCAGATCTAACTTTGAGTCGGAAAATCCAACCCACATTTTTTTTTCTTCAACATATCGAATTTTGGCCTTTACTATCGTTCTCAAGTCGCATATTGTACCTGAGAAAGTTCCGGTTACAAGCCTTTTTACCAGGATTTTAAAAAATGTAACTTTTTTCCGTTTCTGATTCCAGAATTCGCAGATCCAACTTTGAGTCGGAAAATCCAACCCACATTTTTTTTTCTTCAACATATTGCATTTTGGCATTTACTATCGTTCTCAAGTCGCATATTCTACCACAGAAAATACCGGTTACAAGCCTTTTTACCATGATTTTAAAAAATGTAACTTTTTTCCGTTTCTGATTCCAGAATTCGCAGATCCAACTTTGGGTCTGAAAATCCAACCCGAATTTTTTTTTCGTCAAGATATCAAATTTTGGCCTTCACTATCGTTCTCAAGTCGCATATTCTACCACAGAAAATACCGGTTACAAGCCTTTTTACCAAGATTTTAAAAAATGTCACTTTTTTCCGTTTCTGATTTCAGAATTCGCAGATCCAACTTTGGGTCGGAAAATGAAACCCGAATTTTTTTTTCGTCAAGATATAAAATTTTGGCCTTCACTATCGTTTTCAAGTCGCATATTCTACCACAGAAAATACCGGTTACAAGCCTTTTTACCATGATTTAAAAAAGTGTAACTTTTTTCTGTTTCTGTTTCCAGAATTCGCAGATCCAACTTTGGGTCGGAAAATCCAAACCAAATTTTTTTTTTAAGATATCAAATTTTGGCCTTCACTATCATTCTCAAGTCGCATATTCTACCACAGAAAATACCGGTTACAAGCCTTTTTACCATGATTTACAAAAATGTAACTTTTTTCCGTTTCTGATTCCAAAATTCGCAGATCCAACTTTGGGTCGGAAAATCCAACCCAATTTTTTTTTCTTCAACATATTGAATTTTGGCCTTCACTATCGTTCTCAAGTCACATATCCGACCACAGAAAATACCGGTTACAAGCCTTTTTACCAGGATTTTAAAAAATGTAACTTTTTTCCGTTTCTGATTCCAGAATTCGCAGATCCAACTTTGGGTCGGAAAATCCAATCCAAATTTTTTTTTTAAGATATCAAATTTTGGCCTTCACTATCATTCTCAAGTCGCATATTCTACCACAGAAAATACCGGTTACAAGCCTTTTTACCCTGATTTACAAAAATGTAACTTTTTTCCGTTTCTGATTCCAAAATTCGCAGATCCAACTTTGGGTCGGAAAATCCAACACAAATTTTTTTTCCATCAATTTTGGCTTCCTCGCAGAGGAAGCTTTGTAAAAAGCGAAAAATAATGAGTAAGTAATGTGCAAGTTTCTCCTTTGCATCTCTGTATTTTTTTTCATCCCATCTTTTTTTAATTAATTTTTTATTAATATTATAAATTTATATTTTTATAGAGACATTAAAGACTAGAGATAGAGAATTTAATAATTCCTCAAATTCTCTACATAAAGTATTTCCCCGGCACTGATAGTATCAAAAGAGAAAAACAGACTTTCCATTCCTGTCCTTAAAAAAATGCTAATTCTAATGCATTAATACGTTTCTAAATATTCGAAGTCGGCAAACAGGTGCATCTCTTAATATATATTATCCGTTTCCCAAACAAAAAAAAATCTCAAAGGACATACAACCATTTACTACAGTCTAAATTAGAGGTCGCGGGAATAAAAGAGCGATAAAAAGCTGACTCGGTCAATGGCGTGTCTGGAAAGCGAGGGTGCACACGTGGTGTATAGAGGTAGGCCCAAAGTACAACTATCTTCCGAAGAGCAAAGTAGTGTAGTGGCTGCCGGTACCAACTTCGGAATAATATCGAGGCCAAGATTTTGACACACGGTCGCTTTCTCGCACGATCGAACGATACGACGAGAATCTCGAGCCACAACGACGACGACAACAGCTACTTATATTCTCGGTCGCAAGCTGCCGTACAAGGAGTCGTCCTCGCGAGATCCGTACAGAAACACGAAAGCAAACCGTACGCGAGCTCCGCACGAAGAGGACGAGGGCGTTGACGGCGTCGATGGCTGCTTATCCAGTCTACCGACTTAAATCTGAGTCATCCAGTGTGTGATGCTCGATCCCTTCTCTACATACTCTCTTCTTAACTCTCCACAAGAGTAACCAATGCGATAGTACATGTGTTTGATACATATAAACCGAAGAGTGCCATATATGCACAAATTGGGCACTCCAAATGCATATATGTGTATGAGATATGGTTGTTTGCATTTATTACACACATACAACTACCAGCCCGTGATTTATGTCCACATAATATAAATTTATGTGAATACACACGCGCGCAACTTCAAGCGGTATTTTTTTCTCGGGCGTTTATGGATAGCAGCGTAGACTTGTCGCCAAGGTCCAAACGAATTGTTTTGTTTTGTTTTTTTTCTTTATATAATTACTTTCTTGCTCCACCACTTACGATAATTACAGAATGAGTGCAACGTTTCATGTTAAAATGGGTGACCAAAATATTATCGTAAAAAACGTCTTTATCATATCGCGTTAGAATATTAACCTCTCTTTCGCAGTGATGAAAATAACTTGTAATTGAACGACCAGCTTTCTTTTCGATTCGGTCGAGTGTTCTTTTTAATATGGCCGTAGTGCAGTTTTCTACAATATTTCGTTGTGGTGTTTCGTCATTCAACGTTATTTCGGTGTGTAATTTTGAGGTTGTAAAATTCTGGCACGAAACATTTAAAAGGCGGTAAAATTTTTTACATTGTTTCAGTGTCACGTGTATCGCTTATGCATCGCTTATGCATCACTGATAATACCTGTTTGGCACTTTATTATTGACGTACGTTGACGTAGGTGGAAAAACTTACGATTCATCCTACAGACCCGCGATTTTTCGTTGTTATTCCCCTCTCTTAAGCCTGCGACACGCTCGGCCCACGTCTTCTGCCTACGGTTTACGTTTGGGCTCGAGAGCAATGAGACATTAATGTTTTCAGGGTAGTTAAATCGCTGTATAAATGTCGCGAAGTGACCTTGAGACGGTCAGCTGATTAAATCTAATTTCAGATTAGAGATAACGTTTGTGAGAGTGTAAAGAAGTGAAATTGTCTTGACTGTATATGTCCACACGATTGCAAAGGGTTAATGACCGAAACTTTCATTAACTGGCCATAAATGGTCGTTTTATCAGTTCGACATTCCATTTAATGCGGAATATTGAATAGAACTTATATTTATACGTGCTGCAGGTCGTTCTGCACATTTTCTCTTCGTGGATCAACGCAGAATTCTGCAGTGTGTGCACCCGGTAAACAGGACGAATACATATGTATGAAGGGAAGCCTACATACGCGACAGTACGTGACCCATGCATGCGCACGCCAGTTTCCCATCCTGCTGTATGCCGCCCTGGTAAAAATAAATGTAGAGAACGATTTTTTAAAATCAAATCGTTCCGAATACTTTGGTTCGCGAATTTACGAAGTTCTATAATAAATTTACGATCAAAATCGGACATGTTTCTTCCATATTCTATAATATTATTATAAATAATATAATTTTTGTATAAAATTTAATAATAAAAATATGCGATCAAAGTATCATTAAAAAAAGTTTCATGCACAAATTTTTGGATTCAAATATTTACCAAATTCAAGATTTATTATGATTCTTCCATATCCTATAATATTATTATGAATAATATAATTTTTGGATAAAATTTAATAATAAAAATATGCGATTGAAAAACTATAAAAAAAAGTTTCATGCACAAATCTTTGGATTCAAATATTTACCAAATTCAAGATTTATTATGATTCTTCCATATCCTATAATATTATTATGAATAATAGAATTTTGAGATAAAATTTAATAATAAAAATATGCGATTGAAGAATTATTAAAAAAAAGTTTCATGCACAAATCTTTGGATTCAAATATTTACCAAATTCAAGATTTATTATGATTCTTCCATATCCTATAATATTATTATGAATAATATAATTTTGAGATAAAATTTAATAATAAAAATATGCGATCGGAGAATTATAAAAAAAAAGTTTCATGCACAAATCTTTGGATTCAAATATTTACCAAATTCAAGATTTATTATGATTCTTCCATATCCTATAATATTATTATGAATAATATAATTTTTGGATAAAATTTAATAATAAAAATATGCGATTGAAGAACTATGAAAAAAAGTTTCATGCACAAATTTTTGGATTCAAATATTTACCAAATTCAAGATTTAT
This sequence comes from Ephialtes manifestator, assembly GCA_963970395.1. NCBI lineage: Eukaryota > Metazoa > Arthropoda > Insecta > Hymenoptera > Ichneumonidae > Ephialtes > Ephialtes manifestator. Next base: position 35,426,974 of record OZ019971.1, on the reverse strand, counting down.
TATGATTCTTCCATATCCTATAATATTATTATGAATAATATAATTTTTGGATAAAATTTAATAATAAAAATATGCGATTGAAGAACTATAAAAAAAAGTTTCATGCGCAAATCTTTGGATTCAAATATTTACCAAATTCAAGATTTATTATGATTCTTCCATATTCTATAATATTATTATAAATAATATAATTTTGAGATAAAATTTAATAATAAAAATATGCGATTGAAGAATCATTAAAAAGAAGTTTCATGCACAAATCTTTGGATTCAAATATTTACCAAATTCAAGATTTATTATGATTCTTCCATATCCTATAATATTATTATAAATAATAGAATTTTTGTATAAATTTTAATAATAAAAATATGCGATTGAAGAATCATTAAAAAAAAGTTTCATACACAAATCTTTGGATTCAAATATTTACCAAATTCAAGATTTATTATGATTCTTCCATATCCTATAATATTATTATGAATAATATAATTTTTGTATAAAATTTAATAATAAAAATATGCGATTGAAGAACTATAAAAAAAAGTTTCATGCACAAATCTTTGGATTCAAATATTTACCAAATTCGAGATTTATTATGATTCTTCCATATCCTATAATATTATTATGAATAATATAATTTTGAGATAAAATTTAATAATAAAAATATGCGATTGAAGAACTATAAAAAAAAGTTTCATGCGCAAATCTTTGGATTCAAATATTTACCAAATTCAAGATTTATTATGATTCTTCCATATCCTATAATATTATTATGAATAATATAATTTTGAGATAAAATTTAATAATAAAAATATGCGATCGGAGAATTATAAAAAAAAAGTTTCATGCACAAATCTTTGGATTCAAATATTTACCAAATTCAAGATTTATTATGATTCTTCCATATCGTATAATATTATTATGAATAATATAATTTTGAGATAAAATTTAATAATAAAAATATGCGATGGAAGAACTATAAAAAAAAGTTTCATGCACAAATCTTTGGATTCAAATATTTACCAAATTCAAGATTTATTATGATTCTTCCATATCGTATAATATTATTATGAATAATATAATTTTGAGATAAAATTTAATAATAAAAATATGCGATCGGAGAATTATAAAAAAAAAAGTTTCATACACAAATCTTTGGATTCAAATATTTATGAAATTTAATATTTATTATGATTCTTCCATATCCTATAATATTATTATAAATAATAGAATTTTTGCATAAAATTTAATAATAAAAATATGCGATTGAAGAACTATAAAAAAAAAGTTTCATGCACAAATTTTTGGATTCAAATATTTACCAAATTCAAGATTTATTATGATTCTTCCATATCCTATAATATTATTATGAGTAATATAATTTTGAGATAAAATTTAATAATAAAAATATGCGATTGAAGAATTATAAAAAAAAGTTTCATGCACAAATCTTTGGATTCAAATATTTACCAAATTCAAGATTTATTATGATTCTTCCATATCCTATAATATTATTATAAATAATATAATTTTTGGATAAAATTTAATAATAAAAATATGCGATTGAAGAACTATAAAAAAAAGTTTCATGCACAAATTTTTGGATTTAAATATTTACCAAATTCAAGATTTATTATGATTCTTCCATATCCTATAATATTATTATGAATAATATAATTTTTGGATAAAATTTAATAATAAAAATATGCGATTGAAGAATTATTAAAAAAAAGTTTCATGCACAAATCTTTGGATTCAAATATTTACCAAATTCAAGATTTATTATGATTGTTCCATATCCTATAATATTATTATAAATAATATAATTTTGAGATAAAATTTAATAATAAAATATGCGATTGAAGAACTATAAAAAAAAAGTTTCATGCACAAATTTTTGGATTCAAATATTTACCAAATTCAAGATTTATTATGATTCTTCCATATCCTATAATATTATTATGAATAATATAATTTTGAGATAAAATTTAATAATAAAAATATGCGATCGGAGAATTATAAAAAAAAAGTTTCATGCACAAATCTTTGGATTCAAATATTTACCAAATTCAAGATTTATTATGATTCTTCCATATCCTATAATATTATTATAAATAATATAATTTTTGTACAAAATTTAATAATAATAATATGCGATTGAAGAATCATTAAAAAAAAGTTTCATGCACAAATTTTTGGATTCAAATATTTACCAAATTCAAGATTTATTATGATTCTTCCATATCCTATAATATTATTATGAATAATATAATTTTTGGATAAAATTTAATAATAAAAATATGTGATCGGAGAATTATAAAAAAAAAGTTTCATGCACAAATCTTTGGATTCAAATATTTACCAAATTCAAGATTTATTATGATTCTTCCATATCCTATAATATTATTATGAATAATATAATTTTTGTATAAAATTTAATAATAATAATATGCGATTGAAGAATCATTAAAAAAAAGTTTCATGCACAAATTTTTGGATTCAAATATTTACCAAATTCAAGATTTATTATGATTCTTCTATATCCTATAATATTATTATGAATAATAGAATTTTTATATAAAATTTAATAATAATAATATGCGATTGAAGAACTATAAAAAAAAGTTTCATGCACAAATCTTTGGATTCAAATATTTACCAAATTCAAGATTTATTATGATTCTTCCATATCCTATAATATTATTATGAATAATATAATTTTTGTATAAAATTTAATAATAAAAATATGCGATTGAAGAATTATAAAAAAAAGTTTCATGCACAAATCTTTGGATTCAAATATTTACCAAATTCAAGATTTATTATGATTCTTCCATATCGTATAATATTATTATGAATAATATAATTTTTGGATAAAATTTAATAATAAAAATATGCGATTGAAAAACTATAAAAAAAAGTTTCATGCACAAATCTTTGGATTCAAATATTTACCAAATTGGAGATTTATTATGATTCTTCCATATCCTATAATATTATTATGAATAATATAATTTTTGTATAAAATTTAATAATAAAAAGATGCGATTGGAGAATTATAAGAAAAAAGTTTCATGCACAAATCTTTGGATTCAAATATTTACCAAATTCAAGATTTATTATGATTCTTCCATATCGTATAATATTATTATGAATAATATAATTTTTGCATAAAATTTAATAATAAAAATATGCGATTGAAGAATTATAAGAAAAAAGTTTCATGCACAAATCTTTGGATTCAAATATTTACAAAATTCAAGATTTATTATGATTCTTCCATATCGTATAATATTATTATGAATAATATAATTTTTGGATAAAATTTAATAATAAAAATATGCGATTGAAAAACTATAAAAAAAAGTTTCATGCACAAATTTTTGGATTCAAATATTTACCAAATTCAAGATTTATTATGATTCTTCCATATCCTATAATATTATTATGAATAATATAATTTTTGTATAAAATTTAATAATAATAATATGCGATTGAAGAATCATTAAAAAAAAGTTTCATGCACAAATTTTTGGATTCAAATATTTACAAAATTCAAGATTTATTATGATTCTTCCATATCGTATAATATTATTATGAATAATATAATTTTTGGATAAAATTTAATAATAAAAATATGCGATTGAAAAACTATAAAAAAAAGTTTCATGCACAAATCTTTGGATTCAAATATTTACCAAATTCAAGATTTATTATGATTCTTCCATATCGTATAATATTATTATGAATAACACAATTTTTGTATAAAATTTAATAATAAAAATATGCGATTGAAGAATTATAAGAAAAAAGTTTCATGCACAAATCTTTGGATTCAAATATTTATGAAATTTAAGATTATTTATGATAGACTTCCTATAGCTGTGAAACGATGAAAAAATAAACGAGTTTATCAGCATGAAATTATTCTATAAATGATAGAAAACTGTTTAATTTATATCAGGGTTTATCTTTGTCTTAGAATTTAAAAAAATAAAACAAAAAGAAAAAAAAAACATGGACCAAGGGTTAAAATAGCATTTCATTGAAGCGAAAATAATAATATAAAAATGCCTAGATTAAGTAAAATATATATGTGTGTTATGGTTAAACTCTGTCTTAACAATTTGTAAAAAATTGTATAATCCAAGCTCAAATAAAACTACAGATTATGATAATTCTTTCAATCTAAATAAATACAATTCTGACGCAATTTCTATAATTGTGAGACGATAGAAAATGATAGGATCACTCTATTTATGCCTCTTTGATTGCAAACGATTAATATTGAATCATATATTTACAATCTAACACTATACACCGCAAACGAATAAAAATTTACAAGTGACAAAATGTAGATTCAATATAAAATATTATAAATCCGTTAGTGCACCGATAACGTATCTATCGTATTTAACCCAGAGTTGTAAATCCCCATTAATTCATGAGATATAGTTTACAGTACAATTTGTTCTGTAATTATGATTTCATAATAATAATATGTAGTGATTATAAAATAGAGTGTAAACATTTGATTAGCTGAAAAAAATACTAATTTTCGCTTCAATATTGCAAGAAATAGTTGAAAAAATGGAAGAAATAAGTAATGCATTACTTATTTTTTTCCATTTTTTCAAAGGGATTACCGTGAATTTTTATTGAAAAATAATAATTCTTGCAGTCATTCCAAAGTTTAATCATCGTATTACAATCGCTACATGTTATTATTATAAAATCATAATTATAGAGCTGATCGTATCATCATCATTATTTCTATAAGTATTAGGCACAACTCTGATTTAATCCACAAGAAAACGAAAACTATAGGAAACTAATAACAACGAATCAACTTCTATAAATTGATCAAAGTCCGAATAGATAGAGATGATAACATAATATTAAATCCCATTCAAATTTTATCGATCTGCATCAGTCTCTACAATTAATTTCTAAAAGAGTATTCCACTAAATTCACCACAGCGTTCGTACGCTGTGAAAAATTTCGTTAAAGCTCTCTCGACTTTGTGTCGAAGAAAAAAGCAGTGAAAGAACCACCGTCGAAATAATATTTTCTCAGGATATTTCCGTAGCGAGGTTATGTTTACGAGTTGCACGTTTTGCAGCACATTTTATTTTGACTCGTCGAGTTGTGAAGAAAAGAAGAAAGCATCAGGGAGAGAGAGAAAAATCCCGTTTGGCCTGGAGTCAAGGGTCGATTTACGGTATAGAAAAAAAACAAACAAAAAAAAACACATGCAGGATGAGAGAAAAAGGAAGGATTTAAAAAATGTAAGCTCGGGCAGAGCACATCGTGTTTGTACGGAGGTGTGTCTACCTTATTGCAGTGCCGCTAGGCTCTTACCACGTTGTCTCTGTCTCTTATGACATTCACGAGCAAAGGTGAGACACAACGAGTGTTTGAAAGGTGGGAGAAAATATAGGAAGAAAAAGGAAGAAGAAGGAGAGAACGAGAGAGTAGCAATACAGTGAGACGACGACGGGCTTTGCGCTCACACGAATCCGGGCGAGAAACGGACTGGCCATATTTGGCAGCACCCGCCACAACACACACGTCGAGATTACGCGCTGTATACACTCAATCGTTTTTTTTTTTTTCTTTCTTTTTTAATGCTGCTTCGATTGCCTGCATCTACCAGTGGGCTTCTGCACGTATATTACACGAAACGTCGATGTGTCTCTGCGTTACGTATGATTGTATCTTACGGTGACGTACACATTCGTCCGAATACACGTAAGCTTACCTAAGTTAGGGCACTTGGGCAAAACGGGACGTGCCAAGGCCCCACGGATTCGGGGAATAAATGCAAAATACAGTCACCACTTTCGCTACAAGATAAAAACAACGTAATTATAAAAACATCGACTGAAATCATCTCACGGGTTAATTTACAACATTATTCGTGATACAGTGATACACAAACACCTTCATCTAGGCAGTCTTCGAAACAATATTTTCTTTTTACACTTTTGTTTATTAAGTTGTTATATATTACATCACTGAAGAATAAATAAATGACATCACTGATTTGAAAAATATTTATACCACCATATTTTTTTTGTAAACAGGATCTTCCCGTTGAAATAAATAAATAAATAAATTACTGTTAGTTTCAACAAATTGTTCTTTAAGATTCGCATTAATTTAGTAATTTCTACTTATAGATTATGAAATAAAATATCATTAACGCAGAGTCAAATTATATCTCCGATTGAGAATTAAATTTAAAAAATTATGTCATTCGGTTGAAGAAGAATATAATTTTCCTATGAGGTAATATCTTCAGCCTAAACCTGCAAAATGTAGTTATTCGCGACCTGGGGACTTAAAAAATATGTTTCCTTTAAGGGAGAAATATTTTTAAATGTTATTAGTATAAATTGATGTATCTAGTAGACGTTGAAATTAAATTTCGCCGATAAGTAAATTTTTTAATATATTTTTCGCATAGAGATGGGCGATGTGTGAAAAAAATCGATTACTCGATAATCAATTATAATAATAATCGATATCGCGAAATCGATTATCTAACATAATCGATATCGCGAAATCGATTATCTAACATAATCGATATTGATGTCGAAATAATCGATAATTACTACAATCGATTTTAATGTCGAAATAATCGATAATCGCTGCAATCGATTTTAATCGCTCATCTCTATTTTCACAGCAACTTTAAGGTAGTTCTGTCGGTACGCCGGAGTCATAAATCTCAAAGTCTATATGACATTAAAAAATAATCATACGCATCGCTTTAACTGCCTCAATAATAATATAAAAAATAATCGAGAATCCTTCGAAATTGTCGTAATCAAATTAAAACGATTATTTGTAAATAGTTGATATGTTTAGTGCGGATTTGACTTAATTTTTAAGATAATTAGGTTAGGAAACGTCATTTGGCCCGGTATCTTGCACTTTGACTTTGGTTCAATTAAACATTATTCCGGAGACTTCACGTTTTTTCATGATGCATCAATTCCTGAATGTTTTGCGAATCCGTAGTACTTTTTATTTTTTCTCTATCTGTGATCTAAGTATGTTAATTTGCGATTTAAAGATCAATTTTTCCAGCCCTCCCGTGAGCGCCGTGTAAAAAGATCGATTTTCAAGTTTTAATTGTTCATTCAAATACTCGGTAACAGCCTTCAAGATTTAGTGCAAGTAAAATTGAATAGCTAAATTACAATATGTCAAAAATTCATGAATATGAGTTTGGATTGCCTTCACGACAGAACTACCTTAAAGACGAATTGGAAGAAATCTTAAATCTACCGTGACACGAATGAGTCCAAAATGTTCGTCTATTGTGATATTATGTAATATTTCGAGGCTATTTGTCCGTTGAAATTGAATTATTTACTGTGCCGAGAAATTACCCTTTAAGGAATTGTATCTTAAGATTATATTCTCCTTCTATTCTTCTCCTACCCGGTGACCTTAATGACGGCCCAAAAATTGAATGGAACGTTCGTGTAGCGGGATTAGACTCACAGGGCTATTATAAAGGGGGAACGAAGCGTAGGCTTGGCCCTAAACTGAGACCCACCTCGTACTAATACCATTTATTAATCTCTCGCTACTCTCGTCGTCTACGATGGCGCTGGCTATACCGAATGTGACGATCAGAGACGCGACGTATTCTCATCTGTCAATTTTTCATGCTGAGGATAGAACCTTGTATAAGCGTAGGCAAGGTGAGTGATTACCATCAACGCCCCCTCTACATGTCGAGGAAGTTCCTCTCAGAGACTTTCTAAGATTTTTATATTCATATTTGAGAATCATGTAAATTTGTGTCTAGCACAATTTTTTAATTACAAGTAAAGTATCAATTATCATATTTGAGAATCATGTAAATTTGTGCCTAGCACAATTTTTTTATTACAATTTTAATTGCCATATTTGAGAATCATGTAAATTTGAGCCTAGCACAATTTTTTTATTACAATTTTAATTGTCATATTTGAGAATCATGTAAATTTGTGCCTAGCACAATTTTTTTATTACAATTTTAATTGTCATATTTGAGAATCATGCAAATTTGTGCCTAGCACAATTTTTTTATTGCAATTTTAATTTCCATATTTGAGAATCATGTAAATTTGTGCCTAGCACAATTTTTTTATTACAATTTTAATTGTCATATTTGAGAATCATGTAAATTTGTGCCTAGCACAATTTTTTTATTACAATTTTAATTGTCATATTTGAGAATCATGTAAATTTGTGCCTAGCGCAATTTTGTTATTACAAGTATCAATTATCATATTGGAGAATCATGTAAATTTGTGCCTACCACAATTTTTTTATTACAATTTTAATTTTCATATTTGAGAATCATGTAAATTTGTGCCTAGCGCAATTTTGTTATTGAAAGTATCAATTGTCATATTTGAGAATCATGAAAATTTGTGCCTAGCACAATTTTTTTACTACAATTTTAATTGTCATATTTGAGAATCATGTAAATTTGTGCCTAGCACAATTTTTCTATTACAATTTTAATTGACATATTTGAGAATCATGTAAATTTGTGCCTAGCACAATTTTGTTATTACAATTTTAATTGTCATATTTGAGAATCATGTAAATTTGTGCCTAGCAGAATTTTTTTATTGCAATTTTAATTTCCATATTTGAGAATCATGTAAATTTGTGCCTAGCACAATTTTTTAATTACAATTTTAATTGTCATATTTGAGAATCATGTAAATTTGTGCCTAGCAGAATTTTTTTATTACAATTTTAATTGTCATATATGAGAATCATGTAAATTTGTGCCTAACGCAATTTTGTTATTACAAGTATCAATTATCATATTTGAGAATCATGTAAATTTGTGCCTAGCACAATTTTTTTATTACGATTTTAATTGTCATATTTGAGAATCATGTAAATTTGTGCCTAGCACAATTTTTTTATTACAATTTTAATTGTCATATTTGAGAATCATGTAAATTTGTGCCTAGCACAATTTTTTTATTACAATTTTAATTGTCATATTTGAGAATCATGCAAATTTGTGCCTAGCACAATTTTTTTATTGCAATTTTAATTTCCATATTTGAGAATCATGTAAATTTGTGCCGAGCAGAATTTTTTTATTATGATTTTAATTGTCATATTTGAGAATCATGTAAATTTGTGCCTAGCACAATTTTTTTATTACAATTTTAATTGTCATTTGTGAAAATCATGTAAATTTGTGCCTAGCACAATTTTTTTATTACAATTTTAATTGTCATATTTGAGAATCATGTAAATTTGTGCCTAGCACAATTTTGTTATTACAAGTATCAATTATCATATTGGAGAATCATGTAAATTTGTGCCTACCACAATTTTTTTATTACAATTTTAATTGTCATATTTGAGAATCATATAAATTTGTGCCTAGCAGAATTTTTTTATTACATTTTTAATTGTCATATTTGAGAATCATGTAAATTTGTACCTAGCACAATTTTTTTATTCCAATTTTAATTGTCATATTTGAGAATCATGTAAATTTGTGCCTAGCACAATTTCTTTATTACAATTTTAATTGTCATATTTGAGAATCATGCAAATTTGTACCTAGCACAATTTTTTTATTACAATTTTAGTTGTCATATTGGAGAATCATGTAATTTTGTGCCTGGCACAATTTTTTTTATTACAATTTTAGTTGCCATATTTGAGTCATGTAAATTTGTGCCTACCACAATTTTTTTATTACAATTTTAATTGTCATATTGGAGAATCATGTAATTTTGTGCCTACCACAATTTTTTTATTACAATTTTAGTTGCCATATTGGAGAATCATGTAAATTTGTGCCTAGCACGATTTTTTTATTACAATTTTAGTTGCCATATTGGAGAGTCATGTAAATTTGTGCCTAGCGCAATTTTGTTATTACAAGTATCAATTATCATATTGGAGAATCATGTAAATTTGTGCCTACCACAATTTTTTTATTACAACTTTAATTGTCATATTTGAGAATCGTGTAAATTTGTGACTAGCAAAATTTTTTTATTACAATTTTAATTGTCATATTTGAGAGTCATGTAAATTTGTGCCTACCACAATTTTTTTATTACAATTTTAATTGTAATATTTGAGAATCATGTAAATTTGTGCCTAGCACAATTTTTTAATTACAAGTATCAATTATCATATTTGAGAATCATGTAAATTTGTGCCTACCACAATTGTTTATTACAATTTTAATTGTCATATTTGAGAGTCATGTAAATTTGTGCCTAGCACAATTTTTTTATTAAAATTTTAGTTGTCATATTGGAGAATCATGTAATTTTGTGCCTGGCACAATTTTTTTTATTACAATTTTAGTTGCCATATTTGAGAATCATGTAAATTCAATTTTTTTATTACAAATATGAATGATCATATTTGATCATTTAATTTAATCATGTAAATTTGTGTCTAGCACAATTTTTTTATTACGATTTTAATTGTCATATTTGAGAATCATGTAAATTTGTGCCTAGCACAATTTTGTTATTACGGTGTAGTAATAGACCTTGCGTGTTGCTGAGTTGTTTTGCATGTACATAAAATCCCCATGTCAAGTCGTGTATCGATTATCCGATTGTTTGGAACATCGTTCAATGACTCGGTTTACTACGAAGTCCTCTCATGCTGTTTATCTTTAGTACGAGCACTGAATAGAATCGATGAAGAATGAAATATCTTATAGATTATTCATGACGCGTTAGAGGTAACCGAGAGTTAAACCCTCTTCAGGCATGATAGTATCAAAGCTCAAGGAAGATAATATACTGTGCTCAAGAAACAAGGAACACACAGTCTCGTGTTATTTATTTTCACAAAATTCACAATATTGATTTAACATTTTTCTAGTTGTGAAAAGTGAAATAATACTTTACATATATATATTTTATAAAAAGTTTCTCATGTATATTTATATTTATTGCCCTTTAAGGTTTTAGAATATACAACATACGTTTTATATCGATTTGTACAAACTGAAATGTCAAGTTCCTCTTTGTTAATTTAAGCTTCTATTTCAACAAGCATAAACGTTTGACTTTCACGACTTTTCGATAATGCAATAGACATTATGAGAAATCCTTGAATTTTTTTCCTTAAAAAACTTGAAAATCTTGCAGACATAATAAAGCGAATTTGCAGATGGTGAAAATATAAATTGTACATACGGAGGATTAAAATGAAAAATTAATTAAATTTTGTTACAAGAGTTACAGAAAATTTTTTTATTTAACGAATGCGTTGTTCTCTAATTAAGAAAAAAAATGTGCTGTATAATGCAGCATTCCTATGAGAGTTAAGCTATAATGAGAGGGAATTGGGCTAAGGGAGTGGACTGGATATTAATCTGCTTAATGGCTTTGAGTTATCAGCTCGTGCACGCTTGTGCTTGGACGCTAAGGTTTAAAACGCTATGGCACAGTAAGACCCTCGTGGATTACCCGATGTCACGAAGCCAGAATGCTCTTTGGAGCATTTGTGATCGTCGTGAGCACGTCGCTATCGTACCACGTAAATCCACTTCTTCCAAAGCGTTGTTTAATGGAAATGCATACGTTAATAAGGTTTGTTTAAATTATTTTCCAGATTTTACAAAGTTTTCTCTATAAGGAAGCCAAAATTGAATAAGATAGTTGTTCATGCACGGAAAAAAATAATTGGTTGAATATAGACTCCAAGTGAAAAAATTTGTTGGGACAATAAACTAGTTTTTGACAAATTGTATACACAAATTCCGATTTTATGCTTTTTTTAATTTAAAAAAAAATGGCCGTGGGCGCTCTAATTTTAGTAAAATTTAGTCTATTTTGCTAAATAGTTGTTTCTAAGAGCAGGTGTGTTCAATGTTGTTTGACATTGAATTTGGCTCGAATGGGTAAAGTGGTTCAGATTTTATGGAATTTTGAATTTTTCAAAAAGTTCTCAATTTTTTAGATTTCATAGAGCTTTTTCTATAAGGAAGCCAAAATTGAACAAGAGTTGTTCATACACGGAAAAAAAATTGGTTGGGACAATAAACTAGTTTGATTGTTGCAGTTCTTGACAAATTGTATACACAAATTCCGATTTTATGCTTTTTTTAATTTTTGTAAAAATGGACGTGGGCGCTCTAACTTTCGTAAAATTTAGTCTATTTTGCTAAATAATTATTTATAAGAGCAGGTGCACTCAATGTTGTTTGGTATTGAATTTGGCTCGAATCGGTAAAGTGGTTCAGATTTTATGGAATTTTGAATTTTTCAAAAAATTTACATTATCGCTCTATTGTAACTTTTGCAAAACTTGAGATAGCGAGTTCAAATTTACTATGTAAATGAAACAATATTCAACCATTATATATGTATAATTTAGTGACGAACGGTATGAAATTTTTGATTTTATGGAATGATGAATTATTTTTAAAAATATACATTATCACATTTACTTTCGGAAACGCTCTAATAATAACGAAAGAACGGAATAACGAAATAGAAAAAAAGCGAATTCACATGTTTATTTATCTAATCAAAACAAGGATGCAAAGTGGAACTTTGCACATTGCTTCCTCATTATTTTTCGCTTTTTACAAACCTTCCTCTGTGAGGAAGCCAAAATTGATTAACATACTTCCTCATAGAATTAGCTTTGTAAAATGCGAAAAATAATGAGGAAGCAATTTGCAAAGTTCTACTTTGCATCCTTTTTTGCTTACTCATAGAGGAAGCTTTGTTTTCATGAAAAATTTTTTTTCGAGATTTTCATGCCAGTATGCTTAGAATTGTCCAAAATGTCGAGAAAAGTGGTTTAGAAAAAATGTGGAGTAGTTGCCCCGCTTTGAATGTTGAGATTAAAAAAAAAAAATCAGCCATTTTGATTTTATGGTACTTTTAATTTTTTGAAAAAAGGGCGTGGTCGCTCCAACTCTCGTAAAAATTAGACGATTTTGCTAAATAGTTGTTTATAAATAAATATACGTTCAATGTTGTTTGGTATTGCATTTGGGCGAAATCGGTAAAGCGGTTCAGATTTTATAGATGTTTGAATTTTTCGAAAAAAATCATTTTTTTAATAAATCACGTCGAATTTCACCAATTTAACCGAAATGTTTTACAGACGAAAAGGAACATGCAGCTATGCCACATACCAAATTTGACGATGATCGGTAACGTGGTTCAGATTTTCGACATTTTGAAATTCACAACAAAAAAAAAACGATTTTCGCTCTAGCATAAGCAAAAGTTGATAATGCGAGACAAAAGTTTGTACTCAATGGAAATAAGAATGCAAAGTAGAACTTTACACATTGTTTCATATATAATTATAATTTTTTTAAATTTATAATGACTGCTTGTCCCAAAATAGAATTGCTCATAACTCTCGAACGGCGTGACGAATCGAGATGAAAATTTACACAAAAGAGTAGAATAAACTCCGTTTTCGTTATTTCGATTAAGGTAATCCTTGCGCATTAAGCTGAGGTCAAATAAGTTTTCGAAAAATGGGAGGGAATTGCAAACACTTTTCGCCATTATAAACAAGGCTGCAAAGTAGAACTTTGCAAATTGCTTCCTCATTATTGTTGGATTTTTACAAAGCTTCCTCTATGAGGAAGCCAAAATAGATTAACATGCTTCCTCATAGAGATAGATTTGTAAAAATCCAACAATAATGAGGAAGCAAGTTGCAAAGTTCTACTTTACAGCCTTGTTTTTTTTTTTTACATTATCGAATTTTATTCGTATCAAACTTTTGGTTGGGAATGTATGTGTAATGCGTCCTTAAATGAACGAGAAACCATTTTGCTGCTGCTTTGGTGAAGAAACACGCTTGGAAGTTCCGGCAGCCCGTGCGCTTCGATCGTTTTCGTTATATGCACGGCGCCGTCCAGTCCCAGCCGTGCCCCGATGCAGTCCAGCGCAACAGCGACAATTCCCAGCCGGACAGGATAGCTAGAAAGAGACAGAAAAAAAGAAAGAGTTTCCAGCAGCAGCAAACAGCAGCACACACCGGTGGGAGCTCTGCGAAGAAGGCGAATTTGGGATTCGCTCGAGCTCGCGTTCTCACAGAGTTCTCCGCTAAAGGAACGATCTTGCGACTAAGTGGCACAATCGACTCTCTACTCATCGCGTAACTATAATGTACGTGGTACTCTACTACTGTTCAGTAAATGTGAATTTCTCGGTTCCTGCTACGATTGATTATTCTCTGTACTTCTGTAATATTCGCGGATTCGCGGATTTGCTATAGTTGTTGTAATATTATGATTCTTCTTCTTCTTCCTTTTTGGCTGGGTTTGAAACTGTGCTAAACCCAACCTGGCCACGGGCAAATAACGTGTGTCGGCCAACGCTCGAATAATATCATGATTCAACTTCTACTTATTTAAGTTACATACTGCGCTTCACATTATAATCAAATCAGTGCTAATTTTTAAAAAAATCTTTACAATTTCCAGTGGTTTAATTAATGGTTTCGAGAAGTTTCACACGAAGCAGAATTAGTTGTTAATATATAAGTAGTTTCACAGCCGTGATTCAAATTGAAAATTGGAAAATTGCAAATGTCCGATATCATGTTTTCTCGTGCGGTTTTTTAAAAGAATAAACTACAATAATGGTCCAATTATAACGAGGAATCTCTCATTTTGATTATTGGAGGATCCTCAATCGATTGACCGTCCAGATTTTTTGATAGTATCAGTAGTTCAAAAGATACAAGCATTTGATTATCCTATCCTAACCTAACATCAGGGATACAAATGGCTGTAACTTTGGAATTACTAACAATATACTAAATTTGGACGGTTAATCGATTAAGGATCTTCCAATAATCAAAATGAGATATTGCTCGTCATAATTGAACCACTATTATGAATTATTCTTTTTAAAAACTGCACGGAAAAACATGACTTCAGACTTTTGCGTATATCAGTCGATTTTCTATTCCAATCACGGCTGTGAATATTAAAAACTTATTCTGCTACGTGTGAAACTCCTCGGAACTATTAATTAAACCACCAGAAATTGGAAAAAACGTTTTTAAAAATTTAGCACTGATTTAACTAGTGTGAAACGCAGTAGCTACCTTAACGTATTAACGAGCTGTCGAGCGTCAAGCATCCCACTAACCTGATCGATGTTATTAGCAACGAAGCATTTTTAAAAGGATTCTCCAAGGACGAATGCAAGGACGAATCTCCCACTGAATTTGTTTTTTAGCTGTTTTATACTTAGTCTGTAATTTCAAGATAGTCCGCAATCATATTTCCCAAGTCTGCTTGAACCTTAATTTTTAGCAGCAACACAAAAGCTAATAATCCTCTGGAATAACCTTTTGACTGATAATCAACATATTTTCATGAAAAAGTATGTTTGTTGATTCAAGTTTCGATGCTAAAAGAGGCAATAAAATAAAATAATTACAGGGATAAATTAACAAGACTCGGCGGATGTATAATAGCTAATGGCTGAAATAGCGAATTTCAAAATAATGAACGTCTTAATATAGAATGGCCATTATTTTGAAATTTACTATTTTAGCCATTCGTTATTTTGATTGCATTTTAATAAGATGGGGGGTCAAAATAGCGAATGGCGGAAATAGCGAATTTAAATATAATGAACGTCTCAATCTAGAATAGACATTATTTTGAAATTCGTTATTTAAGCTATTTACTATTTTGGTCATTCGCAATAATGACCGATTCGACATCGTAAGTTATAATTATCGAACTGTCGAATTCAGTTCGATTTCGCCCTTATTTCAGAGCGTTAGACACAAAGCTATGTTCATGTCTATCAACATGGCATATATTGACTGAACGTAGCCACATATGCACGAAACAAACGGTCTGTGTGTGTATAATAGCGAATGGCTTAAATAGCGAATTTCAAAATAATGAATGTCTTAATATAGAATGGCCATTATTTTGAAATTTGCTATTTTAGCCATTCGTTATTTTCATTGCATTTTAATAAGATGGGGGGTCAAAATAGCGAATGATTAAAATAGCGAATTTAAATATAATGAACGTCTCGATATAGAATAGCCATAATCTTGAAATTCGTTATTTAAGCTATTAGCTATTTTGGTCATTCGCTATATTGACCGATTCGACATCGTAAGTTACAATTATCGAACTGTCGGATTCAGTTCGATTTCGCCCTCACTTCAGAGTGTTAGACACAAAGCTATGTTCACGTCTATCAACATGGCATATATTGACTGAACGTAGCCACATATGCACGAAACAAACGGTCTGTGTGTGTCTTAATATAGAATGGCCATTATTTTGAAATTTGCTATTTTAGCCATTCGTTATTTTGATTGCATTTTAATAAGATGGGGGGTCAAAATAGCGAATGATCAAAACAGCGAATGGCTGAAATAGCGAATTTAAATATAATGAACGTCTCAATCTAAAATAGCCATTATTTTGAAATTCGTTATTTCAGCTATTTGCTATGTTGGTCATTCGCAATATTGACCGATTCGACATCGTAAGTTATAATTATCGAACTGTCGGATTCAGTTCGATTTCGCCCTCACTTCAGAGTGTTAGACACAAAGCTATGTTCACGTCTATCAACATGGCATATATTGACTGAACGTAGCCACATATGCACGAAACAAACGGTCTGGGTGTGTCTTAATATAGAATGGCCATTATTTTTAAATTTGCTATTTTAGCCATTCGTTATTTTGATTGCATTTTAATAAGATGGGGGTCAAAATAGCGAATGATCAAAACAGCGAATGGCGGAAATAGCGAATTTAAATATAATGTACGTCTCAATCTAGAATATAGCCATTATTTTGAAATTCGTTATTTTAGCTATTTGCTATTTTGCACATTCGCTATATAGACCGATTCGGCATCGTAAGTTACAATTATCGAACTGCCGGATTCAGTTCGATTTCGCCCTCATTTCAGAGCGTTAGACACAAAGCTATGTTCATGTCTATCAACATGGCATATATTGACTGAACGTAGCCACATATGCACGAAACAAACGGTCCATGCGTGTATAATAGCGAATGGCTTAAACAGCGAATTTCAAAATAATG
Source organism: Ephialtes manifestator (assembly GCA_963970395.1). Lineage (NCBI taxonomy): Eukaryota > Metazoa > Arthropoda > Insecta > Hymenoptera > Ichneumonidae > Ephialtes > Ephialtes manifestator. The sequence goes on along the minus strand of OZ019971.1, from coordinate 35,409,885 downwards.
AATGTCTTAATATAAAATGGCCATTATTTTGAAATTTGCTATTTTAGCCATTCGTTATTTTGATTGCATTTTAATAAGATGAGGGGTCAAAATAGCGAATGGCGGAAATAGCGAATATAAATATAATGAACGTCTCAATCTAAAATAGCCATTATTTTGAAATTCGTTATTTCAGCTATTTGCTATTTTGGTCATTCGCAATAATGACCGATTCGACAACGTAAGTTATAATTATCGAACTGTCGGATTCAGTTCGATTTCGCCCTCATTTCAGAGCGTTAGACACAAAGCTATGTTCACGTCTATCAACATGGCATATATTGACTGAACGTAGCCACATATGCACGAAACAAACGGTCTGTGTGTGTATAATAGCGAATGGCTTAAATAGCGAATTTCAAAATAATGAACGTCTTAATATAGAATGGCCATTATTTTGAAATTTGCTATTTTAGCCATTCGTTATTTTGATTGCATTTTAATAAGATGGGGGGTCAAAATAGCGAATGGCGGAAATAGCGAATATAAATATAATGAACGTCTCAATCTAAAATAGCCATTATTTTCAAATTCGTTATTTAAGCTTTTAGCTATTTTGGTCATTCGCAATATTGACCGATTCGACATCATAAGTTACAATTATCGAACTGTCGGATTCAGTTCGATTTCGCCCTCATTTCAGAGCGTTAGACACAAAGCTATGTTCATGTCTATCAACATGGCATATATTGACTGAACGTAGCCACATATGCACGAAACAAACGGTCTGTGCGTGTATATCATCCAGCAGCATGTAATTAGTGCATAGTACATTACTACTGGGCGACTTAATGCAGTCAGTTACTGGCGCAGATCTGTGTGTCTAATAGTTAACTATTAACTTTGCGCTGTACGTGTATATGCGAATGATCCAATTGTGAGCTCTTCTCTCTCTCACTCTTGCGGCGAGCGGAAGAACTTGAGGGATGTAGGTATACAATGTCTCGTCCTGGCGTGACGTGCTAGAAAGGCAAAGCTGAGCGTAGAGCATCGACACACACGGTGCGACTACGACAACGACGACGACGTCGAGACTGGTGGCCGCGAGCGAACTCAAGACATTGATTTTGTCCGGGCCAAAGCGCATTGCGGACATTTTTAGTGCCTAGATGCTCGAAACTTTGCGAGTACCGGTGAAATCTTACGTGTCTGGTAAAACCAAACGTGAAGGACACTATGTTTTTCGTTACAAAATAACGAAACACACAAATACTGCAGAATATTTATCTGATGTGTATTTATCTACAAGAAATATAGCATTTCGATTGCGGCGAGTCTGTGCCAAAATGCACTTGAGTATAAAAAGTCAACTGGAAAATTGTTGCAGACTCGCCAGCAGCTTTCGACGAATGCCACTCAGACACACTTGACTCCGGAACTTCGAGTGCATTTGGATCATCAATCAGGCATAGGCAACTCTCGCGAATTTAAAACGGACATTCTTTGTTTATCTTAAGTTATCCAATAATTGTTAGCATTGGAGCTTGAGATTCTCACTTTTTTCTGTCTCGTCGGTTCCAGGAAAAAAATTTATAATTTTTCCATAATTGTATATTCAACAGAATTTTCTTGGAAAATCTCAATAATTCATAGTTTAAGTCAATAACAATAAAAAAACGTAAGAAAAAAACTCTCTTGAGTCCTTGAGAAAAAAAAAAAAATTTCGCGAAGCATAAAAATGAAATAAAAAGTAAGTTTTTTCCTGGTTACATTCGGCATATAACTGAAGCTCTTCTGGAAATAATTATCGCCTTATTCTCTGCAACAAGAGACACAACCAAAATATGTAAGGAAAATAAAAGTCGAAATCATGCCATCATTTAGATGGCAAATACATGATCATTTAGATGGAAAATAGATGATTTTCTGCACTTCTTTTGATTAACAACGAACCCACATTCGCCCCTCATGTTCATTCCTTCGACATACTCGTGCAGAAAACGAAATTTTTTATTCAACGGAATAGCTACCGAGTAGTATGATTGCCGAGTATCACGAGAAGACGGCAATCGATTTCCTCAATTACTGCGGCAGTCGAAGCGCCGCAATGTACCAGTGGCTATTCGAGCGTTTATTGCTAATGCCTGGAAAATAGAGGAGAGTGAGTGAGCAATACAGCACCTACTGTATCCACGTGCAAGTTTTTTGCTCGAACCCTCGAGTGCTCAGACTCGAAGAGGAAGGGCGTGACTCTCCGGCTTCTGCTCAGTCGGAAACTCTCTTGGCTTTGCTGCTGCTGCTACTGCTACTGCTGTTGTTGCTGCTGCTGCTACTTCAGGCTGTTGAGCAGTGATGCTCCTTATGCGTATCCGTACGCATCGAAGCGTTACCACGCGGTCATGCACGTAGACCCTCGATAGGTAGATTCGTATACCTATATTCTCAAGATGTTACACTTCTATTCCTCACGTTTTTTATATATATATATATATTACAAAGTATTACAAATTATTTTGCACGTGGTGAGTACTATGAGTCTATAACTGCGATATTAGAATTGAGAATTTATATTTGTCTATCAGGAAATGTAAAATATATTGTATTCAAATAATTTTGTAAGAAAAAAAAAAGTTGACTTCTGTTTCTCACGTTTTTAATATATATGTTACAAAGTATTACAAATTATTTTGCACATGGTGAGTACTATGAGTCTATAACTGCGATATTAGAATTGAGAATTTATATTTGTCTATCAGGAAATGTAGAATATATTGTATTAAAATAATTTTGTAAGAAAAAAGTGTAAGTACTTCTATTTCTCATTTTTTTATAAATATATTACAATGTATTACAAATTATTTTGCACGTGGTGAGTACTATGAGTCTATGACTACATTAAAATTGAGAAACTATATTTGTCTATCAGGCAATGTAGAATATATTATTAAAATAATTTTGTAAGAAAAAAAAGAAGAAAAAAGTGTACTTCTGTTTCTCATTTTTTTATAAATATATTACAAAGTATTACAAATTATTTTGCACGTGGTGAGTACTATGAGTCTATGACTACATTCAAATTGAGAAACTATATTTGTCTATCAGGCAATGTAGAATATATTGGATTAAAACAATTTTGTAAGAAAAAAAAAAATAAAAAAGTTGACTTCTATTTCTCACGTTTTTTAATATATATGTTACAAAGTATTACAAATTATTTTGCACGTGGTGAGTACTATGAGCCTATGACTACATTAAAATTGAGAAACTATATTTGTCTATCAGGCAATGTAGAATATATTGTATACAAATAATTTTGTAAGAAAAAAAAAAAGTTGACTTCTGTTTCTCACCTTTTTAATATATATGTTACACAGTATTACAAATTATTTTGCACATGGTGAGTACTATGAGTCTATAACTATAATATTAGAATTAAGACACTATATTTGTCCATCAGGAAATGTCGAATATATTGTATTAAAATAATTTTGTAAGAAAAAAAAAGAAAAAAGTTTACTTCTATTTCTCACGTTTTTATATATATATATTACAAAGTATTACAAATTATTTTGCACGTGGTGAGTACTATGAGTCTAAAACTGCGACATTAGAATTGAGAAACTATATTTGTCTATCAGGAAATGTAGAATATATTGGATTAAAACAATTTTGTAAGAAAAAAAAAGAAAAAAGTTTACTCCTATTTCTCACGTTTTTTTTATATATATATTACAAAGTATTACAAATTATTTTGCACGTGGTGTGTACTATGAGTCTATAACTGCAACATTAGAATTGAGAAACTATATTTATCTATCCGGAAATGTAGAATATACTGCATTCTAATAATTTTGTATGAAAAAAAAGAAAAAAGTTTACATTTATTTCTCACGTTTTTTTATATATATATATTACAAAGTATTACAAATTATTTTGCACGTGGTGAGTACTATGAGTCTATAACTACGACATTAGAACTGAGAAACTATATTTATCTATCAGGAAATGTAGAATATGCTGTATACAAATAATTTGGTATTAAAAAAAGAAAAAAGTTTACTTCTATTTCTCACGTTTTTTAATATGTGTATTACAAAGTATTTCAAATCATTTTGCACATGGTGAGTACTATGAGTCTATAACTACGATATTAGAATTGAGAACCTATATTTGTCTATTAGGAAATGCAAAATATATCGTATTAAAACAATTTCGTAAGAAAAAAAAAAGAAAAAAGTTGACTTCTATTTCTCACGTTTTTTAATATGTATATTACAAAGTATTTCAAATCATTTTGCACATGGTGAGTATTATGAGTCTATAACTACGACATTAGAATTGAGAAACTATCAGGAAATGTAGAATAAATTGTATTCAAATAATTTTATAAGAAAAAAAAAAAAGACAACGGTTTACTCCTACATCTCACGTTTATTTATATATATATAATGCACTATGAGTCTATAAATACGACATTCGAATTGAGAAACTATATTTGTCTATCAGGAAATGTAGAATATACTGTATTAAAATAATTTTGTAAGAAAAAAAGAAAAGAAAACGATTTATTCAGTGAGAGTCACAGCCGAGTAGCCGCACTCGGCTCTCGCCTTTTTCTCGTTCATCCCCCGACCGGTTATCCCACGTGTGGCCTTATGCCACGTCATTCATTGATCGTGTACAGTCACTTGAGTGAAGTAGATCTCTCCGAAGTTCTGGCAAGCGTTCTAAGCGTTATTTGCGTTTAACAGAGTTGGAAGTAACAGAGAAAACGTCAAAATTTAAATGCATATCAATTAGCCTCTTATTTGCTTTTCCATTACATTCAAAATTCTGGTACTATTCTCGTGTTTCTTACTCCAAAAGAAATTTCGTAACGAGCTCATTAAATTCTTCGTGGTATCTCAAGTGAAGATTGTGGGACCCTTTCTCGAAGAGCTTGAATCTAAAATGAAAAACGATACGTTGTTATCAGCAGTTCCAATTTTTTTGTGATATAAATAACGTATTTTGAGGAAGATTATTGAGGCATTTACACTTTTTTATTGATCACTCAGACGCACTTGACTCCGGAACTTCGAGTGCATTTGGATCATCAATCAGGGATAGGCAACTCTCGCAGCTTTAAAACGGACATTCTTTGATTATCTTAAGTTACCCAATGATTGTTAACATCGCGGCTTGAGATTCACACTTTTTTTCTGTCTTTCGTCGGTTCCAGGAAACAAATACTTTATAATTTTTCCATAATTGTATATTCAACAGAATTTTCTTGGAAAATCTCAATAATTCGTAGTTTAAGACAGTAACAATAAAAAACGTAATAAAAAAGGACTCTCTTGGCTTTTACATAAACGAAACTGATTTTTTTTTTTTCAAGTTCGAAAATCGGACTTAAAAAAAGATTATACTAAACTAACAATCTCAGCAAATAAATAATAAAATCATGTAAAAATTTGCATCAATTTCAAGCAAATTTTGGTGGAAATTACTCAACAATTAAATCTCAAACGCCTGAATAATCTGACCTTAATGATATAAATAACGCATTTTGAGGAAGATTATTGAGGCATTTACACTTTTTTATTGATCACTCAGACGCACTTGACTCCGGAACTTCAAGTGCATTTGGATCATCAATCAGGGATAGGCAACTCTCGCAGCTTTAAAACGGACATTCTTTGATTATCTTAAGTTACCCAATAATTGTTAACATCGCGGCTTGAGATTCACACTTTTTTCTGTCTTTCGTTGGTTCCAGGAAACAAATACTTAATAATTTTTCCATAATTGTATATTCAATAGAATTTTCTTGGAAAATCTCAATAATTCGTAGTTTAAGACAGTAACAATAAAAAACGTAATAAAAAAGGACTCTCTTGGCTTTTACATAAACGAAACTGATTTTTTTTTTTTCAAGTTCGAAAATCGGACTTAAAAAAAGATTATACTAAACTAACAATCTCAGCAAATAAATAATAAAATCATGTAAAAATTTGCATCAATTTCAAGCAAATTTTGGTGAAAATTACTCAACAATTAAATCTCAAACGCCTGAATAATCTGACCTTAATGATATAAATAACGCATTTTGAGGAAGATTATTGAGGCATTTACACTTTTTTATTGATCACTCAGACGCACTTGACTCCGGAACTTCGAGTGCATTTGGATCATCAATCAGGGATAGGCAACTCTCGCAGCTTTAAAACGGACGTTCTTTGATTATCTTAAGTTACCCAATAATTGTTAACATCGCGGCTTGAGATTCACACTTTTTTTCTGTCTTTCGTCGGTTCCAGGAAACAAATACTTTATAATTTTTCCATAATTGTATATTCAACAGAATTTTCTTGGAAAATCTCAATAATTCGTAGTTTAAGACAGTAACAATAAAAAACGTAATAAAAAAGGACTCTCTTGGCTTTTACATAAACGAAACTGATTTTTTTTTTCAAGTTCGAAAATCGGACTTAAAAAAAGATTATACCAAACTAACAATCTCAGCAAATAAATAATAAAATCATGTAAAAATTTGCATCAATTTCAAGCAAATTTTGGTGGAAATTACTCAACAATTAAATCTCAAATGCCTGAATAATCTGACCTTAATGATAAAGGGATACTGACTGGGAATCTGCAATGTTCTTTTTCAAGTATTCCGGGTGTTCTGGATCAACCATGACATCCTTAGAGCCGTGAATGAGCAGCGTGGGACATCGTATTCTCGGAATACAATCTTTACATATGTCTCCATTCTTTTTCTGGTAAACATCAGTCATGGCATTTACCCACGCCGACCAAGTCTCTCTAAAGTAATCTTCACCGTACATGGCTATTAACGGTGCCTTCATTCGTTCCGACCACGTATCTATATTTCTAATACCTAAACAACAAATTATGATGTTTTCCATCTTTTCATTAGTTCACCCATGCAAAGTTCTAAGAAAAATACAATGTGAACGGAAATTTTAATCTACAGCTGATATATTAAATTTAATACAAGAGTGTACACTGAGAAAAATTGAGATGGTCCTGATAACTATTCAGTGATAATTATATTTTATTAGTCCAGGTGACTATTTTCGTAGTTACATTAATAGTAAAGTAGATAATGTAACTACGAAAATAGTCACCTGGACTAATAAAATATAATTATCACTGATTAGTTACCAGTACCATCTTAATTTCTCTCAGTGTAGTAAAATTACAAATGTTTAAATATTAAATTTCCTAATTTTCATAGGATTTAGTAGATAGTTCTGTAATTTTACATCTCACTTGCATATCAAATTTAATATAGCAATTTCTGTATAAGAGCTTCTTTTACATTTAAAACTATAATAAATTTTTTTAACAGTGTATCTTAAACGTGTCTTATTATCCTAATCGGGGTTGAATCTTAAAATGTTCAAAACTAGGCCTACAAACTTAAAGATAATTTTTTTGCAGATACCGCGTATTAAATTCAATTAAATATGTCATCAAAATTAAGTATTTATATACATTAAGCAAGACTTTTTTAAAACGTTTAATCCCTCTGTTAAAAATATTCAGCAATTTATTTTACAGCTACTACGAATTTTTATTCATAAATTGGTATATTAAATTTAATGTAAAAATCTATAATATAAAATGCAAGTATTCTGACATAACAAGCGACTTTTTCCAAGTTTCAATCATATCGAACATTAATTTTGCATATCAAGTTTGATCTGCCAGTTTATGAATAAAAACTTGCAATATTGTAATTTCGAGGTAATTTTTTTTCCATAGTGTAATTTGTGAAGAAACTTGTTATACACTATATTAATTATAACAATATACCACAAAGAAATGATTAGATCATCGTCTAAATTCGTTATTTCCGGACGGAATGAATACCTACTTTCATATATTTTTAATTCAGAAGGTTTAACGTAGGCGTTGGCACCGAAGGCGACCATCCTTCGTACACTTTCAGGATGATTAGCAGCGAGTATGAACGATGTTATACCACCGTCACTCCAGCCGATTAATGAAAACTCATCGTATCCAAGGGTCTTCATGAGATCGTGGGCGAGACTAGCATCACGTTTGAAAAAGTCTTCGGGAAACGTTCGGTCCGGTGGTCTCGACTTGCCGTATCCCGGGGGGTCCCAAGCCACAACAGTCAATTTCGATTTGTCAAGATTCTCGATCTGTGGTTTAAAATCAGTCCAAGCCGAACCTGCAAAGTATGGACCATTAACGTTTTTAAAAAAATGCTTCGGATTGTTAATCTGATTGTATAATAATGAATAAGTAAATGAAAAGAAATTATTCATTGTCTTCCATAAAAACTATTTATTTTGTTGTAAAAGACTAAGTAAAATTTAGCAATTTGTAAAAGGTTTTCACCTGATAAACAAATAAACTTATTCTATTATTATTCAATGTCTTCTAATTATTTTGATCAAGTTTGTTTTTAATACTTTTAGAATAAAAATTTTAATACGCTGTTATCAGAAATGTCGATTTGCATAACTATAGTTTATTATTAATGGGACATTCAAACCTGGCTAAACCTATGATTTTCCTTTAATCATAATTTTTCCGAACATATTTAAATACTTAAAATAAGAAACTGCTACAACTACTAATTAAAATAATTTTTTTTTATTGCATGTGTTTATGATTGAATCAGTCCAAGCTGAACTTGCGAAATATGGGCCATTAAAGTTTTAAAAAAACCTCCGGATTTTTAATCTGATTGTATAATAATCAATAAGTTAATGAAAACAGATTATTCGTTGTCTTCTAATTATTGTAATCAATTTTGTTTTAAATACTTTTAGAATAAAAATGTTAATTTGTTATTGTCAAAATTGTCAATTTGCGTAACTATAGTTTATTATTAATGGGACATTCATCCCTAGCCAAACCTATGATTTTCCATTAATCATAATTTTTCCGAACGTATTTAAATACTTAAAATAACAATTTTTTTAGTATGTTTTTATGATTGAATCAGTCCAAGCCAAACCTACGAAATATGGGACATTAAATTTTTTTTAAATGCTTCGGATGTTATTCCGATTGTATAATAATCAATAAGTTAACGAAAACAAATTATTCATTGCCTTCTAATTATTTTGATGAATTTTGTTTCAATGCATTTAGAATAAAAATGTTAATATGCTATTGTCATAATTGTCAATTTGCATAACTATAGTTTATTGTTAATGGGACATTCAACCCTAGCCAAACCTATGATTTTCCATTAATCATAATTTTTCCGAACGTATTTAAATACTTAAAATAACAATTTTTTTAGTATGTTTTTATGATTGAATCAGTCCAAGCCAAACCTACGAAATATGGGCCATTCAAATTTAAAAAAAAACTTCGAATTGTTATTCCGATTGTATAATAATCAATAAGTTAACGAAAACAAATTATTCATTGCCTTCTAATTATTTTGATGAATTTTGTTTTAAATACTTTTAGAATAAAAATGTTAATACGCTATTATCATAATTGTCGATTTGCATAACTATAGTTTATTATTAATGGGACATTCAACCCTGGCCAACCCTATGATTTTCCATTAATCATAATTTTTCCGAACGTATTTAAATACTTAAAACAACAATTTTTTTAGTATGTTTTTATGATTGAATCAGTCCAAGTCAAATCTGCGAAATATGGGCCATTAAATTTTTTTTAAATTCTTCGGATTGTTATTCCCATTGTATAACAATCAATAAGTTAGTGAAAACAAATTATTCATTGCCTTCTAATTATTTTGATGAATTTTGTTTCAATGCATTTAGAATAAAAATGTTAATATGCTATTGTCATAATTGTCAATTTGCATAACTATAGTTTATTATTAATGGGACATTCAAACCTGGCCAACCCTATGATTTTCCATTAATCATAATTTTTCCGAACGTATTTAAATACTTAAAACAACAATTTTTTTAGTATGTTTTTATGATTGAATCAGTCCAAGTCAAATCTGCGAAATATGGGCCATTAAATTTTTTTAAAATTCTTCGGATTGTTATTCCCATTGTATAACAATCAATAAGTTAGTGAAAATAAATTATTCATTGCCTTCTAATTATTTTGATGAATTTTGTTTCAATGCATTTAGAATAAAAATGTTAATATGCTATTGTTATAATTGTCAATTTGCATAACTATAGTTTATTATTAATGGGACATTCAAACCTGGCTAAACCTATGATTTTCCTTTAAACATAATTTTTCCGAACATATTTAAATACTTAAAATAACAAACTACTATTACTACCAAAGAATATGGATATGCCTAGAAGAACACTTCTTATGGACGGCTTGAAGCAAAACTTTCTGCGTATAAATCTACCGCAGGATGGCACCACGGTAGACCGATCAATTAACTCCGCCTACTAGGCGGACAGTTGGGACTGAAGGCTGTCTGTAGGATGAAGGTAGGGGAATTTCCCCACCTTCCTTCATATTTAGCGGAACGTCGTGCGTTCGAATCCCAGTAATAACAATTTTCTTTTTTTCTTGCTATTGCTACATTATAATTTAATACATTTATATCGTAACTTAATCTAGTGAAAAGTGATATCCGGTAAAAATTATATATTTTATCAACAATTAGTTTCCACAATTTATATAGAACTTGTCTAGAATGTATTGTACGAGAATTTCGTTGGTGTTGCAGGTAGAACGCTGGACTCGAAAGATGTAGTTTTGGGTTCAAAACTCCGGGTTTTTTTTTTTTTTTTTTTTTTTTTCTTCCTGAATGTTAATTACAATCGCTTGTCAATGTCTAGTATGTATGTTATTCTTTCCATATCCGGGATATTAATTGGTGATATTAATTAACATACAGGGGGGAAAAAATGGTGTTTTGAACTCAAATCTACACTTTACGGAGCCAGCGTCTTTTTCGCTACACCAACTCGATTCTCGTATACTATCTTCTAGACAAGTTCTATATAAATTGTGGAAACTGATTGTTGATGAAATATGTAATTTTTACCGGATATCACTTTCATTAAAAAATCACTTTCGGATGGGAAAAAAACCATGGAGCAGAACGGGAGCGAGAGAGTCAGCACGATCACCCCGACTCGCTGAACAGAATGGGAGCGAGAGAGTCAGGATGATCACCCCGACTCGCTGAAAAGAACGGGAGCGAGAGAGTCAAGATGATCACCCCGACTCGCTAAAAAGAATGGGAGCGAGAGAGTCAGCATGATCACCCCGACTCGCTAAACAGAACGAGAGCGAGAGAGTCGGCATGATCACTCCAACTCGCTAAACAGAACGAGAGCGAGAGAGTCAGCATGATCACCCCGACTCGCTAAACAGAACGAGAGCGAGAGAGTCAGCATGATCACCCCGACTCGCTAAACATAACGGGAGCGAGAGAGACAGAATCACCCCAACTTTTAAACGAATAGCAGCGCAGGAAGCATGATGCAAGGCGGAGCCAAGCCTGTTGCCGAGGTGTAAGCTTGTGTGTTTCTGTACGTGAGCTACACGTACAGCACACAGCTATACAACGCTACTAGCGACATCCTAGCAGCTGGGGTGAAAGCTTGTCCGAGCACCCCAACTTTTCTGGCTTCAACGAAAGTACGGGAAGTGTTCTTCTAGGCATATCCATATTCTTTGTTACTACTAATTAAAATAAATTTTTTTTTGTATGTGTTTATGATTGAATCAGTCCAAGCCAAACCTGCGAAATATGGGCCATTAAAGTTTTTAAAAAAACTTCGAATTGTTATTCCGATTGTATAATAATCAATAAGTTAATGAAAACAAATTATTCATTGCCTTCTAATTATTTTGATGAATTTTGTTTTGAATGCATTTAGAATAAAAATGTTAATATGCTATTATCATAATTGTCAATTTGCATAACTATAGTTTATTATTAATGGGATATTCATCCCTGGCCAACCCTATGATTTTTCATTAATCATAATTTTTCCGAACGTATTTACATACTTAAAATAACAATTTTTTAGTAGGTTTTTATGATTGAATCAGTCCAAGTCAAATCTGCGAAATATGGGCCATTAAATTTTTTTTAAATGCTTCGGATGTTATTCCGATTGTATAATAATAAATAAGTTAACGAAAACAAATTATTCATTGCCTTCTAATTATTTTGATGAATTTTGTTTTGAATGCATTTAGAATAAAAATCTTAATATACTATTATCATAATTGTCAATTTGCATAACTATAGTTTATTATTAATGGGACATTCAAACCTGGCTAAACCTATGATTTTCCTTTAATCATAATTTTTCCGAACATATTTAAATACTTAAAATAACAAACTACTATTACTACTAATTAAAATAATTTTTTTTTGTATGTGTTTATGATTGAATCAGTTCAAGCCAAACCTGCGAAATATGGGCCATTAAAATTTAAAAAAAAACTTCAAATTGTTATTCCGATTGTATAATAATCAATAAGTTAATGAAAACAAATTATTCATTGCCTTCTAATTATTTTGATGAATTTTGTTTTAAATACTTTTAGAATAAAAATGTTAATATTTTATTGTCATTTTTGTCAATTTGCATAACTATAGTTTATTATTAATGGGATATTCATCCCTGGCCACCCCGATGATTTTTCATTAATCATAATTTTTCCGAACATATTTAAATGCCTAAAATACAATTTTTTAAATATGTATTTATGATTGAATCAGTCCCAGCGAAACCTGCGAAGTATGGGCCGTTTGAATAAATTCATGAGTAAGGCGGGATATTACATAAGAATCATCATTGGAAAAGAAATGGACCTACAAGTTGGCACCACTGATTTAGATTAATACCTAAGAAGCAGAAGAGCGTTTTCAACAGCATTTTTGTCTGTTAAATTATTTACTTTTTATATATAAAATTTTTTCATTTACAGCTAAAGAATAAATGATAAATAAACTTTTCTCGAGGCTATATATAAGATTAACTAAGATTGTATACAAGTTTAAGCGTAGAGGACATTGCGAGGGTTCTATGTTATGATGCATGTTGTCATGTTAGAATTAGTAATGTTAAATAGACCGTTAAGCGTAACAATCTCACTCAGACAGCCGTTAGCGTTGATAAAATTTTACCCAAAGCTCCTGGTAGTAGAAGAACTGGATGCGGGCCGATTCCAGTCTTAACATAGTTGATTTCTAGTCCGTTGACATTGACCTTGCGTTCCTAGAACAAAAAATTTAACTTGTATTGCAAACTTGCCTTAAGAATATTTTTATTTCGGGCTATCTGTAATTAGATTAGATTGTGAAGTAATAGCCTACCTCAACTTTGCTGGAAAAGTTTCTTATCGCGGTAATCATCGATGATACTCGAAGAGATTTTTCAGTGTTGACAAATGTTCTGGGAACGAAAAACCGGTGCATTTTTATTAACCACATTATTGCCGTTGAGCGTCCAACGACAACTGAATGCGTAACGAAAAAACAATGACTCTGTACTGATTCGGCTGAGGCGCTGCTAAATTTTTGACACATAAAATCGCGATGAATTATCATATCGACCAATGTGCAACAAGATAAGACCGGCGAATTTTAATATATGTATTAAGGCATTACGTAATGCATATAAAGGAGAATTATTTTTAAGCTTATCGTAAATTTTCACTACGAGCAAAAGCAAAAACAAATATATTATATTGCAAGTCACTGAATTCTATGAAAATTAAAAATATTAATATAATTATTTGAAATTTTACTACATTCTTGTATTAAATTTAATATATCAGCTGATAAATAAAAAAATCCCGTAATAGAAAATTTGCAAACACTGAGAATATATTTCACGTCGTTCTAAACACACAAAATGAGTAACTAAATATTAGAGCATAATCGAACGATTGGTGGTTGAATATTGCCGAAATGAACTTGAAAATATCGAAAATTATTGAGTTTTGTTTGTTTATATAATAGTATTGATTAATTTTCAAAAGCCTGAATTACGAGTTCAGAAAACGTTAATGTAATTTAAAAATAATACTTCAAGCAAGTGCCCTGAAAAAAAATTAAATTTTGAAAAAAAAAGTTAATTTTGAAGTCTGAATTAAGAGTTCAGAAAACGTTAATGTAATTTAAAAATAATACTTCGAGCAAGTGTTCTGAAAAAAAAATATCGCGTTGTTGGGAATGCGGTTAAATTCTCGCTGACAAATCGTACAGATATTATTTTTAAAATATGTATTTCAGAATTACACGACGTTGATAAATGAAATGATGAAGAATCTGAAATGCAATCGTATAATACGTATCTTAATGTCTCAATGTATCCTCTGTGTCAACATATATTACTACAAGCATTGTATAATAAATAATCGTTATAAAAAAAAAGAATTGATTTCATTTACGAAGAATCGTTGATTTGTATCTGTTTCGTCGTCGCGACGTTGAGGGTTGAATTGCGTCGTCGGGGAAAAATTGTTGCATCGTTGTCAACACGAAGGTAAAAAGTAATTTACGAAAGGGAGGAAATTTATTAATATTAAGTCACCACGATTGAATTTTTCTAGGAATTTAAGTCTGAACCAATTATTCAATATTCTTTTGTAATAGAATTTTCGCTAAAGCGGGCGGCAGCTTTTGCGATTAAAATTCGGCCATGCGCGCGCCCGCCCCTTAAACGAATACGCAGTCGGCTCCACCGCTTTTGTTTCTTAAATTTTTTTTTATAATTCTTAAAATTAATATCGTAGTATCGATGGTGGCAGTGTTATAAATGAATGACGATTGTAATCTGCTCATCATGAATCTTGCTGAGTGCGACTGGATTCTCTGTGATATTCTTCGACAAGATGCTTCTTGTATTTCGTCTGATCGTTCCATAATTCCGCGGCCTGCAGATTAAGAGGACTCTCGTTGTTTGGCTCTGAAAAAGTATTTTACAATGAAAAATCATAAATTCGACAAATGTTAGATTAAAGGAATTTCTTGGTAAAAATAAATTATAGAGACTAATACAGATCGATAGAATTTGAATGGGATATAATCGTATGTTATCATCTCTATTCGGACTTTGATCAATTTATACAAATTGAATCGTTACCATTAGTTTCCAATAGTTTTCGTTTTTTATATTTGTAAAAATAAATTATAAAGACTAATACAGATCGATAGAATTAGAATGGGATATAATCGTATGTTTATCATCTATATACAAATTTAATCGTTGCCATTAGTTTCCTATAGTTTTCGTTTTTTATATTTATAAAAATAAAAATAAATTATAGAGACTAATGCAGATCGATAGAATTTGAATGGGATATAATCGTATGTTTATCATCTATATCTATTCGGACTTTGATCAATTTATACAAATTTAATCGTTAGCATTAGTTTCCTATAGTTTTCATTTTTTATATTTATAAAAATAAATTATAGAAACTGATACAGATCGATAGAATTTGAATGGGATATAATCGTATTTTTATCATCTATATCTATTCGGACTTTGATCAATTTATACAAATTTAATCGTTGCCATTAGTTTCCTATAGTTTTCGTTTTTTATATTTATAAAAATAAAAATAAATTATAGAGACTAATGCAGATCGATAGAATTTGAATGGGATATAATCGTATGTTTATCATCTATATCTATTCGGACTTTGATCAATTTATACAAATTTAATCGTTAGCATTAGTTTCCTATAGTTTTCATTTTTTATATTTATAAAAATAAATTATAGAAACTGATACAGATCGATAGAATTTGAATGGGATATAATCGTATTTTTATCATCTATATCTATTCGGACTTTGATCAATTTATACAAATTTAATCGTTGCCATTAGTTTCCTATAGTTTACGTTTTTTATATTTATAAAAATAAATTATAGAGACTGATACAGATCGATAGAATTTGAATGGGATATAATCGTATGTTTATCATCTATATCTATTCGGACTTTGACCAATTTATACAAATTGAATCATTGCCATTAGTTGCCTACAGTTTTCGTTTTTTATATTTATAAAAATAAATTATAGAGACTGACATCGATCGATAGAATTTAAATGAGATATAATCGTATGTTATCATCTCTATCTACTCGGACTTTGATCAATTTATACAAATTGAATCGTTGCTATTAGTTTTCTATATTTGTGGTTTTTTATGGGTTAAATACGATAAATACGTTATCGGTATTTATGTTGCACCAACGGATTTATAATATTTTATATTTATAAAATCGGAATTTGTAAAGTTTTATCCGTTTGCGGTGTATCGTGGTATATCGCAAATACATGATTCATCATTAATCGTTCGCAATCAAAGAGGCATCAACATAGTGATATTATCTTTTTCTGCCGTCTCGTAATTATAGAAAGTATATCGGAATAAATAGTATGTGTTTTGACTGAAAGAATTATCATAATCTATCGTAAAACTCTGATATAAATGAAAAAGTCTTCTTATCATTTATACAATAATTTAATGCTGATTCACTCGTTTTTCTTCTCATCGTTTCACAGCTGTCGGAAGTCTATCATAATGAAACTTGAGTATGATAAATATTTGAATCCAGATTTGTGCATGAAACTTTTTTTTTTTAAATGGAAAATGTAATATTTTTAATACTACTACTACGTTCGTATTTTTTAATTATTAAATTTAATATAAAAATTATATTATTTCTGATAATATTATAGGATACGGAAGAAACATATAGGATTTCGATCGTAAATTTGCGAACCAAATTTCGTATTCGGAACGATAGGATTTTAAAAAAATCGTTTTCTATCATTTATTTTTACCAGGAGAGAGAAAATTTGTTGAGTCTGATGTTCTTACCACCAAGCAAGGACTGTATTGATAGAAGTATAGTGCGAACGTCATAGAGTGCGCTCCACTTGTCTTTCAATATATCCAAACAGATATTGCCAACAGGATCGACATTTGGATGAAAACAACGAGTAACGAAACGCACTATGGGCGCGCTATATGGATAGCTATGTGGAAACTCAAGAGTCAACTTGTATGTCAGTCCAGCATACACCTAAAAATAACAGAAGCATCGATAACCAGAGTTAGTGATAAGAATTGAGACTCCAAAAGTGCATAGAGTCTATAAAGTGGATAAGTCAATTGTACCGTGTCAAGTGGACCAGTGATGGTTCCAATCCACTTGAACAGATTTTCACCATCGGGAAAAGCAGATACACCTTTTTCTGTGCTCATCATTAGAACCATCAGCTCTTTCTGCAGCCTGTGGAATAATAATAATAGAGATTATTAATTTATGTGCTCCAAATCATAAAATAAAGAAAATTTGCATCAAAATTTAAAAAAATACTTCGGATTGTTATTCCGATTGTATAATAATCAACAAGTTAATAAAAAAAAATTGTTTATTGTCTTCAAATTATGTCAATTAATTTTCTTTTAAATATTTTTAGAAAACAATATTTAATATGATATTCGCAGTATTGCAAATTGGCATAAATATGGTTTGTCTTTCCCATTTTGAGTTATGAATTTGCATCAAAATTTTAAAAAAAATTTTGGATTGTTATTCTGATTGTATAATAATCAACAAGTTAATAAAAACAAATTGTTTATTGTCTTCAAATTATTTCAACCAATTTTCTCTTAAATACTTTTAGAAAAAAATATTTAATATGATATTCGCAGTATTGCAAATTAGCATAAATATGGTTTGTCTTCCTCATTTTGAGTCATGATTTTCTATGATTTTTTACTATCCATCATTCTTCCAAACATATTCAAATACTTAAAACACAATTTTTTTTGCATATGTTTATAATTGTGGCTCAGAGTAGAAAAACCATTTTAGCACATCTATAGTCATGATTGTTAAAACCATAGATGTTATATTTGTTTCTCTATTTCACAACTCATCAAAATTTCAATATTTAAATAAAAAAGAATACAATACAACAATAGTTATTTTTTATTTCCGTGTATCTTTATAATAATGTTCCAAATTGTAGAAATCACTTAATCGTGTCTATAGTCATGACTGGTAATACAATCCAACAGATATTACATTTCTTTCATTATTACATCATATCTCACAGAAATTTTAATATTCAAATAGAAACAAATTATTTTTCATTACAAGTACGAATATTATTATATAATAAAATAAGGGTTTAAGGTTCATGTTGATAATTGGAAGGCTGTAAGTTAAAAAAAAAATGGATAATTTGTTATAGCCAAGTTTCCCTACCTAAGAAATCCATTTTGAAGAATTGAGTTATCAGGACAAGTGCGATATATATATACAACGAGAAAATTGTGCGTGTATGTTGATTATCATACGGAAAAACAAAACACTACTCCAAAGTCATATTGTAGTCATTGGCAAGGTTATAATAACGGCTGGGCGCATCATTGCGATTTATTGATTCCAAATGGCTATTAATCGAAAATAAAGATTAGGCTACGTGAAAAGCGACATAAGATACGTTGGGAATGAGCGCAGATTCTTCGGAAAAGTCCGTTAAGTTTTTGTTTGACGTGCCCTTGATGGTGTAGACACGGGTGTTTGATGCTCACCGTTTGCTCACTGCGTGATTATCCTTCGGTACATTTTGCTTTTCCTCCTTCGCCTTGTTCGGTGTGCTCTGCGACGAGTAAAACGGATTGATATTTTGGGCCATTCCTCTGGAAGCTATCGGAGTTTCTCACAAATAAATTCTTTATTTCTCGAGTGGAAACACGAAGAGCGTAGTAGAAGCGACCAAAGCGATGTACACCAAGCACAACAGTCACTGTGGAAATTTGAATGCTCGGGATTGTGTACTAACGGAGTTGAAAACATGATGGCGCGAACAGCTGGCGCTTAAACGCGATTTCGGTGCCCTCTCGCGGCTCTCCCACGATTTCTCGAAGGTTTAAATCTTTAAATCAAATTTATAATCTATGCGACGTTTCTTAAGGTAGTTATAACGCGAAGGCAAACACGTTAGATACATCCGAATTCTTTATATCTTGTAGTCTGAGTATTCATCTTTTATTTGTGAGGAATTACGAGATACGTTACCGGATATCTAATTAAGTAAATAACTTTTTAAAACATAGTTTTATACATGGCGTTATATGGAGAAATATAAAAAATTGACTTTTGAACAGAGAAAAAAGCATCTCAGAAATGAAATATAAAACATCTAAACAGCTCTACGTTTTCGTTAGATCTTAAAGTAACCGATGCGACCATAAAAAGTAGTAGTCACCGGACATTTCAGCGAGTTATTGTAAGTTAATTGCAAGAAATTGCGTTGTGCAAAAACAATCTCTACCAGCTGTTCAAGATGGCGCCGAAGTTTGGCAACGTTGCACATCAACTATATACGCGACAGTTACCATTGATCGGTATATACTTGTAGTGTTCTGCAATGAAAATGGATGAAAATGATCGCTCGCATCCTAAATTCGACGTAATTAACTGAAATCGAACTTTTTAACCTATCGATACTCTTGAATTTTTCATTTGTTGATCAAATTTGATTTGCGTCGATTCTTCACTGTATCTGGCTTTTTTGTTGCTTGAATGTTGTCGAACCACGTTTTTCTTTTACGCCTAATGAATTGGCCGTTTTTTTCCGCGATCCGCTCTAACGTCGTGTCTTTCTTTTGGAGAATTCGACATGACAGAGCAGATTCGCCAAACAAACTTCGCAAACCTAACCTCGTTTCATGTCGGTAACGTACGATGCCGGTCGAACAGTCGGTCGATATTGCGGTGTTGCCACGATGTGTCGTGTGCTTACAGAGCCAATGGCGGACGAGTCAAGACATAAGTCAAATTAGTTTTAATAACATTATTAAATTAATTACGCACGTGAAAATAATTTCGTAATATGATTGAATGAAACTTTTATATTTTAGAATTTAATTGTGGAATATGCAGAAAGAATGAATAATTTTATTCTTCGATGACGATAGTTGCTAGTATCTATGACTCCGGCGTACTGACATAGCTACCTTAAGGACGCTCGGTGACGACTGTCAAAGTCAAATCAGAGATAAATTTTTGTAATCGATTCTTTAAAGTTTAATGCATTAAATAATAGCGGTGGAGGGTGATTTGTATTGAAGCATGTAGACTTAATACAGAGAAATATTAATAGTGACGGATTTGCATAAATATTAACCGATTAACGTTTCTTTTCAATGGGATACATTTTCGTTCAGTTTTTTTCAAGTATAATCTGTAATTCTTTACCGATTTGAATGAGTGACAGCTCATTTTCTACCTTAAAAGATACTCTACGAATAGACCGCCTAGATATCTCATGGTGTTAATTGTTTAATAATTCTAGACTGTTGTTTAACAGAAATTAAAATACTTTCATAAACAACAAGCTATAATTACAAAACGATGAACACTATGAAATATCCAGAAGGTCAATTCGTAGAGTATCTTTTAAGAAAAACAATGAGCTATCGTTCATAAAAATCGGCAAAGAATTAAAGATAATACTTGGAAAAAACTGAACGAAAATATATCACACTGAAAAGAAACGTTAATCAGTTAATCTTTATGCAAATCCGTGACTATTAATCATTCTCTGGATTAAGTCTACATGCTTCAATACAAATCACCCTCCACTGTTATTATTTAATGCATTAAACTTTAAAGAATCGATCGCGAAAATTTATCTCTGATTTGACTTTGGGAGTGACCACCGATCCTCCTTAAGAGTCAAGCGAAAAATATAGATATGATCATTTTTTCATTATTATTTTTTACACATATTTTCGTTATTTTTTTTAGTGAGAAAAACTTATATTACAGTAAAATATTATTTGCACATCTCATATTTGCTAGTAAGCGACACAGAAAATTTCATAACTTTCGGATGACCTTTAAAAGCTCGAAATCCAAATTTTTATTTCGTTACAAATTTTTAAAACTTTTTTTCCCGACTAAAATACAGTTTCATATACAGAAATGGTTGACAAGTCGTCCATAGTAGTTTGATTTTTTTTATTTTTATTTTTTTATAATTTTTTTAATCAAAAAAGTGTCAAAACTATGTGAAGAAAAATCATCCACACTTTGGCTCTAAGCTAGAACATTTTGAAATTCAACAAAGTATTTTTCTGTTTTTTTTTCAGATTTTTAAATTATGGCATGCTGGTGTTAGAATGTAGCGTGTATGGTACTGGAATAGTCTTAGCTCAGAAAAATTTGACTAATTCCTAAAAATCTGAAAAAATTCTTAAAAAACCCGAGTTTACGTAAATAAACGTTTGACCAATCGCCTGTAGTAGATTAATTTTTTTTTTCTATTTTTTCATAATTTTTTTAAATCAAAAAATCTTAAAAACTATAGGAAGCAAAATTATGCCCATTTTGGCTATGAGCTAGAAAATGTTGATATTCAACAAAGTATTTTTCAGAATTATTTCATATTTTTAAATTATGGCATTCGATATGTCATTTTTAAAAAAAATTAAAAAAAAAAAATTTGCATAGAAAAAGTAAAAAAATAAAATCTAGTGCAAAATTTGAGGGTCTAACCAATCCTGCAAGAAATGACGAGCCAAATCGGGGAGGTCGAGGGTCGAATCGGGATGGAATGCCCCATATAATATTTATAATAATAAGGAGTGTGTGGAATAGAATAACATTTTCAAACTTGTTGTTTGATACATTTTATTCTCTGTTTTGCGAGAAAAATCTTAAAACATACAAATTACAATTAAAGCTGATATTCCCTCTGAGAATTGTATGTTTATACGAGTCGGGAGTCTTGCATCGAAATAATCGAAAGACTGATGCATTCTAGTATCGAAGTCCTTAGAGAGACAGATGGAATGTTTGCTGTTCAATTTTTTTTTCTATTTCTTTTCATTTAATCGGTGCTCTTTACTACAAGTGTCTCTCTAGTCACGTGTAGATAATCACAAAGGCTTCTATTACTTAATTACAAATGCAGCTGTATATATGGGATTGCGACCTGAAAAGCATCTTGAGTATTGTCGCTTCCACGTATAAGGTAAAGTCATTCCATGAAGGAAGGCGAAATCCCAATCATTTACCAGTAATTGCTCGTTGTGTTACAATATCGCCGATTTTTCTATAGAATATAATTTAGCCTAGCGGCATAAAATCACGTCAGAAAAGAAAACTTTTGCTATAGACTTTCGATTACTGTGGATTACTCGTATACTGGTTGATGATTGGGACATCCACTTTTCATTTATTTTTGTTTTTAATTCGCTTTCACGCACATGATCAGTATTGTCATAAAGTTTATTATCGTCGTTAGATTAAAGAGCATTTTTAGTCATTATGTTGCAGCTGTTTTGGACTGTAGGCCGAAGCGTAAACAGGCAGTCTCCTCTTGTCGGGACTAATTCCCTCCCGGCTCGCGTAATACCTCCTTTCGATCACTTTGTCGAAAAATCGGCTGAGCTTTACAGACGATGTTGTTCCAGCAGCTAAGGACCTAGTTTGTCTGCAATCCTGTTGATAAAATTCGATAAAGATTTTTAAAAAATACAATTTAACATTAGAAAAGGATATTTTCGAATCTGATAGCTATTATTTCGACGGCAAACTATTTTATTGAATAATTAAAAATGGTTTTTTTTGTTGAAGTATTGCGAATATAATTATGTTGTAAGAGCAAATTTCCTCATTTTTATATAAATAAATTGTATAGTCCATAGAACCTAGTTTGTCTGCAACCCTCTTGATAAAATTCGATGAAGATTTTTTAAATATACAATTTAACTTTGGAGAAGTACATCTTCGAATTCGATAACTATTATTTCGACGGCAAACTATTTTATTGAATAATAAAAAATGGTTTTTTTTTGTTGAAGTATTGCGAATATAATTATGTTGTAAGAGCAAATTTCCTCATTTTTATATAAATAAATTGTATAGTCCATAGGACCTACTTTGTCTGCAATCCTGTTGATAAAATTCGATGAAAATTAAAAAAAATACAATTTACCATTAGTAAAGTACATTTTCGAATCTGATAACTATTATTTCGACGGCAAACTATTTTATTGAATAATTAAAAATGGTTTTTTTTTCGTTGAAGTATTACGAATATAATTAAAAAATAAAATAAAAAATATTGAGCCTGATACATTTGGCGTCCGCGACGTTTCGACTGAGATAATTCCAGTTAGAATTTCGCAGCAGACGATAAAGGACGAACGTCCAAATAATAAGAGTAGCGCTAGCGTTTCGGTCGTGAGGAGTCGCGTAAGGCATTACAAATTTTCTTTTAATACTTGGCGTCGAGATGCTACCGCGTCTCTTGATATTGGTAAGAGCAAATTTCCTCATTTTTATATAAATAAATTGTATAGTCCATAGGACCTACTTTGTCTGCAATCCTGTTGATAAAATTCGATGAAAATAAAAAAAAAATACAATTTAACATGAGAAAAGTACATATTTCGAATCTAATAACTATTATTTCGACGGCAAACTATTTTATTGAGTAATTAAAAATGGTTTTTTTTCGTTGAAATTTTACGAATATAATTATGTTTATAAGGGCAAATTTCCTCGTTTTTTATATAAATAAATTGTATAGTCCATAGGACCTAGTTTGTCTGCAACCCTCTTGATAAAATTTGATGAAGATTTTTTAAATATACAATTTAACATTAGAAAAGTACATTTTCGAATCCGATAACTATTATTTCGACGGCAAACTATTTTATTGAATAATTAAAAATGGTTTTTTTTCGTTGAAGTATTACGAATATAATTATGTTTTAAGAGCAGATTTCCTCATTTTTTATATAAACAAATTGTATAGTCCAGAAGAATTTTTCAGAAATACATACTTTTATTTCAAATGACTTAAAGTGGTTATTACCACTCTACCTTTTTTGAGTTAATGATTTTAAATCAAGTGGCATTATAAATTTATTCAATCCATCTAAATTGATTATTTCAGTCAATGAGCAATTTTGATTTATTTATTGAAACTTTTAATCACTAAAAAATTTAAAAAAATGTCTGCCCCTACCAAAAATATTTCATCAGCACCACATTCCTCTGCTATAGTAGATGATCTCCTATGCAAACTAGATCTCACTTCTCCCACTTGATCAGATTTAGTGCCAACCACTAAGATAGGAATCTGAAGTACGAATGATCATAAAAATATACAAGAGAATCTTACCTACAATAAATAGAATTAAAGCTTGCAGAATTATCTCAAAGATATATTACTTGCGTAGAACCCACAAACTTTTCAGGGTCAAAGTCATCGAATGACTTGGATCTCGAGCTGTTGCTGTCTTTACTTAAAACTTCTTGAAGCCATTTCTGTAGATTTTGTTGTGACTTTCGATTGGTCATATCATGAACCAGAATAACTCCTGAAACCCATTAACATTTAAAGGATGGAAAAAAAGCTGCGATAATCGCAAAACTGTTTGTTTACCATTAGTGGGATGATAGAACACAGATCTGGTGTTTTGATGATTCTGACTGCCTCCAACATCCCAAAATTCAATAAAATATCTCCTCTGATTAGGCGTACCCTCTTTATATTCGTGTAACTTTACTTCTATCGAACATCCTATTGTCCACGAGGGATTTCCGATCGGTTGTTGCTGACATATCAAATGTGTTAGTGATGTTTTTCCTACTCCTGCAAAACATCAACAAAACATTAATCAAGTTGAATGACCTGATACAAAATTGTTGATTTTGTTGCACATGCAACATCGAGTTACAGATATTTAATTACCAAAAAAAAATGACACGAAAAAAAAAAAAAAATGGACATCAGAGTATTTTTGATTATTATGGACGAAAAATTAGCCACGTCAGCCGGGTCAACAATAGTGGAATTCTATTCATTTTTCGATGAAAAAAATCGAACCTACTTACCGGAATCGCCGACGACAATGATTTTAACTTTGTCAATCGCAGCCATCGATATTGCACATTTGTCGAATTTAATTGCATTCGGCTTTAAGAATTTATTTCACTTCTTTGACAGGTGTTGCCAGTTTGACAAATCCTCACCGGGCTGAGCACATTTACAAATGCGAACATAACCTCACAAACAGTTACCGCGATAAACAAGCCGCTTAAGGCTGCACGCATCTCGAACTCCGACGAAAAATTCAAACAATGAATTGCGTCGTGTCATTTTCTAGTTATAAATCATTTAGACGTGTTTAGAAGTTTCTTATACTTTTTGATTATTTATTACATCGCTTGTTGGATTTAACGAATGAGCGGCAACAACGATAGAATTAACATCTTGGAGGTTAGTATTTTTTTTACGTATTTGTTATTAACTGTTTTTTTAACAAAAATTTACGTTGTATTAATCCCTGGTAAAAATAAATGATAAAAAACGATTGCAAAAAATCCTATCGTTCCAAATACGAATTTTGATTCGCGAATTTACGAAATACTAGCACAAATTTTGCGATTGAAATCCTTTATGTTTTTTCCATGTTCTATAATATTATTATATCCTATAATAACATAATTTTTGTATTCAATTTAATAATATAAATATACAATCGTAGGAGTGATATTACTAATATTATATTTTTCATTTTAAAAAAGTTTCATTCAAAAAATTTTGTAGAGAACTGTAATTTCCGCTGAAATTTTCTTGGTAGTTTGATTGTACGATTAATATTTTATAGATAATAGTATGTTTTGTTGATTTTTGTAATGAACAAACAGTTTTCGCAAGACGAGGAAAATACACAATGAGTGCTGAGGAAAGGCTGGTCACGGAAGTGCCCAGCAGTCTTAAGCAATTAGCTAGACTCGTTGTAAGAGGTTTCTACACAACAGAGGATTCGCTAATCGTCGACATGCTAGTTAGAAATCCATGTAAGCATCATAGACTATAAAGCGATTACCATTTTTTCCAAATACCTTGAATAACTTCAATTATATTTTAGGTATGAAAGAGGACGACATTTGCGAATTATTGAAGTTTGAAAGAAAAATGCTGAGGTCTAGAATATCTACACTTCGTAACGACAAATTTATACAAGTTAGATTGAAAATGGAAACTGGATCGGATGGCAAGGCTCAGAAAGTCAATTATTACTTCATAAATTACAAGGTGATTGCTCTATTGGAATCGGAATAAATATATCTGTTGATTATTGATCTTGTGGTTTACTATAATTTATTTCCTTCCAGACGTTTGTTAATGTAGTAAAATACAAGTTAGATATCATGAGAAAAAGATTAGAGACTGAGGAAAGAGACGCAACTAGCAGAGCCAGTTTCAAGTGTACAAATTGTTTGAAAACTTTCACTGATCTTGAAGTAAGTATAGAGATTTATAGATTCATAAACTTTGTCACTGCGATAGTTACAGAAGATTTGTTGCAGGCTGATCAACTATTTGATATGCTTACCCAAGAATTCCGATGTACTTTTTGCCGCGAAGTCGTCGAGGAGGATCAGTCGGCATTGCCGAAAAAGGATTCGCGTTTGTTACTCGCGAAATTTAACGAACAATTGGAGCCTCTGTATATGCTTTTGCGAGAAGTCGAGGGAATCAAATTGGCGCCGGAAATCCTCGAACCAGAGCCCGTCGACATCAATACAATCAGAGGGTGAGTATTTTTTTTACACAAGTATATAACGCGTTAATAACAAGTTGATCGCCGTCCAGAAAAAATCTAGAAATCCTTGAAATGTAAAAAAATCGACAAAGTTAATGGTTAAAAATGGTTAGAAAAGTCAAGGATTAGTCAGGAATTCTTTTAATTAGGAGAAATTAGTGGCGATTTAAACAGGAGTTGTTATAAATTCTGCAAAATCAAAATTCCTTTACAGCTACATCTTTTTGATCAGCGTCGTGATCATAGATCATCAATCTCTTAGTTGCAGAACATTATTTTCCATCACCATCAAATATAAATTGAGGTTTATTCATTACTTTTATTCATATTAATGGTGACACGTCAAAATAACTTCATGCAAAAATAACACTCGACAAAATAACATACAAAAATAACACACTCCAAAATAAGTCACGGAACATCAAGAGTCGCGGTAGCGAGTCGACGCTAAATTAAAAAAGAAAATTAATGTTGCCTTCACATGACGATTTTCTGTCTGATTTGATAATTTTATTTCAACTGTAGTAATTTTCGACAAAATCTTTTTTAAAATTTTTTTAAAAAAGGACGTGGTCGCGCTAACTTTCGTAAAATTTAGTCTATTTTGCTAAATAGTTGGTTATCAGAGTAGGTGCACTCAATGCTGTTTGGTATTGAATTTGGCTCGAATCGGTACAGTGGTTCAGATTTTATGGAATTTTGAATTTTTCAAAAAATTGACATTATCGCTCTATTGTAACTTTTGCAAAACTTGAAATAGCGAGCTCAAATTTTGTATATAAATGAAACAATATTCAGCTATTATATATGTATAATTTCGTGACAAACGGTATGAAATTTGTGATTTTATAGAATGTTGAATTATTTTTAATAATATACGTTATCACATTTACTTTCGAAAACGCTCTAATAATAACGGAATAACGAAATAGAAAAAGCGAATTCACAACACGATTATTTATCTAATTTTTTTCTATTCTTTTCAGTTATGTTATTTTGTCATGGTACCATATTAATACGACTTATTTGAATTTTATTGAAATATTACTTGGTCTGGGAAAGTTAGGGAACATTTTTCACTGTATTTAGTGGTCTTCGTGATAATGAAAACTTTATGTCGATGTTTTTCAGCATCGAAGCGAGAAAACCAAGTGGTCTTCGTGCACCAGGAGAGCAGTGGTCCGGAGAAGCTACTCGAGGCGGTGGTTTTGCTGTGGAAGATACCAGAGTGGACGTCACCATCGGCGATGATGTTCCGGACAGTAATGCTGCTAATCGTAGAAAGGAGAGACCAATTTGGATGATGGAAAGCACCGTTCTCAACTCCGATGGTACTCACGGTGATGCCGCTAATACTCAGGAAAGTATTCTCGACAAGGCTGCAGCTACTGCGACGAATACTACAGCGGCGAACAACAAACAGGGCGAAGACATAATGTCTGTGTTGTTAGCTCACGAGAAGAAGGGCGGAACGAATGCCTCAAATGCTGTGAAAACTGTTCTTCCACAAGAGTCGAGTGACAGTAGCGATAATGAGGAAGTCGCGGAAATGCAGGCAGTCGATACGGGTATAGTTAATTTTTTTTGTCGTTTCTACTTCATTTGTTAACTATTTGCGCTCAGGTTTAAATTAGAAATGGGCGATGTTCGAAAAAAAATTATCTAAAATTTATCAAGAATAATCGATTTCAATGTCAAAACAATCGATAATCGCTACACTCGATTTTAATCGATTCAACATCCAACATCGCCCATCTCTGCTAGAGATGGGCGATGTTGGAAAAAGAATCGATTACTTGATAATCGATTATAAGAATAATCGATATCGAAATAATCGATTCTAAAATAGACGATTTTTAATGTCAAAATAATCGATAATCGCTACAATCGACTTTAATCGCTCATCTCGAGTTTAAATGTTTTAAACTAATTTCTAACAATAATTAATGAGTTTTTTAATTTCGGAAACGAAAAAATGTATGGTTAATCTGTTTATATCGTTTTGGCTGATGATTTACATTGTTTTATTTTTTATTTTCAAAGGTGAAGTAGACATCATGGACTCTGAGGACGACGATTTGGTACCTACAGTCAGTGTCGGTGGAAAAGCCGTAGCAATCACAAGCGTCGACGATACTCTTATAGCGGAGATGACGCGAGCAGAAAAAGAGGCGTATATTCAAACGTATCAAGAATATTATTCGCATATATACGATTAGAACGTGTTAAAAACGTTTGAAAAACATAATATTTTTCGACGATGATGACATCGTCCAAACTAATAATCCTATCGTGTAATATTTTGTATAGACGTCGAAATAAAATGATTTTTCCAACATTTCAGTGTAACACGATTTTTTTTTCTTCGTATCTTTTCGTTTATTTTATTTCTAATACACAGCAGTAACTCAGCAATACAAGGAATTAACAGCTTATTATCAATAAATAATACAATAAATATTGATAAATATAAGAAATAAATTAAAACTAATAAAATACATGTCACTTCTGGTTTGACGGGAAATATTTTTTTTTTTTTTTTAATAATTTAAACAGATAAGATGCATTTTAATTAAGCTTACTTGAGATTTTTTTTTTTCGCCCCCGAACCAATTTCCATCCGACCACCACCATCGAATGGAAATTCTGAGACGATGGAAATTCTATTTTTCTTCATTTTTCCGTTTTTTTTTGCCTTTTCTATCTTTTTTTCACTTGGTTTCGTTATAGTTAGATATTTTCTCATAATTACTTAATCGAAATTCATTGAATCTATTAGTGTTTTTTTTTTTTTTGCTCCACAATTTTAGTAACGTTACCTTTAATGTTTTCCTACGTTCTCCCTACAGACAGTCTCTGACTGCTCTGAAAGTTGGCCTATATAATTCAAGCACCAGAGTAAGGTACGCTCGCGATAACAGCGACCGTAATAGACTCTTTATCGTCCTGCGAAAGGACATAACACGGGGCTATGACTTCGGGACGTTGGAGACCTCGCAAAATCCTTTTGCATCCTTTCAGAATAATCAGAGAGCTCTGACGGTGTGGATAACTGATATTTATTCTGGTTCGTTGAGACGCAGGCGAGCAAAGTCCTCGAAGACGATATTGTCGTCGTCGTCGTTTGCGTAGCAGGAGTTTTCGTAGCGTGCGCGGTCGATGCTCTTGCTCTTCTTCATGCAAGCCTTTTCCTTTTCGACGGATCCTGTGAAACGAAAAAAATAAAAATAAATCTTCCGTTCCTCATTTTAAGCAATATATCGTATTACCCCGGAAAAATAAAAGATGGAAAATGATTTTTAAAAATCCTATGGTTCTGAATACGATCTTTGGTTCACGAATTTAGGATGTACTATTAAAAATTTACGATCCAAATATTATTATAAATAATTCAATTTTTGTATCAAATCCAACAATAAAAATATACGATTGAAGGAGTAATATTAATATTACATTTTTCATAAAAAATAAAAAGAATTCATCCACAAATCTTGGGATTAAAAAATTTATCATGTTCAATATTCATTATGAATCATTGTGAAAAAATTACAAGCGGCGAAACGTAATTTCAATATAAAATATTATAAATCTGTTGGTACAACATATATATCGATAACTTATCTATAGTATTTAATCCATAGAGAACGAAAACATAGGAAACTAATGACGATTCAATTTGTATAAATACGATTAAACCCCATTCAAATTTTATCGATCTGTGTCAGTCTCTATGATTTAATTTTCCCAGGGTATATTGATTATTTTATAAATCTCGATGAGAATACATACCAGGGGCGGGGTGCATCAATTTGAAGGGAACATCCGTTACTAATTCGCCGCCCAGGGTTCCGCAGTTAAGTTTCACTCGCACGGAGTAAGAGATAACGATACCCATAGCTTCCGCGGGGCATTTTCCCTCAGCAACCATGGTAGAGGAGGCCAGATTGACGTCATCGTCCTGCGGATTATCGCATAAGCTTTAGATTACCAGGAGGGTGAAGTCTGGCTTATTTATAGAAGCGTCGTATCGAATTTCTATGATTCATTGGTTTGTGCTTTAAATAAATTGCTGAATGTATAAATACCTTGAGGTGACCATCGAGGGCGATTCCACGACGATCCTTGTTGCTGCTGGCCAAAGGTACAAGGTAGAATTGCTTGGTGAAGGATGCTCCAGGTGTGATGGGGCAACCTTCTCGAGTTTCCAAGCTGGCAACGTGTCGGGAGAATTGAGAATTTACCATCGTCACCTCGCAATGTTGAACCACGAAGAGCTGTGAAAATACACATTTTTATTTGGGAATTCAAAATGAAAAATTTGTATTTTATCTTCGTGAAATAAAAATGTCAAAATTTTACCTTGATGTTCTTGACGGCCTTGCGAGAGTTGTTCGTGATGATGACATTCGCCGACAGCTTCTCACCATGATAGTAGATTTCCTTGTCCAATGTTACTTCCAGGTTGAGTTTTCCTTGAGAGAAGGTGAATCCCTTGGATACCAGGGAGCTCGGGAGTCTGCGTCCACGAGTCGGTGGCGCGAATTGCAGTTTCTTGATGGCCAATGTCACGGACGACCTTTTGTGTCCCTGTAGCGATAATGGAAGTTTTTTAAATTCAAATTTATAGCTTCAGTAATTTTTTTAAAGGTCTGTAGGTAAAATTAGAAAAATCACAGAAGCTTGAAAGAAACAGATAGAAACCTATCGCGGTAACTTTCAAAACATGTTTGAAATAACCGTGAAATGACTGAGTTGTTTCTTACCCCTTTAGTGACTCTCGGAATTTGTCAGAATAACCGTAGAAATGATCGTCGGGTTTTACCAATTTTTCGACGGTCATTTTGACAAATTCTGAGAGTCACTAAAAGGCTAAAAAAACAATTCAGTTATTTCACGGTTATTTGAACAAGTTTTCAGTCATTTTCCGGTTTTCCTGAAAGTTTTCGTGATTGTTAGGGAAACCCACGAACATTCGTTTAGTTTCAATTAATAATAAATTTCTATGCGGTTTTAATTGTTTTCAGTGGAATATTTGAAGCAGTTATCGTTTTTTTTTACCTTGAAATTAAGAATTGATATTGATCTTTATTACCTTTATTTATTACCTTATATACCTCATAGAAAACTAATTATTATTAATTGAAACTAAACGAATGTTCCTGGTTTCCCTAACAATCACAACTTTCAGGAAAACCGGAAAATGATTGAAAAGTTGTTCAAATAACCGTGAAATGACTGAGTTGTTTTTTACCCCTTTAGTGACTCTCGTAATTTGTCAGAATAATCGTAGAAATGATCGTCGGGTTTTACCATTTTTTCGACGGTCACTTTGACAAATTCTGAGAGTCACTAAAAGGCTAAAAAAACAACTCAGTTATTTCACGGTTATTTGAACAACTTTTCAGTCATTTTCCGGTTTTTCTGAAAGTTGTCGTGATTGTTAGGAAAACCACGAACATTCGTTTAGTTTCAATTAATAATAATTAGTTTTCTATGACGTTTTAAGTGTTTTCAGTGGAATATTTGAAGCAGTTATCGTTTTTTTTTTTACCTTGAAATTAAGAATTGATATTGATCTTTATTACGTTTATTTATTACCTTATATACCTCATAGAGAACTAATTATTATCAATTGAAACTAAACGAATGTTCGTGGTTTCTTTAACAATCACAACTTTCAGGAAAACCGGAAAATGATTGAAAAGTTGTTCAAATAACCGTGAAATGACTGAGTTGTTTTTTACCCCTTTAGTGACTCTCGGAATTTGTCAGAATAACCGTAGAAATGACCGTTGGGTTTTACCAATTTTTTTGACGGTCATTTTGACAAATTCTGAGAGTCACTAAAAGGCTAAAAAAACAACTCAGTTATTTCACGGTTATTTGAACAACTTTTCAGTCATTTTCCGGTTTTCCTGAAAGTTGTCGTGATTGTTAGGAAAACAACGAACATTCGTTTAGTTTCAATTAATAACAATCAGTTTTCTATGAGGTTTTAATGGCTTTCAGTGGAATATTTGAAGCAGTTATCGTTTTTTTTTACCTTGGAATTAAGAATTGATATTGATCTTTATTACCTTTATTTATTACCTTATATACCTCATAGAGAACTAATTATTATCAATTGAAACTAAACGAATGTTCGTGGTTTCTCTAACAATCACGACAACTTTCAGGAAAACCGGAAAATGATTGAAAAGTTGTTCAAATAACCGTGAAATGACTGAGTTGTTTTTTACCCCTTTAGTGACTCTCGGAATTTGTCAGAATAACCGTAGAAATGACCTTTGGGTTTTACCAATTTTTCGACGGTCATTTTGACAAATTCTGAGAGTCACTAAAAGGGTAAAAAACAACTTAGTAATTTCACAGTTATTTGAACAACTTTTCAGTCATTTTCCGGTTTTCCTGAAAGTTTTCGTGATTGTTAGGAAAACAACGAACATTCGTTTAGTTTCAATTAATAACAATCAGTTTTCTATGAGGTTTTAATGGCTTTCAGTGGAATATTTGAAGCAGTTATCGTTTTTTTTTTACCTTGGAATTAAGAATTGATATTGATCTTTATTACCTTTATTTATTACCTTATATACCTCATAGAAAACTAATTATTATCAATTGAAACTAAACGAATGTTCGTGGTTTCTCTAACAATCACGACAACTTTCAGGAAAACCGGAAAATGATTGAAAAGTTGTACAAATAAACGTGAAATGACTCAGTTGTTTTTTACCCCTTTAGTGACTCTCGGAATTTGTCAGAATAACCGTAGAAATGATCGTCGGGTTTTACCAATTTTTCGACGGTCATTTTGACAAATTCTGAGAGTCACTAAAAGGGTAAAAAACAACTTAGTAATTTCACAGTTATTTGAACAACTTTTCAGTCATTTTCCGGTTTTCCTGAAAGTTTTCGTGATTGTTAGGAAAACAACGAACATTCGTTTAGTTTCAATTAATAACAATCAGTTTTCTATGAGGTTTTAATGGCTTTCAGTGGAATATTTGAAGCAGTTATCGTTTTTTTTTACCTTGGAATTAAGAATTGATATTGATCTTTATTACCTTTATTTATTACCTTATATACCTCATAGAAAACTAATTATTATCAATTGAAACTAAACGAATGTTCCTGGTTTCCCTAACAATCACGACGCCTTTCAGGAAAACCGGAAAATGACTGAAAAGTTGTTCAAATAACCGTGAAATGACTGAGTTGTTTTTTACCCCTTTAGTGGCTCTCGGAATTTGTCAGAATAACCGTAGAAATGATCGTCGGGTTTTACCAATTTTTCGGCGGTCATTTTGACAAATTCTGAGAGTCACTAAAAGGCTAAAAAAACAACTCCGTTATTTCACGGTTATTTGAACAACTTTTCAGTCATTTTCCGGTTTTCTCTGAAAGTTGTCGTGATTCTTAGGAAAATCACGAACATTCGTTTAGTTTCAATTAATAATAATTAGTTTTCTGTGAGGTTTTAATTGTTTTCAGTGGAATATTTGAAGCAGTTATCATCTTTTTTTTACCTTGTCTTCCTCGCTCTCTCCAACGTAAACCTTGACGACGTAGTCAACACCAAGAGGCTTTCCCTGGTCGTCATCACCGGGCTGAAGAGTGACAGAGCTCGGAGAGTTGGCGGGGAACTGGAAGGTGAAGGGATAGGCATTCGGTCCAAGTTTCTTGAGCAGACGTTCCTGGATTGGTGTAGTTTCTTGCTTCTCCTTCTTCATCGGTACGATCTGTTCCCGGCAGATGACAAGTTCCTTGCTGAATTTGACTCCCATGACCTCATCCTCTTCTCGACCATATCGGTAGGTGGTTGTGATCTAAATTTAAAAAGTAATAACGATGACACCAATAATTACATTAAATTGTATTACTTTAAATGTCATTTGTGATGTAAATCGTACATTTCAACACTAGGGAGAAAATAGTATATTACAATACAAGTGCGGTAGATTTTTTTTCGTGTTTGCAACACAAGTTAAAAAAAATGTTTTCCAAGAAGTATCTAAATTTAAAAAGTAATAACGATGACACCGATAATTACATTAAATTGTATTACTTTAAATGTCATTTGTGATGTAAATCGTACATTTCAACACTAGGGAGAAAATAGTATATTACAATACAAGTCCGGTAGATTTTTTTTCGTGTTTGCAACGAGTTAAGAAAAATGTTTTCCAAGAAGTATCTAAATTTAAAAAGTAATAACGATGACACCAATAATTACATTAAATTGTATTACTTTAAATGTCATTTGTGACGTAAATCGTACATTTCAACACTAGGGAGAAAATAATATATTACAATACAACTGCGGTAGATTTTTTTTCGTGTTTGCAACACGAGTTAAGAAAAATGTTTTCCAAAAAGTATCTAAATTTAAAAAGCAATAACGATGACACCAATAATTACATTAAATTGTATTACTTTAAATGTCATTTGTGACGTAATTCGTACATTTTAACACGAGGGAGAAAATAGTATATTACAATACAACTGCGGTAGATTTTTTTTCGTGTTTGCAACGAGTTAAGAAAAATGTTTTCCAAAAAGTATCTAAATTTAAA
Source organism: Ephialtes manifestator (assembly GCA_963970395.1). NCBI lineage: Eukaryota > Metazoa > Arthropoda > Insecta > Hymenoptera > Ichneumonidae > Ephialtes > Ephialtes manifestator. Next base: position 35,374,744 of record OZ019971.1, on the reverse strand, counting down.
AAGTAATAACGATGACACCAATAATTACATTAAATTGTATTACTTTAAATGTCATTTGTGACGTAAATCGTACATTTCAACACTAGGGAGAAAATAGTATATTACAATACAACTGCGGTAGATTTTTTTTCGCGTTTGCAACACAAGTTAAGAAAAATGTTTTCCAAAAAGTATTGTACAAAATTTAACTTTACAGAGTGTGACATAGAGGTTTTTACGTGAAGCGTGTGTAAAACGTCTATTATCGGTATAAGTGAAGTGAAAAAAAAGGGTTTTCTCCCTTGAGTGTTGATTGAAAAGTGCGAAAAGTGCACTTTTCGCGAAGTGAAAATAAAATAATTCAAACCTGGCCGTAGACTTTTCTGCCTTGGAGGTAGTCATTTTCGATAACAATTATTCCGTCAATGGGATCAACAGTTTCTATGTGGTCGATGAAGTCTCGTTTTCCCAGGTATACCGTGACTTTGCCTGTAACGATAAAAGTGAAGAGATGTAAATATAGTACTCGAAGAAATCTTTTCGTTGAATATCGAAGATGTTAGAGTCTTACCATTGGGTGTGGTCTTCTTGAAAACCTTAACGGCCACGACGTAGGCCAAAAACAAGAGAGGAAACATTTTTCTGGTCGAGTTGGTTAGCAGAGCTTTCCCGCCCAGAAGTGACGAGCTCTTGGGTCCGCACTGCATATTCTTATAGTCCCCGAGGGGCTTCTCAAGTTGAAGCCATATCCGCTAATGGTATTATTCCCTTGTGTAATTCCGTCTAACAAGATAAAAATATACTTGAGCTTGCGAGAACTCGTTATGCACAAGACGGATTCCATTCAGTCTTCAGGAAATAAGTCAGTGCATCGGTTCTTCATTTATAACTTCTATCATTAGGTTTGTGATAAGAATAAAACGAAAGTCGAAATCAATCAGTCTTAAGGTTTATATTTATTTCAATAATAAGTGTTTACATTGTATGGAGGTATTTTGATCCTTGAAATCGGATTCCCTGCATTCCAAGGAAATTAATTCAGTGTTTTTTTTTTACCGTGGTCGCCTCTTAACAGTAAACCATTATCGTTTCTCGAGAGTATATGTACCTTAATAACATTCACTAAAATCAATTTGTATTATTTTTTTTTGTTGCATGTTTCACTCGCGCTCGAGATACGCTCTTGGGTATAGCCCAGCCGATAATTTGACCAAATATCAAACGCAATTGAATAATCTATATCAATTTTTCTTCGGTCTGTACATGAGTAATGACTATACCAAACGTAAGCATGCTCAAATATTTCGATAGCGAGAGACATTAATTTCAACTAAATTCAAAAGGCCATATAACTAACACCTTAATTCTCAATAGTAAGACGACCAGTTTCCTGCGAACCTTTCATTCGGAAAAGGCATTTTAATAGTATTTTTTGTATTTTTTTTTTTACATTTTCCACTACTATAAAGTTAAAAAAGAACTATAAACTAGGTTCCGATGCGCAATGAGCATACGAAGATTGGAAAGTAAGATTCGTCTTGACTGATCTTTCTCTCTTAAGATCGTGATAGATAGTTCGTCCCATCGATGTCCTGGCAAAATCTTTGCAAATGGAAAGAGAAAAACGCGTAAAGATCAATATCAATTCTTAATTCCAATTACATATCGAGAATGATAATTATTCCTAAATTTTATATAAAAGAAAAGAAAAATAATAAAAATGAGAAAATGAAAGGGAGGAAAATCATTGCTCGCAGGATCGTTGTAAACCAAAGAATTTGTCACGATCTACAGTGATAATCGATAGTACAGCGGTACCGAGTACTTATTTATAAATATGTCTAAGAATAGGCACAGTAAATGTATGGATATAGTATTATTCGTTACTCAGCAATTTATTGCGCTGTGAGACAAGCCGTTGGCTACCAGGGAACGAAAGAACTTATGAAAAATCTCGTGAAAACTTTATTTTCAAACGTTTATTGTTCACAATGTGTCCGTACAATGCTAAATTATAGAGACATTGTTTTGACTCTGTTACAAATTCCGTTACGTGCGTATCGTCATTGCGGCCACATCAACGAGGATAATAAGCCTTAAAAGACAACCGCGCACGTTCGGTTTTACAGTGACGAGTCTCGATGTTACGTTAAGTTTCATTATGACTTTTAAAAGTTTTTCATTTATCTCATTTGCTTGAAAATCAGACGATAGAACATTGAAAATAAAATCTTATTATTATTCTATGAGAATAAATTATGGAAAAAGTACTTTATCAACCTTCTTGATAGTGCCGTTAGACTGTAGATCACCTTTGGAAAGATTGAACACATCACATTTCTAGGGAAAGCTGCGTGTATCGAAGCATCTCCTAAATGCGGGGGTATGTTTCTCTTTTTTTTTTCTTTAGTTTTTCCGAAGGATTCTTACGAAAATTTCTCAATATTTTACGAACATCTTTTATTTTTATGTTTACGAGACAATCCATGTGCGTGTTGTCATTAATGAGGAAAAAAAATTAAAATAAAAGAAAGAAAAAAAAACCATAAATGAAATGGTATAGAAAATAAAGGATTCAAGAACAAATTGATTGGTTGTCGGTGTTGTTTACAAGTATCAAAAATGTCTGTAGAATTCATCTATTTTTTTTTTTCGACCTCCACTTAACAATGGTTTACAAACTTTGTACAATCGTTCGTAATGAAAGTTTGTCCAAATTTGTTGGGTCATGTGAGGTTTCGCTGAGACGAGCTACGACCTCGTCCTTAGCGCTGACGAGGCTCGTTACTCTTTTCACGCGCGTATATCTTCGCGCCGTGTCCGATATAAATTTACAATTTAATATGTAAATCGATTAATGGCTTGACACAAATCTATAGTAACGTCAACACCTGAGTGGCATTCCCATTAAAAGGCTGCACCGTGGCAATTTATAAGTAGTTCCGCTGCCGCCCTCCGTTGAGTGAGGGTAAGAAAAACCAGCTAGCGAAGCTTTCATTAATAAACGCCAAAATGGACGAATGGCGCTTTCGTGCGAAGCGTACAAAAGATTAATTATTACAACTTTACGACAGTAATTTTGTCTAATGCATTCGTGAAAAATAAAAAGGAATATAATTTAATCATCAAGGAACGTTATCGTGGACGCACGTTTTAAGTTCAAACAAATGTGATTACGTTTACTCTTGCAGCGACAAAAAATTTACAACAGTTCCCTGATACCAGCGCGCTTCTAACATCGGAAAGTACAAATAGTGTTAGTTTTTGTTTTTTTTTTGTTGTTTTTGTTTTTTTTTTCTTCTTTTTTTTACTAGTATACATTGTCGATTTCCGTAGAATTCATCGCTGTTTTCGGTCTCTTTCTCTTTCTGCGGTTACCTACGTAATATACGTTGCGAAAACATTTTTGTTTTTTTTTTTTTGCTTTTTCTTTTTTATGACAAATATTCTCTCCTCCTGCGTGTGAATAATCGCTTCAATCTGATACCGAATTCTTACACGAGGCGGCGCTGGCTACCTCAGCTAAACCTTCAAGCAAAATTTCTCTCACTTATACAGTAGAAATCTGCAAAGAAACGAGAAACACTATGTTCAAGCGGAATTTCCGACTGTGACTGAGAAGAAAATAAACGGACAGCCTTTGCCTCATTTACACATCGTCGAAGAAAAACCTACCTAATATTCTTCAGAGAAACCTGTCCTTAGCTGAGTATGGGATCCTGGTTTAGGATAGATCTGAATGGAGAAACAAAAAAAAAAGAAACAGTTAATTATTCACGATTCCTTTTAATTAATAAAAAAGGTGAGTAATTGTAAAAAATAATCAGAAGGAACTTACAGCTTGGCGCAGCTGCTGATTCGAATCTCTTCTGAATCTGATCATAGGTGAACTTTACGAAAGCATCATATTGCTCCGAGAGTTTCATGTGCAGTATCTGATTGTATTCCTCTCGAATCTGGGTCTCCTGTTCCTTTAGCATTCTCTCGCAGATCAGACCAACCTGAAAAAAGGAAATCATTTAAATTAACACCTTGTGTTTACAGTGAGTGGATTTGATCAAATTGATTTTGGAGTGGCTAATATTTTTTAAATATCTATTTTATTTGAATGAAATAATTATGGGGTAAGTTGGATTTATGAAGATATTTTTTTATTAGAATACCATGAAAAATTAATTAAGAATATGATAAATAATTTTTGAGGTGAAAAAGCCATTATTGTGGTGTTTCAAATTATTTCAAGCTAAAAATTGAATTTCACAGGCATTGAATAAAAAAACAGTCCTCTAGTCCGAGTTTTGAAAAATATATCGCAGAAACTCAGATTGTTCATTTTTGTAACACTTGATTCAAGCTAAAAATGTTGTGTAATACTTTTTCAATGTGATATTTTAAGAAAAATAAATAGTCTTCTACTGTATTTTTCAGAAAGGGTAAATACAAAATATGACCCAGTCGCAACAGTACTTATTTATTTATTTATTAAGTCCATTGTAAATGCTGACAAAAATGGCATATTAAACATATAATAAATACTAGGAGTCTCATCATTCAACTTTCAATTTATATAATATTGTATATTCTTTTTAAAATCTTTTTTATTATTATCTGGAATTTTCAAATTGTGGACATTATGCTTAAATCTTATAAGGTATGTAAAAGGAGAAATCGTTAATAAATAAAATAAAATAAATATAGTATATTATTAATAGTAATGTTGACAAACCTGTCTAAATGTGAAAAGTGGCTTCTCTTTGCCACTGGGAGTGCTATAGGAGTTTGAGCCGCATGCTGTTGAAGGGCTGGATGGACTAGCAGGACCTTCCATGTCCGATGAGTCGCCTCCGCTGGCCTGAGGATTGAAATGCAGTTGCTTGCGTCTATGCAATCTGCGAATTTCCTCTCTTATGTTGGCAGCCATTTTCTCTGTATGCAGAAAACCCATAAATTAAAATCTATCTAAAAAAAAAGTGCCTCACAACAAAATTCATAATTATCACTAAGGAAAATGAAGCTAAACTTCAATTTCCCAATGACTGTTCGTTATTTGACACTCGGAATGTGTCAGCAAATGCAACATGTGCATATATTGCACATGCAGGTTATCACTCGATGCATACGGGCGTATATCATATGACAAAGACGCTGAAGAGCTCAAGCAGGGTGGAGTTAATTATTCATAGTATTATCGCAGCGTATCACGGATAATAAATAAATAAAGCCGAAACGATTAATTTCATATCGTCGCGTATTATAGATGAAAAAAAAAAAACGAATAACACGATGAGTTATGTAAACGAAAGTCATTTGGCAAAAAAGCGACGCTGAAACGTGTTACTAACGGTCGGAAATTTAAAAAACTGGACAAAATTTGGATATCTCGTATTTTAAACATCGCGTAAGAATTTTGATTAATATTTGCAGCGAAGAATGAGGATTGGTAAAGTGGAGAAAAAAAGATTCCGAAATGTCTGTTATTTGATACTTGGAATGGTCAGAAAATGCACCATGTGCATATATTGCACATGCAGGTTATCCCCCGATGCGTACGGGCGTATATCATATGACAAAGACGCTAGAGAGTTTAGCAGGGTGGAGTTAATTATGGAATTAATTTCATATCGTCGCGTATTATACATTATGAGGAAAAAGAATAATATGTTGAGTTATGTAAACCAAAATCATTTGGAAAAAAGCGCCTGACCGCGTCGTTTCAGAAACGACGCTGAAACGTGTTTGTAAAGGTCGGATGGAAAAAAAAATTCTGGACAAAATTTGGAAATCTCGTATTCTAAGCATCGCGTAAGAATTCCGATTAATGTTTGCGGCGAAGAAAAAATATTTCCAAATGTCCGTTATTTGACACTTAGAACGATCAGAAAATGCACCATGTGCATATATTGCACATGCAGGTTATCCCCCGATGCATACGGGCGTATATCATATGACAAAGACGCTAGAGATTTCAGCAGGGTGGAATTAATTATGGAGTTAATTTTATATCGTCGCGTATTATAGATGATGAGGAAAAAGAATAATATGTTGAGTTATGTAAACGAAAATTATTTGGTAAAAAGCGCCCGACCGCCGCGTCGTTTCAGAAACGACGCTGAAACGTGTTTGTAAAGATCGAAGATGAAAAAAAAAATTCTGGACAAAATTTGCAAATCTCGTATTCTAAGCATCGCGTAAGAATCCCGATTAATGTTTGCAGCGAAGAAAAAATATTTCGAAATGTCCGTTATTTGACACTTAGAATGGTCGGGAAATGCACCATGTGCATATTGCACATGCAGGTTATCCCCCGATGCATACGGGCGTATATCATATGACAAAGACGCTAGAGAGTTTAGCAGGGTGAAATTAATTATGGAGTTAATTTCATATCGTCGCGTATTATACATGATGAGGAAAAAGAATAATATGTTGAGTTATGTAAACCAAAAATATTTGGAAAAAAGCGCCTGACCGCGTCGTTTCAGACACGACGCTGAAGCGTGTTTGTAAAGATCGAAGATGAAAAGAAAATTCTGGACAAAATTTGGAAATCTCGTATTCTAAGCATCGCGTAAGAATTCCAATTAATGTTTGCAGCGAAGAAAAAATATTTCAAAATGTCCGTTATTTGACACTTAGAATGGTCGGGAAATGCACCATGTGCATATATTGCACATGCAGGTTATCCCCGGATGCGTACGGGCGTATATCATATGATAAAGACGCTAGAGTTTAGCAGGGTGGAATTAATTATGGAATTAATTTCATATCGTCGCGTATTATACATTATGAGGAAAACGAATAATATGTTGAGTTATGTAAATCAAAATCATTTAGAAAAAAGCGCCTGACCGCCGCGTCGTTTCAGAAACGACGCTGAAGCGTGTTTGTAGAGATCGAAGATGAAAAGAAAATTCTGGACAAAATTTGGAAATCTCGTATTCTAAGCATCGCGTAAGAATCCCGATTAATGTTTGCAGCGAAGAAAAAATATTTCAAAATGTCCGTTATTTGACACTTAGAATGGTTGGAAAATGCACCATGTGCATATTGCACATGCAGGTTATCCCCCGCTGCATACAGGCGTATATCATATGACAAAGACGCTAGAGAGTTTAGCAGGGTGGAATTAATTATGGAATTAATTTCATATCGTCGCGTATTACACATGATGAGGAAAAAGAATAATATGTTGAGTTATGTAAACCAAAATTATTTGGAAAACGCGTCTGACCGCGTCGTTTCAGAAACGACGCTGAAGCGTGTTTGTAAAGATCGAAGATGAAAAAAAAATTCTGGACAAAATTTGGAAATCTCGTATTCTAAGCATCGCGTAAGAATCCCGATTAATGTTTGCAGCGAAGAAAAAATATTCTGAAATGTCCGTTATTTGACACTTAGAATGGTTGGAAAATGCACCATGTGCATATATTGCACATGCAGGTTATCCCCGGATGCGTACGGGCGTATATCATATGACAAAGACGCTAGAGATTTCAGCAGGGTGGAATTAATTATGGAATTAATTTCATATCGTCGCGTATTACACATGACGAGGAAAAAGAATAATATGTTGAGTTATGTAAACGAAAATTATTTGGAAAAAAGCGCCTGACCGCGTCGTTTCAGAAACGACGCTGAAATGTGTTTGTAATGATCGAAGATGAAAAGAAAATTCTGGACAAAATTTGGAAATCTCGTATTCTAAGCATCGCGTAAGAATTCCGATTAATGTTTGCAGCGAAGAAAAAATATAACGAAATGTTCGTTATTTGACACTTAGAACGGTCAGAAAATGCACCATGTGCATATATTGCACATGCAGGTTATCCCCTGGATGCGTACGGGCGTATATCATATGACAAAGACGCTAGAGAGTTCGCAGAATTCGCAGAATCCGCAGGGTGGAATTAATTTCATATCGTCGCGTATTATAGATGATGAGGAAAACGAATAACACGGTGAGTTATGTAAACGGAAATCATTTGGCAAAAAGCGCTTGTCCGCTTCGTTTCAGAAGCGACGCCGAAACGTGTTAGTAACGGTCGGAAAAAAAACTGGACAAAATTTGGATATCTCTTATTCTAAGCATCGTGTAAGAATTCCGATTAATGTTTGCAGCGAAGAATGAGGTAGAGTAGGGAAAAAGTATTCCGAAATGTCCGTTATTTGACACTTGGAATGGTCAGAAAGTGCACCATGTGCATATTGCACATGCAGGTTATCCCTCTATGCATACGGGCGCATATCATATGACAAAGGCGCTAGAGAGTTCAGCAGGGTGGAGTTAATTATTCATAGTAGCATCGTATCGTATCGCGAGCAGTAAAGCGGCCTTACGAAACGCCTAATTTCATATTGTGTCGCGTATCACAATAGACGATGAGTAAAACGAATCCACTCAGTTATGTAAACGAAAAATAGTGATCGATTGACCACATTTGGCAGAAAGCGCCTGTCCGCTTCGGTTCAGAAACGACGCTGAAGCGTGTTCCTAACGGTTGGAGATTTTAAAAAACGAAAAGAAAAAAAGCCCCTGGAAATTTTTCGGATATCTTCTATTCCAAGCATCGCGTAAGTAATTAATGTTTGCAGCGAAGAATGGGGATAAAGCCCTGGCCTGATAGAGTAGGGAAAAAAAAGATCCCGAAACGTCCGTTACGCATTACCATATGATTTACGCGTGGTTGCCCTCCCCCTTTTCCCCCTCCCCCCCTGCAGCTGTGGGCAAAAGCGGTCTTATGGACGCCCTAAATACGGGTTTTAAATCGCTACGGCGGGCCTCGGGACAGCCGCCCCTTTCCCTCGATTCGAAGTAGTCGTGAGGAAGAAGACGGGAGGAATAAAAAAAAAAATGGCCGTGGCCGATAACAATTACCAGGCGTCAATTTGTGAGCGACCTCGCCAAACGGCGATGGATTTTGTTGTCTCGATGTGCTCTGGGCTGATGTTCCAGGAGACACGCACATGGGAACGCATCTTCTTCGCTTGCTTGGACGTCCATGGCTATGAACCGGATCGAACTCAAGAGATCTCTTTAGGGTGGCGCAGGCCATTTCTCTCTCTCGCCGTCACGTACGCTACCGAAGAACTGAGGACACAGGCGCGGGCGCTTCCCGTTCGTTACGTTTTTTCTTCACCTTCGTTAACCGATCAAGAAAATACACGATAACCCGATCGTTAAATTCACAGCACGACGTTTTTTAACGTAAGCTCTGCACGACGGTTTTCTAACTGCGTGACGATATCAGCGGATATTCTCGAACAAAATGTGGTAGCCACCAAAACAAACACCCGCAGTTAAACAATATGGCCGACCACCACAGCTCGTCGGCAAGAGAACGACTGTTTCGGACAGTTTCGGGTATCGCTGCTGGCTTCAACACGACATCTTTCTCCCAGCCTACGATGGTGCGCGTTCACCAACCCAATGGAATTACGACCTGCGCAGATTGTAGTCTCACTGTCCTCCACTCGGTTTTATTCGGGCGCGTTCGGGATTATGTGATGGCGACATTATTTCTCGCGGGAAATTACGAATTGCTCAAGAAGAAATGCGGTGTTTCTGAGTATTGAATAGAATTATAGTAAGTATATGGTAAATGCACCGTTTTTGGCAGTTTTCACATTACACTATTTCGAAATGGACCCGTGTTTATACATAATAATACCTCGACAATATATTTACGAGTTAGCATGACTTATTTTTTGTCGACTCGATTTATTTTCGATCACACAATATTTATCATTTTCTTCTTTCGCTCTTGGTGGACAAAACTGAATAAAAGCGAAAAATAGTGCATCTATCCTAAATCAATAGTTACTCTGGTAATATGTTTATTTCATCTGTATCGCGATTAAATCTTCATAACCTACATAACATTAGTTTATAATTTATTTTCGACAGAATGAAAACAAAATTTAATTCGAGTGGACAAAAAGATTTATTTTTTGTCTGCTCGATTTATTTTCGATCAAACAATATTTAGAATTTTCGTTTTTTGCTCTTAGTGGACAAAATTGGAGCAAAGCAAAAAATAATGCATCTATCGTAAATCAATATTTTGTTACTTTGGTAATATGTTTATTTCATCTGTATCGCGATTAAATCTTCATAACCTACATAACAGTAGTTTATAATTTATTTTCGACAGATCGAAAAAAAAATAATAATTCGAGTGGACAAAAAATAAATCTTTTTGTCCACTCGAATTATTATTTTTTTTTCGATCTGTCGAGAATAAATTATAAACTAGTAAAATAAATCAAGTGGACAAAAAATAAATCTTTTTGTCCACTTGATTTATTTTGAATCAAACAAAATTTATAATTTTCTTCTTTCGCTCTTGGTGGAAAAAACTGAAGCAAAGCAAAAAATAGTGCATGTATCATAAATCAATATTTAGTTACTCTGGTAATATATTTATTTCATTTGCATCGCGATTAAATCTTCATAACCTACATAACAGTAGTTTATAATTTATTTTCGACAGATTGAAAAAAATATTAAATTCGAGTGGACAAAAGTATTTATTTTTTGTCCTCTTGATTTATTTTCGATCAAACAAGATTTATAATTTTCTTCTATCGCTCTTGGTGGAAAAAACTGAAG